>LR738711.1:929334486-929356023 GCA_902687465.1 Secale cereale | reverse complement strand
GGGGGCGAAATCGACCGGATGTGGGTTGGGAAGCCGCTCGACCGCGGCGGGTGCGGGCGGCGGCGACTGCTCGACAGAGGAGATGGTTGTAGGTTGGCACGGAAGAAGGCGGGAGCTCGGCGAGGTAGGCAGCCGGCTTCGCACGGCCGGAAGAACGGCCGAGGCTCGCGGCCGTCGGGCGGGCGGCATGACGTACCTCCCCTAACTACAACGGGGTCTAGGCTAGGAAGAAGTCTAGCCCATCATAGACCTCGTCGGGGAGGGCGTTTAGGCCTGCTGCAGCCGCCGGAGATGCTTTGATTCAGCGACGGCTGCGGGCGGCGATCCGGCAAGGCAGGCGGTAGGGGAGGGGTGAAGTCACGACGGGCCCGACGTGCAGCGGCAGCATCGATTTGGTGTGAATTCGGCTGGCGGCGGAGTTGGGCGGGCGGCGGCTGGTCGCGCGGAAGTGAAATGGACGGCAGTTGGTGGGTTGGCGGGTCGTTTTTACATCTCCATAATGGTGGAGATGCAAATTTGCATCGTGAAGTGTTGTAGCTTCCGGAGATGTAACTTTTTTTATCTACACCATCTGTCGAAGAGGTGTTTTTGTTCCTCGGAGATGCAAAAGGTAGTTATTTTTGTGTATACATGTTTTATTGAAGATGCTCTTAAGCCGTCTGTTAACAAGCAAAGCATGGCGCTTGTCTTTGGAACTGCAAAGTCGGTCGTTGGCAATGGCCGACCCTATAGTCGATGGTCAAGCCGAGTGTTAACATCGACTCCTGTTCAAGTGTTGATCAGTACTGTGCAACTCTTCCTCCGTCTTTAGTGTGGACGACGGGCCGGGACTCGGACGAGAGCCGCGGAAACCGGCCTCGCCGAGCGTCAACCCTTTGCTTCAGACGACGCTTCAGTCTGCGCAAAAGAACAAGAAACCACAGCTAGCAAGCAGCTGACCTTTGGGGTTGGGGGCGCGCGACGCCAATCGCCGCCGCTCCGCCGCAGCGGTGGCGCCAATCCCATTCCCATGCCGTGTCAAAAGACTTGGTTTTGCATTTCTCTTGAGAAGAAGAAGACGGGCCGGACGGCGACGCGCGCGGCAACGACAAGGCGCATCTCGCCGTCACGTCCAGGACGACGACGGGACGGCCGGCCGGAGACACGGGATGATTTGAGGGAAGAAGAACGTGATGCACGCACGCCTCGCCTCGTGTACTACCATGTACGTATACCAGTAGCCCGGGTTCTCTTTTCTCTGTTTCTGCAGGCGCTCCATGTCGTATATGTCGACAGTCGACACAAAGGTTCTCGGGCCGGACAGAAATGGAAGAGAATCTTGAACTTGCTGGCTCCGGGGACGTCGGATGCATGACTTCTGCCGTCCGTCCGTCCGTCCGTCACGTGATTGATGAACAAACCATTGATTCATGCTCGGGCCGGACAGATCAGATTGTCCGGATGATCACGAGGTAGATGCGGTGATGCGGTCAGGGAAGTGGCATAGATGCAAAAGGGATGTCGGCGTAGAGAAAGAGGATTAGAGGAGGGCCGGGATTAGTGGAGGCCCGTCCCTTTCAGACGAGACAGGCACGTCGCCGATCCAATTTGAAGATGGACGCCACGCATCCCCGTGGAATTTTGTACTACTACACACGCGAGATTCCGATCAAACATCATGGAGGAGCTAGGACACCCACCTGGCTGACACTGCGGAGAGCAGCAAAACCCAGCCTTGTTATGCTCCCGCCAGGCTCAGGCATGATGCTCAAGACCATAGTCTAATCATTTTTCAGCTAAAAACTCTATAATTGGTTGTCGTGTTTGCTGCAGGGAGGGCATCAGGAACCATCAGCAGCTGTACTGTCTAATCCGCCAGAAGATCATTAGCGATAAAGGTGATCAAAGGTGGTGTCATCCGAGCTGTGCGCTGCTGCAAAGGCAGCATGCATTATCCTATCTACTGTATATATCCTACACCACCAAACACGCGTGTCGCATACTACTAGTAGAATATATCAAACATATCGGTGTGATTTGTGAAAGCAACGTGTGTGTGCGCGCCGATCATTTGCGTAACCATCAGAAAAGAAAGAAGCGGACAGATGAATGTGGATTAGCAGGGGTAGGATCTAGCTCCGTCATAGCATGGTACCGCTGGTGACGAGGACTCCGGGTCGAATAAATCAACGGAGGTCGCTGCGGATAACAGTATTTTTATCATCATCTAAAGCAAAGCAGGTGCACGCATTAGCGCTGCAACTATCGGTGCTATTTTATTATTACTGTCAAAGTACTGGGCACGCCTGTCGTCTGGTTCTAGTGTAGGATATATCCCGGTGATCTTTTTCTTCTGAATGAATGAAAGAAACATGTGTGCCTAGCACCAGCACTACCACCAGAGGTGATTAAATAACACACTAATCGCCAAGAAACGAGAGAGCAGCAGAGGTTTAGGCAAACTCCATCGCGCGACCCCAAACGAACGTCTGCTTTGCCCTGATTCTGTCCGTTTGGGTAGGGCGATGGGTCATGTCCGGGCAGTTTCTAGGATGCGGTGGCCGTGCGCCCAACACGCGGCCGCATCCAGTCCGCGTGCATTTTTCTTTGCGAGTCCTTAATTTTTTTTTTCTTCATTCATTTTTGGTACATAGGAATACATTATCAAATTTTGACTAGAAAGGCAAGACCAAAGAAAATAAGAACCACAAGAATACATTTTAGAAAATATACAACTTCCATAACTCCTCCCTTGAGTTGGGTTAGTGCCTTCTCGATGCACTCATTGTTGATTTGCGGAGGAGTCTCGATCTTGCGTGCTTCTTTTTTCTTCGAGTCTAAAGAAGTAGAGGTTGCTTCCTCACATCTACTCTCATGTCTAGCCTCTATTCTACCAACATATGCACTAGTCTCATCTCTAGCATCTATTCTAGCTAAAAGTGCACGAACATCTATTAAATTGCGCGCTATCAATATATCGATGTACTATTCTTCCCAATACCAAAACTTGCATCCCTGCTACACAATAAAATTTTAAGTTAGCACAACTAGCACAAGTAGAAAAACTACTTTACCTGAGACACATTAGTCTCGATTTGTAAATGAACCGGCACTATTGGCATCATTAGTCCCGGTTCGAACGGCTATGCATTAGTTCCGGTTCATTTGTGACCTATAGTACCGGGTGATGGCTCCAACCGGTACTAAAGGGGTGATGACCTTTAGTACGGGTTGGTGGCTCCAACCGGTGCTAAAGACCCCCCCCCCTTTAGTACCGGTTGGAGCCACCAACCGGTACTAAAGGTGGAATGTTTAGTCCCACCTCACTAGTTGTGAGGAGCTCGCACCGGTTTATAAGCCCCACCACGGCTATCGTGTCGAGCTCCTCTCTAAGCAGGCCTTTGTGGGCCTATTGCAACTCTTCTACCCTGTGGGGCCTACTGAACCGTACGGGCCTACATCCTGGCCCAACTGGAGGTTGGGTTTCTAGTCGTATGCAGACCGTGCCGGCCCAGTAGGCGGGCTATTTTTGCTTTATTTCAAAAAAAATCCCCCAGACCACGACACGCCTCGTGCCACGTGTTGAGCATTTGGTCCCAGTTCGTGTTGAACCGGGACTAAAGGCGGGGGACCTTTAGTCCCCACACTTTAGTACCGGTTCCAGAACCGGTACTAAAAATCATATTTCTACTAGTGTAGTCAAATCCGAGAGCACAGTCAAAGCTAGCAATAGCACATACCCCATCGTTTAAGCACTTGATGAACACCCATCCGGGATGTTCCGGCGTTGTAGACGCGCGGCGCACGACCTTCTTTGGGCAGTTGTCACACTTAATGAGTGACAACGGTGTGCCGACGAGCTTTTGGGCTAGCACCGAGCCCGGCCGACCGCCATTCGTGCATCTGCCGCCGGACCACCGACGGCATAGATCGAGGGCGCAGAGGGGAAGGGGCTGGGTGAGGGAGTCCTGGTTCAGGGGGGTCCACAGGTGGCCGGATAAACTCCTGGTGGGCCGGACTGGCGGGCCATGAAGATTATTTTAGAAGACCATCTCTCGTATCCGGATAGGACTCCTGGATTCTTGTAATGGAAAGTTTTAGGCTCGGGTGTAGATTTTCCTTCCTCTATAAGATGATATGTACAAACCCTAGGCCCCTCCGGTGTGTATATAAACCGGAGGGTTTAGTCCGTAAAGGCTAGAATCAGAATCATACAATCCTCATAGGCAAAACTTAGGGTTTTAGCCTTTACGATCTCGAGGTAGATCAACTCTTGTACACATATTCATCCATACTAATATAGCAGGAAGTAGGGTTTTACCTCGATCGAGAGGGCCTGAACCTGGGTAAACATCGTGTCCCCTGCCTCCTGTTAACATCAATCCTCAGACGCATAGTTCGGGACCCCCTACCCGAGATCCGCCGGTTTTGACACCTACATTGGTGCTTTCATTGAGAGTTCCACTATGTCGTCGACGGAAGGACTGATGAATCACGCCATCAACCGCAACGACGACGTCAAGGGGATTTTCCCTCCCGGCCAACTCTTCGTGTTCAGCGGCTTCGCGCTTCGCGCCAACACTGAAGGCCACCTTGAGCAGATCGAGAACTACGCCCCTGGCCATCATGTTAGATTCGGTAGCCTGAACTACGTTGCTGATGTCCATGGAGACTTGATCTTCGCCGGATTCGAGCCAGCGGCAACCCCTCTCGGCCACCACGATGATCATGACTTAACTCTGTCATCGGGTCAGGAAATAGCACATGTAACAGTTCTTGCCCTATATCCAGAACGGACTGCGTCACCCGAAGACGGGAAGCTCAACCCCACCACGGGAGCCGCAGACTCTACAGCGATGGAGCCACACACGGACCCAACTGATGAGGTATGTGTTATCGGAACCCCGGACTTAGCTCCGGTATCTGATTCCGAACTACGTGTAACTCCGCCCCTCAAATCTAATCAGGCGCCTATCGCCGAGTTCTGTGATGCAGATATTTTCCAGCACTCACCACTTGGCGACATGTTAAAGTCGTTGAGATCTCTCTCCTTGGATGAGAACACACAGCCGCACTATATCCGGTTCGAACTGGAGGCTGATGAACAGCCGCGCTATACCCATGGGGATGAAGAATTTCGTTCCCCACCCACCACCCACTTGGTAGCCACTGTTGAAGATCTAACCGATCTATTCGACTACGCTTCAGAAGACTTCGACGGGATGGACCTCGAAGCTGAAGCAGATACAGATCAAAGCAGGCCCATAATAGGGCGATGGAAAGCTACGTCCTCATACGACGTATATATGGTGGATACACCCAAAGAGGTGGAAGACAATGGTGAAAACAATCATGTAGATGATAAACCTGCCGAAGAACTTCCCAAGCGTCGACGTCCAAAATGCCGAGACAAAATCTCGTAAAGGAAAGGACAGCAACACCGCGACTAATGACGGTGATATTCTGGAACAAGCCGAAGACCCCACAGATCCAGTGATAGAGCAGGAGGAGCGAGAGGACGGCGAACAGAGTCCGAAGCCGCAGTCCGATGACAGCGGTGCCAAAGACGGTGACTACGAACCGATCTCCGAAGAAGAGGTTAGCCTGGATGACGACGAATATACCGTCCCAGAAGAACCCTCTGAACAAAAATGCTTCCATCGACGGCTTATAGCCACCGCACGGAGCTTAAAAAAGGAGCAGAGACAGCTTCGAGCTGCACAAGACACGCTCAATGATAGATGGGATGAGGTGCTAGACGCCGAACAGAAACATGGCTTTAATGGCCAAACCAAAGGCTATGCCAAGCGCAAGCTGCTGCCTGAATTCGACGACGAGGCCGTTGCACCCGTTCCACCGAATAATAACACCGCCAACAAGCCGGACCGACCACCTCGCGCGCGGGATAGAGTCGCTAACAATGGCATAAACAAGCCCCCACCCCATAAAGGAAAGGAGGGTGCAGCCCAAGTCCGAAAGCATGATCTGCGCGAGGACCTAAACAAAAAAGCTAGCAAGACCAAGTCTATATTCAGACCCAGAGATCGAGCTCCCACACGGGACAGCGGCTATAAAGCCAATCGCGCCGGTGACATACCAGTTCGGGGTCAATACCGAACACCACAACCATCGGACATACGCCACGATATAGCAAGATATAGAGGAGCTTCACACCCCCTATGCTTTATCGATGAGGTACTCGGTCATGATTTCCCAGAAGGGTTTAAATCTGTGAACATCAAAGCGTACGATGGAACGACGGATCCTGCCGTCTGGATAGAAGATTTTATTCTTCACATCCACATGGCTTGAGGAGATGATCTCCATGCCATCAAATATTTACCCCTCAAGCTAAAAGGACCAGCTCGGCACTGGCTAAACAGTCTCCCAGAAAACTCCATTGGGAGTTGGGAAGAACTTGAGGATGCTTTTCGGGCCAATTTTTAAGGGACTTATGTCCGGCCCCCGGACGCTGGCGATTTAAGTCACATCATACAACAACCCAGGGAGTCAGCCTGCAAGCTTTGGAACCGGTTTCTCACTAAGAAGAACCAGATCGTCGACTGTCCGGACGCCGAAGCCTTAGCGGCATTCAAGCACAGTATCCGGAATGAATGGCTAGCCAGACACCTTGGACAGGAAAAGCCAAGGACAATGGCAGCCCTAACTACACTCATGACTCGCTTTTGCACAGGTGAGGATAGCTGGTTAGCTCGTAGCAGCACCAGCGACCCTGGAACATCTAAAGTCAGGGACGGCAATGGAAAGCCACGGCGCAATAAAAACAAGCGTCGAAACAATTCTGGAAGCCCAGATGATACAGCTGTAAATGCCGGATTCAGCGGCTCCAGACCCGGTCAACGGAAAAAGTCATTTAAACGTAACAAAGACGGTCCATCAAGTTTGGACAGGATATTAGACACACCCTGCCAAATCCATGGCACCCCAGAAAAACCTGCCAATCACACCAACCGTAACTGTTGGGTTTTCAGGCAGGCCGGCAAGCTAAAAGCCGAACACAGGGGGAAGGAGCCTCAGAGCGAAGACGAGGATGAACCTCGCCAGCCGAATATAGGGGGGACAGAAGAAATTTCCACCAGAAGTCAAAACAGTGAACATGATATATTCCACTCATACACCAAAGAGGGAGCGCAAGCGTGCACTCCGAGACGTCTATGTCGTTGAGACCGTCGCCCCAAAATTCAACCCATGGTCAGCCTGCCTGATCACTTTCGATTGTAGGGATCATCCGACTAGTATTTGGCATGGGGGCTCGGCTGCCTTAGTGCTCGACCCAATAATAGATGGATACCATCTAACCCGAGTCCTTGTGGACGGCGGCAGTAGTCTCAATTGATATATCAGGACACTATCCGCAAGATGGGGATCGACCCATCAAGAATCAAGCCAAGCAGCACGACCTTTAAAGGAGTGATACCGGGCGTTGAAGCTTGCTGCACAGGCTCCTTAACATTGGAGGTTGTATTCGGTTCTCGCGACAACTTTCGAAGCGAAGAACCGCTCTTCGACATAGTGACGAGGTTACAGACCTGGGGTAGGGTCACAAGCCCGACCAAGGTACCCCACCCAAGGTCACTACCCTAGAAGATCAAAAGACAAAACTTATGACAGTGGAGGCAGTCGACTGAGACGGTCCAAGAAGACACTCCACTCGACTGAGCCTCATCCGCAAGACGACTCAACCCCACTCGACCAATCCAAGGCACTCGACCTCCGAAGGTCAAGCATCATTTGAGACAGCAACGGTCCTGTATTTACTCACCGTAGTAAACACCTTAATTACCCTTTACTGCAGGCGTTACCAGTAACGCCTGCCTTAATGTACATTGAACCCTTGGTAACGTGGAGCATGGCTGGGGTCCTGGCGCACTATATAAGCCACCCCCTCCTCCAGAACAAGGGTTCGCACCTCTGTAACACGCATATAGACATACCAGTCGACCAAGCCTCCGGGCACCGAGACGTAAGGCTATTTCTTCCTCCGAGAAGGGCCTGAACTCGCAAAGACCTTGTGTACAACATCACCATAGCTAGGGCCTTGCCTCTCCATTCGTACCCCCTACCCTTATTGTCAGACTTAGAACCACGACAGTTGGCGCCCACCGTGGGGCAAGGCGTCTTAGCGACATCTGGTGAAGTTGCAACTCCTCCTCCGACCGCTTTCATCATGGTGGCAGGCGGTGGTTTGGCGTTGGGCCACGAGATCCGGCTCGCCGCACTAGTCTTCATCGCCGACGACTCTGCATGGCTCCAGGAAGCCCCTCTTAACGTCGAGGCTCTGCCCGCCCGGGGAACTGCGCACTTTCGCGCCAGCGCCGGCGGCGTCCTCCTGCGGCAGCCATCGACTCGGTACTCATTGTCCCCCATACCCGCCGGACGCCGCTGCAAACGATCCGGTCGCTCGCGGCTCCAGTGGTGGGTGAAACACGCGGTGGCCCGTCAAACGGCCACCCCTCAAGTCGCGGCCATTGAGCCCGACGGCTACCTCTACGGGCCGGCCGACCAGTCGACCGGGCTCGAAGATTCTGTTTCCGAGTGCGGGAGCAGCGATCCCGCGGCGGAAATCCTTATGGTCGATTCGCGCCGCAGCCCGCCAGGTTTTCCTCGCGGTGGGAACGGCGGTAGCGGCGGCGACCGATCGCACGACAACAACGGTTACATTCCTCAGCCCCTCACCTCCGAGCAAAGGGCTGAGCTTTGTCGCCGCAACGAAGATGCACTCTTCACTCCCATCGTGGGAGATTCCTCAGAGGCTCTGGTCCTCGAAGCCACGCACTTGGCCACCGTGGCCGAGCGCGCACGCTTGGAAAATATCCAACACTCACTCGACGAGCAGGCCCGCCGACTGGTCCCCGAGTCCAGTCGACGACCGCGGCAATCGCGTCAGCGCGAGACTCAGGTGTTCCGCACGCCAGTCCAAAACCTTGAAGCCGCGGCTCGCATCGCGGAGTCGATTCAACCCTCCCAGTCGGAAGCTGGGAGAGGTCTTCAGCAGATCCGAGCTTTGCTCCGAACGGCTGAAGAACAAAACGCGGCTGTTTCTCAGTCGCGCAACAGGATTCACAGCAGATCGGTGGCTGCAGACACCGTATGGTCGGCCCACAGTCCAAGATCACCCCCGAGGCGTGAGGAACGTGGCCCGCGGCAAGACCGGCATCTGGGTTGGAATGACGATCCACTCGACCATCGGCACGGACGCCACGACCGTCGTCGAGTGCCTACCCCTCCTCCGGGAAGTGGGTCGCACTCGCCCCAGTGGCACGAGGGCAGGCGCCTGCGTGATGTCGAGCGGAGGATTCCCCCAGATCCCCGACGGCCAGGTTTCGATGCGAGGTCTATCCTTGTGCAAGGTCGAGTCGACCGTAACTAGGCATCCAGAGAAGAGCGAGGCAGAGACCAACCGAGTGGCAGCCGAGCGCCGGCCTCTGGGCCTGAATGTTTCTGTAGTGCTATCAGAGCCGCGGAGATCCCCTCGAACTTCAGGCTGGCGGCGGGAGTAAGCAAGTTCACCGGTGAGTCGAAGCCGGACACTTGGCTGGAAGACTACCGAGTGGCCGTACAGATCGGAGGCGGCAACGACGACGTGGCCATGAAGCACCTCCCCTTGATGCTGGGAGGCTCCGCTCGGGCGTGGCTCAATCAATTGGCCCCCAGGAGTATTTACAGTTGGGAAGAGCTCGCTCGGGTTTTCGTTCGGACCTTCAAAGGCACCTGCAAGCGACCTGCTGGACTCACAGAACTTTAACAGTGCGCGCAGAAGCCGAGTGAAACTTTGGGAGACTACATTCAGCGATGGACCACTTTGCATCACACGGTGGAGAACGTGTCTGAGCACCAGGCGGTGTGCGCTTTCAAGGAAGGCGTGCATAACCGAGAGTTGAATCTGAAGTTTGGCCGAACAGGCGACATGTCCCTGTCACGGATGATGGAGATTGCAAGTTGATACGTCCAAAACGTATCTATAATTTCTGCTTGCTCCATGCCTATTTTGGGTGATATTGCTATGATATTTATACACTTCCATACACTTTTGATCATATTTGGACTAACCTATTAACTCAGTGCACCCCAGTGCCAGTTTCTGTTTTCGGCTGTTTTTATATTTCAGGTTTTCCCATTACGAGAACTGCCAGAAAAATTCCGGAAAAATTATATAAAAAATCAGCGTTCCAGAAGCTACCAGGCACCCGAAGCACAGCCGGAGGGGGGCCACCAGGGCTCCAGGCGCCCTGGTGGCGCGGCCCCCCCTGGCCGCGCCGGGGGGGGGGGGCGCCTGGGCCCCCCGAGCCTCGTCTGATGCCCCCCTTTGGCATATATTTATATCGTGTCCCGAAACCCTCGAGACGGGAACCCTTTTTCGCAATATCATCTCTGTTCCGCCGCCGCCGCCGCTTCCAAGATCGGGAGCACCAGGAGAACTCTTCCCGGCACCCTGCCGGAGGGGAGGATCACCACCGGGAGCTTCTCCACCACCATGGACGCCTCCCGGATGAGTTGTGAGTAGTCTTCCTTGGACCATGGGTCCATGACCAGTAGCTATGTGATGTTCTCCTCCCGTTCTTGTGCTTCACTAATTAGTCCTCGTGAGCTGCCCTACATGAATGAGGCACATATGTAATCCTTATGTTGTTGCTATGATGAGTTTGCTGGGATCCGATGGATTGTGAGATTATGTTCAGATTGTGCTTGAGTAATATATTTGATTCACCTCTTTTATATTTATGTTCGTAAGTAATTCTTGCATGTTCTCCGTTGTTATTTATTGCTTTGGCCAAGTAGTAGGTAGTGACTCCAAGAGGGAACGTTATGCTTGATTGTGGGTTCATGCCCCTCGATGACTAGCTTGAGTGACAGAAACATGAGTCTAGGGGACGTGCTATTGCCACAAGGGGGAAAACAACGGTGCTTGTGCCCGCGGGTGCAAGGATTGTTTACTTTACGCAAAGTTCTTTTAATGCAGTTGTCTGTTGCTTTGAGTTTACACTATGGGTGGGACTCGCAACTTAATACCAGCGAGATGTTCTGGATAGATATCTCAAGGTGGATGATTAGTAGTAGATGCAGATGGATTTCGGTCTACTTACCTCGGCGTACCGCCCATGCTTTGAACCTCTACCTTTCTTGCAACTTAGTCAGCATTGGTTTGCGCACATGGTCCTGTCAATTGCCCAGCTGTAATTCGTTTACCTCACATAGCTGTTTTATCGTCTTTTGGGACAGAGACATCACTAGTGAACATCATGGGACTCCGGTCCATATTACCATCATTGATCACATCCGCTATTTACTTTCCGCTTTTTACTTATTATAGCAGCAATACCTATCACTATTATCACTTGCGTTTGATCCTTTGAAAACGACAAGGTCGGAGGGATTGACGACCTCTCTGTACTCGTTGGGAGCAAAGTTATTTCTATCTGTGTGCAGGTCCACGTTGATTGCTAATATCTGGCGCCGTTAGCAGTTGACACCTTCTTGTTGAAACTGGGAGTCTCAGGGGAAATCGATCCTTGGTATCTTTGCCAAGGGAAAACTTCCGCTACACTGCATCTCAAACTTTCCACTTGGGGTAACCAACGAGGGGCGAGAAGCCATCAAGCAAAGTTTTTTGGCGACGTTGCCGGGGACTCCACTCTTCAGGATAGGGGAGTTGCACGCTATCTTTTACCTTTGCTTTTTAGTCTTGTTAGTTTACCTTTCAGTTTTTGCTTTAGTGTCTTTTATCAAAAATCACAAAAATAGTTATCTCATTCTTTAGTTGTCATTATATCGGGTCCTTTTGTCTTTGACGAGGCAGAAGTTCTCACCTTTAAACAAAGAGGTGGGGAAAGTTTGAAAGATGCTTGGTATAGAATTAATGATTCTCAAAAAAGAGCCACCAAGAAGCAACCTACTACTATCCTGCTTAGAAATTTTTATGTTGGAATTACTTCTTGGAATAGGTTTATTCTAGATACTGCTATCAATGGGAATTTCCTAGAGGCCCCAGTTTGGGAGTCTCTTAGTATTATTGAAAATCTTGTTGGGAGTCCCCCTGTTGTTAGCATTCAAGAGGACATCACCCTAGCTCACATTATGAAAAAACTTGAAAAGATAGAGCTAGAGATGCCAAACATCAATAAGATAAATGAGTTGGATCGTAAGATCCAAGGGAATTTGAATAGGCTTGATAGCTCCATGCATAAAATTTTCAAAACTTTGGAGACCATCAAATCCCATGACTTGGACTCTTCTAGGATAGACAAGATTGAGGAAATCTTTGATACTCTAGGAACTACTTTCTCCTCAATCAAAACCAAAAAGGTAGAAACTCTGGCAAAGAGGGAGCCTAAGTTCGTTCACGTTCCAAAGGCTCCCCGTTCTAAAAGTAATCCATCTATTGCCAAAGGGGTTGAAACTGTAAAGACTTTGGAAGAAACACCTCTCTTTGATGAATTTATAAATGAATCTTCCCTTGACTTTTATCCTTTTGGTCTTCTCCCTAGAAGTATCTCTATGAGGCCTTTATTTGAAAGTCCTCTTAAGACTAGTTGTATTATTGAAGAGCTTTTTGATGATCTTGATGATGGTTCAGTTGATACAACTTGACCTCTATGCATTATGCCTAGCTTAAAGGCATAAAAGAAAGCGCTTTTGGGAGGCAGCCCACATGAATAAAAAATTTATTTTGCTTTAGTTGTGTCTTGATGTTGTTAACTACAGTAGCATCATCATTGTATCTTTGCTTTTCAATTTTGTGCCAAGTGTAGCCTCTGATTGCAAGAAAGTTCACAAGTGTGACGTGCTGTCCAGGAAACAGATTCTGTCCTTGGATAGAAAAATTCGTATAAAATCACCAGATCATCTTTTTGGTCTGAATTTTTTCGACAGAGTGCTCTATATAATTGTCTTTCGTGCGTCTGTTCTGAGTTTTTTTATTAGAGTTGCAGAAGTGCCCCGAAAAAATCATTTACTACCTGCTGTTCTGTTTTTCACAGATTCTGTCATGTTTTGCCTTTCCTTCATTTTGCAAACCTAGAGCTTGCTTTTTCTTTGCAAAAACCTTTTGGCAATCTTGAGAAACAGTAGACCTTCAAGAATATATTTATTTCCAGCAAGGAACAATTATTTTATTAAGGGTACTAACCTCGCTAATCAGATTATGATGAGTTATGTATGAAGCGAGTTTTCAAGTGTGCGAGGGAAGATGATAAAAAGATTCAGGAGTGTCAAACGCTCAAGCTTGGGGATGCCCCCATGCACCCCCAAGAAATATTCAAGGAGACTCAAGCGTCTAAGCTTGGGGATGCCCCCGTGCATCCCCTTCTCCATCAACATTATCAGTTCGTCTTTCGTTCCACTATATTTTTATCACTTCATGTGTTATGTGCTATGCTTGGAGCGTCTTGCTTTTAGTTTCCTTTTTTTAGTTTTCTTTAGCTTTGCTTGCTGTCATAACGAGTTGGAACCCATCTTTCTTTGTGTGGGAGAGAAACACGCTCCACTTCAACCTGGAACACAACATAGAATTTTCATGTCTATCTTTGCTGTGTGTGTTCTTTGTCTTTCAATAGCTACTGTCATGTTTAGCTCTTAGTTTTCATGCTTTTCTTTTTAAAGAGCTTTTGTTTAGTTGGTTGCTGGAACTCTCTTTAGTTATCATGCTTATCTTGTTAAGAGAGTTGGCTTCTGTTGCACTGGTTGATATGTCTATGATAAAAATGCTATGTGCATAATGGTGCTTAGTAGTTCATGTTTTCTTATGGTTAGTCTCAAATAGCTGGGGGGTTCTCAATGTGTTAATGGAGTACCAACATGATTTGTTTACCTATAATGTGGTATGGTTTAGTGATATCTTCCTCCAAGAATTTATTTTGATTGACTTGGCATATGCTCACGCATATTTAAGACTGTAAAGAAAGTCTATCAAGCCTTGATGATCTTTAATTTCTGAGTAGCGATATAACTTCCATGCCCGATTCAATGTTGCTTTGTCGCTCTGCATGATTATGACCGTCATTGCTCTTTTAGTTGGTCGCTCCCAGTCTTTTGCTAACCTTCGCCTGTACTAAGCGGACTGACTGCTTGTGCATCCAAAATCCTTTAAACCAGTTATGCCATATGAGTCCACCATACCTTCCTATACATGGTATTTACCTGCCATTCCTAACGAAGACTTTCATGTACCATCTCGAAACTATTCAAAAAAAGCATTTCTCTTTTGTGCCTCTGTTTTAGCTCATGAGGAAGTAGTAGTTAATTCATGATCTTTTTTAGTTGGACAAGCTTCACCCCGGGATTGCATGTCTAATGTGCAAACCCATAATACGAGAAGGAACTGGCATAGAGTGCGCCCGGCTCATTAAAAATTATACAACAAACAAACCCTCCTTCACGCTTTGTTCATGAGAAATCAGAAAACTTTGGCAGTGATAAACAAAGGAGATTAAGAGGATGTGATCGTCCTCATTCGGGAGCCGTTCCTCGAAACTTGTCCAGCTCGAGAAGTAATTGAGTTATCTGCTAGCATTCGTTGACGAAATATGCATATTCCAAAAAAATAATTATTACCTCTGTTTTTAAAACCAAGAGCTCTGGTACATGTTTAGTTTTTGTTTCCGACCACGGGTTTTCAACCTTGCCATCAAAAGCCACGGTTCGAGAGTCTCCACCTTCTTTAAAGCACCAACTATTGAGAGCATGATTGTCATTCTGAGTGTAATGTGCATTGTCCCAAAGTAGCATTGTCTTTTGCATGATTGTGATATCGTTTATTCTGAAATCATTGTATCTAGTCGTCACTTAAACCTTGGAGGTGCCCCTGCATTTATGTTTTGCTTCACTAAAGGGGGCAAGCGAGATATCACTTTATCATGTTTGCACACCATGCTCATTACAAATCTATTTGAGTGTTTCAGTATCATATTGTAAAACTTTCAGTTCTTTGTGATTCTATCATGAGGCAACTTAATTACTACAGATTCATTGTCTCAGTAAGCACTTGTCATGTGACTGTGAAAAGTTCTTATATGGTTAATAGCATGTCACCACAGAAATTATGCTTGTTATCATTTACCTACTCGAGGACGAGCAGGAATTAAGCTTGGGGATGTTGATACGTCCAAAACGTATCTATAATTTCTGCTTGCTCCATGCCTTTTTTGTGTGATATTGCTATGATATTTATGTACTTCCATACACTTTTGATCATATTTGGACTAACCTACTAATGGTTGCAAAAGGGCACAATGTTCTTGTTTTACACTTTATTGTGTAGGAATTACTTGGAAATTGACAAAAACGCAAAAGGAGTCGTATTGGAGTAGGACTCTGACTTTCCTGAAATCTGTCTGAGAACGTTTTTTAAAGATGGTCACGTTCCGACCCGAAGACGACGTCAAACGGAAAAAGTCTAGTTGCGAAAGTTTTGGGGAATTTCGAGGCGATGCTTCTGGATATAATATTCGTCCAAATCGGAGTCCGGACGGCCGAGTAAAGCCCGTTTTACTGAGGCCCAAAATCTGATGACGGGAATCCGAGAGTCTATATAAAGAGAGGAAACCTAGGTCACCAAGGGCCACGAATTTTTCTCCTCCCGAGCCGCCGTCTTGGAGGGGAGGACCAGCACCATTGCAGCACCATCCACAAGGAAGAAGGGGGGCCAAGGAGACGCTGCCCCCTAGGGCCGCCGCCGCCCCGAGGGCCGCCGCCGCCCCCTAGGGCCGCCGCCGCCGCGCCCCCAAGGGCCGCCGCCGCCTCCGTGGCTGCCGCCGGCCGTCTCCTCCTCGCGGGGCTGCACCTCTCCATCAACACCATCATCAACCTCCTCCTCACCATGTCCATGCGTGAGTAGTCTCCTCCGGGGCTGAGGGCTTGTACGTGTAGCTATGTGGTTATCTCTCTCTCCCATGATGTGATCTTTGTTGTGATCATAGGCTATGTTAATCTAGGGTGATCCCATGATATTTCCCCTTCCTCTATGTATTGGATTGATGTACTCACTTGTCTTTATCTAGTATAATCCCCAAGACCAAGGTGACAGCGGTCTATTGGACATGGATTAGAAAAATATTTTCATGAGTGATTTCCTCTCTTGTGTGTTGATTGAAGATTGAGAGTCTCTTGGTGCTTGTCTTTGACTATCCTATGTTGTGGTGATTGTGGGACTCTCTTTGGATGGCCGCGGTGACATTGGGAAATCCTTAGATTGAGAACTACGAACTTTGAGGTGTGCTTTTGTAGCCCTACATAATTCTCGTCCTCTCTTGACCACGAAGGAATGACCTCCCGGTGCGTCTCCATTGCATGTTTTATGAGAAATATCATGTGATTCGATTATGTTAATGTTGTTGGGAGTTGCCACTAGTGAAAGTATGATCCCTAGGTCTTGTTTCCACCATTGCAATACCATTTGTTCTCACGTTTACCACTTGTTTGCTTGCTGCACTTTTTATTACAGATTTATATTACTTTGCTTTGCCACTCCTATCATCCATATTTTACCATCTCTTCGCCGAACTAGTGCACCTATACAACTCCTAGTTGTATTAGGTGTGTTGGGGACACAAGAGACTTCTTGTATCTTAGTTGCAGGGTTGCTTGAGAGAGACCATCTTCAACCTCTACTTCCCTGAGTTCGATAAACCTTAGGTCATCCACTTGAGGGAAATTGCTGCTGTCCTACAAACCTCTGCGCTTGGAGGCCCAACATAGTCTACAAGAGTAGAAGCGTGTGTAGACATCAAGGATACCCCCGGATCAACTCCACTTTGGTGATTTTCGCGGACGTCGAGAGCAAAAGTCGGCTGAAAATCTTCAACAGAGAAGTAAACATGGTTGCCCCGGCGACCCCCATATTTTTGAAATGGTCAAAGACGCCCATCACATTCGACCAGTCCGATCACCCAGCGCACATTGCCACCCCCGGGCGGCAGGCACTGGTGGTCGACCCAATTATCGAAGGCACACGCCTGACCAGAGTTCTGATGGATGGGGGCAGTGGATTGAATATCTTGTATGCAGCAACCCTCCTGGATATGGGCATTCTGATGTCCAAGCTGAGAGAAAGTAACATGAGGTTCCACGGGGTAATCCCCGGGAAGAAAGCCGACTCACTTGGCTAGATCTCACTCGACATAGTCTTTGGTGAGTCGAAGAACTACCGCAAAGAGAAGCTGACGTTCGAAGTGGTGGACTTCAACAGCGCCTATCACGCCATCCTGGGTAGGCCCGCCTACGCCAGGTTCATGGCTCGACCATGTTACGTCTACCTCAAGCTGAAGATGCCGGGACCCAATGGCGTTATAACCGTCACTGGGAACCGTCAGAAAGCGGAAGAATGCTTCCAGAAAGGCTCGAAGATCGCCGACGAGCAAATGGCAGCAGTAGAGATGGAGGAGTACCAAAAAAGAGTGGATCCGAGTGACCTGCTAAGGGCGAAGAAGCCGGCTTTCGAGTCAGCTTTCCAGTCGGCCGGGGACACGAAACCTGTGCACATCCACCCCACCGACCCCAACGCAGCACCGACCCACATCTCCACTACACTCGACAGCAAATAGGAAGAAGCGCTCGTCCAGTTCCTCCGTGAGAACTGGGACATCTTTGCATGGAAACCATCAGACATGCCGGGTGTACCCAGGGGACTGGCTGAGCACCATTTGTGAGTCGACCCTAAAGTGAAACCTGTGAAGGAACATCTCCGTCGATCCGCTGCGGAGAAGCGAAAGGCAATTGGCGAAGAAGTGGCTCGACTCCTGGCAGCAGAGTTTATCCGCGAGATATACCACTCCGAGTGGCTCGCCAACGTCGTCATGGTCCCCAAGAAGGACAAGTCTCTCCGCATGTGCATTGATTTCAAGCACATCAATCGGGCCTGCCCGAAAGATCATTTTCCTCTTCCCCGCATCGATCAGATAGTCGACTCGACTGCGGGATGTGAACGTTTGTCCTTTCTGGACGCGTATTCCGAGTACCATCAGATCCGTCTGTTCGGGCCCGACGAGATCAAGACAGCTTTCATCACCCCCTTCGGGTGTTTTTGTTATGTCACCATGCCTTTCAGCCTCAAAAATGCTGGCGCTACCTTCATGCGCATGATCCAGAAGTGCTTGATAAAGCAAATCAGTCGGAACGTCGAGGCATTCATGGATGACATTGTGGTCAAGTCACGGAAAGGTTCCGACCTACTGACTAACCTCGCTGAGACATTCGCAAGCCTAAGAAGCTACGATATCAAGCTCAACCCGTCAAAGTGTACATTTGGAGTTCCTGGCGGCAAGTTCTCGGTTTTCTCGTTTCCGAACGGGGAATCGACGCCAACCCAGAGAAGGTCAGCACCATCCTCCGAATGAAACGCCCCGAGCGTATACACGACGTCCAGAAGCTTACGGGTTGCTTGGCCGCATTGAGTCGATTCATTTCTCGTCTTGGTGAGCAGGCACTACCTCTCTACCGACTCCTGAAGAAATCCGACAAGTTCGAGTGGAATCCCGAAGCCGAAGCAGCGTTTGAAGAGCTCAAAGCCCTGCTGTCCACCCAGCCGGTGCTCGCTGCCCCAGTCGGCGGAGAGCCTCTTCTGCTGTATATTGCTGCCACCGGACAAGTCGTCAGTACTGTACTCATGGTCGAGCGGGAAGAAGAGGGCAAGGCATACACGGTCCAACGCCCGGTCTATTATATATCCGAAGTTTTGACTCCCTCCAAGCAAAGGTATCCACATTACCAAAAGCTTGTGTACGGGATTTACTTGACTGCAAAAAAGGTTGACCATTACTTTTCGGACCATTCGATCTCAGTCGTCAGCGACGCCCCACTGTCAGAGATCCTAAACAACCGAGACGCAACCGGTCGAGTGGCAAAATGGGCGAATGAACTTCTTCCGTTAGATATCAAGTTTGAAGCGAAGAAAGCCATCAAGTCTCAGGCTATAGCAGATTTTGTGGCCGAGTGGATAGAACAAGAGCTGCCGACTCAAGTCCAGTCGGACCATTGGACTATGTTCTTCGATGGATCCAAGATGCTGAACGGATCCGGCGCAGGCGTGGTCCTGGTCTCTCCCAGGGGCGACAAGCTCAGCTACGTCCTTCAGATCCATTTTGATTCATCAAACAACGAGGCTGAATACGAAGCACTTTTGTATGGGTTGTGTATGGCCATCTCACTCGACGTCCGTCGCCTGATGGTCTACGGCGACTCCGACCTGGTGGTGAACCAAGTGATGAAAGAATGGGATGTCAGGAGCCCGACAATGACCAGTTATTGCAGTGCAGTGCGGAAGCTTGAAAAGAAGTTTGAAGGCTTAGAGCCCCATCATGTGCCCAGAGCCAAGAATCAGCTAGCGATGACCTCGCAAAAATCGGATCGACTCGGAAGCCTATACCCAAGAATGTGTTCCTAGAGCATCTGCACACCCCTTTTGTCAAAGAAGACCCCTTCACGGAAGAGCCCCCGCAGCCAGTCAGCGCGTCAGATCCGACTGAAGTCGAAGTACCTGCCGTGGTTGACTTGATCATGGAGGTCCTAGTGATTACGCCAGACTGGACTGCGCCATATATATCATATCTGCTCAAGCAAGAACTCCCAGAAGATGAAGAAGAAGCGCGCCAGATCGTCCGCCGATCCAAGGCGTTCACAGTCATCCAGGGTCAGCTCTACAGAGAAAGCATCACCGGAGTTGCCCAACGCTGCGTCGATCCAGAGGAAGGTCGGATGATCTTGGATGAAATCCACTCAGGAACTTGTGGCCACCACGCCTCCTCTCGGACTATAGTGGCCAAAGCATACCGAGCCGGGTTTTACTGGCCCCGCGCCAATGAGATGGCCAAGGATATTGTGGACAAATGCGCAGGTTGCCAATTCTACTCCAACATGTCCCACAAGCCGGCGTCGGCCCTGAAGACCATTCCGCTAGTCTGGCCCTTTGCTGTTTGGGGCTTGGACATGGTCGGCCCCTTCAGGACAGGCAGAAGCGGATTCACCCACCTCCTGGTGGCAGTCGAGAAGTTCACCAAACGGATTGAGGCCAAGCCCATAAAGAACCTCGAGTCAAGCACCGCCATCAGCTTCATCAGGGAATTGATATTCACATATGGAGTCCCCCACAGCATCATCACAGACAACGGCTCCAACTTTGACTCGGATGAATTCAGAGCTTTCTGCGCTTCCCAAGGAACACGAGTCAACTACGCCTCCGTGGCACATCCACAGTCAAATGGACAGGCAGAAAGAGCAAATGGTTTGATTCTCCAAGGCCTAAAGTCGCGGCTCATGCGCGATCTTAAGCATGCCGCCGTGGCTTGGGTAACTGAACTGCCATCTGTCCTATGGGGTCTGAGGACAACTCCAAACCGGTCGACTGGCTGTACCCCTTTCTTCATGGTCTATGGTGCTGAAGCTGTGTTGCCGAGCGACTTATTACAGAACGCCCCCAGAGTAGAACTCTTCTCCGAAGCCGAGGCAGAGCAGGCTCGTCAGGATACAGTCGACCTTTTGGAAGAGGAAAGAGAGATGGCCCTGATCCGGTCGACCATCTATCAACAGGACCTACGTCGATTCCATGCTCGCAGCGTAAGAAGCCGAGCATTCCAGGAAGGAGACCTGGTCCTTCGGGTGCATCAGAAACGTCCACACAAGCTCGCCCCGGCCTGGGAAGGCCCGTTCATCATCACCAAGGTACTGCACAATGGAGCGTACCACCTCTACAATGTAGCCAAGAAGAAAGACGAACCTCGTTCGTGGAATGCGGACCTGCTCCGCCGCTTTTACAGTTGAGACACTCGACGGTCAAGTTTTAATAAAGATTTCCCAATTTGTTTCAAAGACAAGTTAGCAATGATCCTTTAACGATTGATGTCCTCTAAAAACATTGGTCTTCAAAATCCCCCAGTGGGTGCTTAGCTGCGGTCCTCCGAGCTACGTTACAAGTATAAAGTGGCTCTGTCTTCCGAGCTTCGCCACAAATACAACATATCTTGGAGCCGCCTAAGTTACAAACATCCACTCCGAGTGAAGAGCAACCCTCTCACTCGGGGGCTTAGCTGCGACCCCGTGACTCGCCTAAGTTTCACACACTTACTCCGAGTGAAGAGCAACTCTCTCACTCGGAGGCTTAGCTGCGGTCCTCCGAGCTACGTTACAAGTATAAAGTGGCTCTGCCTTCCGAGCTCCGCCACAAATACAACGTAGCTTGGAATCGTCTAAGTTACAAACATCTACTCCGAGTGAAGAGCAACCCTCTCACTCGGGGGCTTAGCTGCGGTCCTCCGAGCTACGTTACAAGTATAAAGTGGCTCTGCCTTCCGGGCTCCGCCACAAATACAACGTAGCTTGGAATCGCCTAAGTTATAAACATCCACTCCGAGTGAAGAGCGACCCTCTCACTCGGGGGCTTAGCTACGACCCCATGACTCGCCTAAGTTTCAAACACTTACTCCGAGTGAAGAGCAACCCTCTCACTCGGGGGCTTAGTTGCGGTCCTCCGAGCTACGTTACAAGTATAAAGTGGCTCTGCCTTCCGAGCTCCGCCACAAATACAACGTAGCTTGGAATCGCCTAAGTTAT
>LR738711.1:929293161-929334380 GCA_902687465.1 Secale cereale | reverse complement strand
CGAGCTCCGCCACAAATACAACGTAGCTTGGAATCACCTAAGTTATAAACATCCACTCCGAGTGAAGAGCAACCCTCTCACTCGGGGGGTTAGCTGCGACCCCGTGACTCGCCTAAGTTTCAAACACTTACTCCGAGTGAAGAGCAACCCTCTCACTCGGGGGCTTAGCTGCGACCCCGTGACTTGCCTAAGTTTCAAACACTTACTCCGAGTGAAGAGCAACCCTCTCACTCGGGGGCTTAGCTGCAGTCCTCCGAGCTACGTTACAAGTATAAAGTGGCTCTGCCTTCCGAGCTCCGCCACAAATACAACGTAGCTTGGAATCGCCTAAGTTATAAACATCCACTCCGAGTGAAGAGCAACCCTCTCACTCGGGGGCTTGGCTGCAGACGTCGACTCAAAGATTCAAGCAATCAAAGGAAAGCAGCAAACCAAAAGATCAAAATCAGATAAAAGCCCTGCAAGATTCGGGCAAGAGTACTTGGGCCACAAGCCCACCAGAGTTTAACGATTACAAGTCCACGCGGCATTCCGCGACAAATGAGATTAAAGTATCAAAGTCATTCATCGGGTGGAGGCGAGCTTGCAGGTGCGACGAACTCGTCCAGGTCGATCCCGTCGGTGATGCGAGTGGCGGCTTCCAGGAAGGTCTCCATAAACGACTGGAATTGGAGCTCCTTCGTATTTGCAACCTTAAGCGACGCAAGCCTCCTCTCCTTCACCTCCTTGCAGTGCACACGGACCAAGGACATCGCCACGTCGGCTCCTCCCCGGGCTGCCGACTTCTTCCACTCCTGCACTCGGTTGGGGATCTCGTTGAGTCGAGTCATCAGGGACTCGAGGTCGTTCTCCTGCATGACCCCCCTCCAGAGCGCGGTGTCGATTCAGGCCATCACCGCCTTCAGCCATCCCAGATAATCCGTTGCCGCAGTGAGGCAGGACTCCAGCCTCAGTATGTTCATGGATACCTCGTCCTTCATGATGGAGTTCGTTGGGTCCAAGCCGGGCTCGACCCGTCCAGTCTCCTATTCAAAGTTACGACAAAACTCTGCATCGAAAATAGCAAGTCGAGTCAGCAGACAAGATATGGGTCGACCGATCCAACTTAAACCAAGCCGAAGGAGACATACCTTCGAGCACAAGGTACCATTTCTTGGTGATGCCGCCCAGATACGCCTCAAGATCAACCCTCTTCCGAAAAAGAGCCTCGTACTTGTCGTTCAGGACAGCCTTGGAGTTTTTCAGCTGAGTCACCTCTTGATTGGATGCGTCGGGCGAGCCTCTCAGCCTGATGACCTCCGCCTCAAGCGCACCCACGGAAGCCAACTTCTGCGCCGCCAGTTCCGCCTTCTCTTGAGCCGCCTGCTGCGCCGCCGCCAGGTCGAGATCCTTCTGCTCCAAGGCCGCCTTCAGTTGACCTGCCAAAGCCGCCACTGGACAGATGAACATGAAGGAACACAAGGCACATCTATCAAAAAGTCAGTCGACAAAAAGTCGGGGTCAGTTACCAGCCGCATCATCCTGCGTCTTCTTCAGGTGGTCCCGAGCCAACTGCAAGTCGAGGTTAAGCTGGATTTGCTTCTTCTCAAGGTCTGCAAACTTGGCCCCAAACTCGCAAGATTTCTGCATCAACACGACAAAGCAAGATTATAAGACTACAGTCGAGTCAAAATACTCAACCGCAGTCTCGGGGACTACACCCAGTGGGTGCACTGAGCGTGCCCCCACTGGTTTCACTCGGCCGAGATCATTCCGGCTCGAGCTTAAAAAACAACAACAAGGAAGAAAAGTTCTATACTAAGACCATGGCCGACCGCCAGCAGTCGACCACGGTCTCGGGGACTACACCCAGTAGGTGCACTGAGCGTGCCCCCACTGGTTTCACTCGGCCGAGATCATTCCGGCTCGAGCTCAAAAAAAAGAGGGAAAGCACCCCAAGGATACACCCAGTGGGTGTGGTATCTCACGAAACAAAACAACAGATTCTCTCGAAGCCAAAGACTACTTCAGTGAAGATAACGAACCTGGATGTTGGCCCGAAGAGCAGAACTGGCATCATAAGCTGCCATGCTGGTCTCATATGCCGCCTTCGTCCTCTCCATCATCACCCTCGCCTGGCGAACGGCTTCTTGAGCCGCCCCCATAGGATCCTCCGGGAGGCGGTAGGAAGAGAAGAGAACAGACAAAGCGGCGGGCACAGGGTCGACAGCAGGTACGGGCGCTGGGTCTACGGCAGGAACTGGCGCTGGGTCGATGGTTGGAGTAGGTGCTGGGTCGGCGACTGGAGCGGACGCTGGGTCGACGACCGACGCAGGCGATGGGTCGACGGCTGTCGACGCCAAACGCACGGTCGACGCAGGGACGGCGAAGGAGACCGTGGCTCGGGCCGCATCTTCCTGTCGCTGGGCCTCCGAGCCAGAAGGCGTCTTCCGGCCCTTTTTCCCTGTGCGCCGTCGGTCCCCTCCCAACCGCTCCTCGTCTTCATCGTCATCTGGAAGCTCTATGACGAGGCGCGACACTTCAAGTCAAGCAGCAAGCAAAGTTCAGTCGACCGTCACCCGCGAAATAAAATAAGAATAAGACAGATTTCATAGAACCCACACCTACGCGGGATGTCGCAGCGTCCGCGGTCTCCTCATCGTCTCGACCCCGGTCGATGTCCATTGAGGTCGTGGAAGCAGCGGCTCTGAAAGGTTCACTCGGAGATGAGTCGACAGAAGTTACAGTCGACCTCCAAGAAACAAAAAGAAACAAGACCAAGCGACACATACGTGGAGGCGATGGGTACATCCACCTTGATCCTGGGCAAGGCCTTCCGGGGCTTCGTGGTGGTGTGATGGGCCTCGAACCCCTCGTTGGATTACCCCAAGTGGAAGGTGTAAGATGCAGTAAGTAGAAGTGTTTTCCCCTAGCAAAGATGCCAAGGATCGAATCCCCAGAGACTCCTAGGTTCAACAGGTAGGTGTCAACTGCTAACGGCGCAATTAGCAATCAACGTGGACCTGCACACAGATACAAATAACTTTGCTCCCAATGAGTACAGAGAGGTTGTCAATCTCTCCGGCCTTGTAGTTCACAAAGGGTTAAAAGCAATATGATAGTAGTGATAGATAGTAATTTGCAATAGTAAATAAAATAGTGGAAAGTAAAATAGTGTATGTGATCAATGATAGTAATATGGACCGGAGTCACATGATGTTCACTAGTGATGTCTCTCTCCCAAAAGACGATAAAACAGCTATGTGAGGTAACAAATTACAGCTGGGCAATTGACAGGACCACGAACGCAAACCAATGCTGACTACATTGCAAGAAAGGTTGAGGTTCAAAGCATGGGCGGTACGCCAAAGTAAGTAGACCGAAATCCATCTGCATCTACTACTAATCATCCACCTTGAGATATCTATCCAGAACATCTCGCTGGTATTAAGTTGCGAGTCCCACCCATAGTGTAAACTCAATGCAACAGACAACTGCATTAAAAGAACTTTCCGTAAAGTAAACAATCCTTGCACCCGCGGGCACAAGCACCGTTGTTTTCCCCCTTGTGGCAACAGCACATCCCCTAGACTCATGTTTCTGACACTCAAGCTAGTCATCGAGGGGCATGAACCCACAATCGAGCATAATGTTCCCTCTTGGAGTCACTACTTACTACTCGGCCAAAGCAATAAATAACAACGGAGAACATGCAAGAATTACTTATGAACTAAAATATAAAAGAGGTGAATCAAATATATTACTCAAGATCAATCTGAACATAATCTCATAATCCATCGGATCCCAGCAAACTCAACATAGCAACAACACAAGGATTACATAGGTGCCTCGATCATGTAGGGCAGCTCACGAGGACTAATTAGTGAAGCACAAGAACGGGAGGAGAACATCACATAGCTACTTGTCATGGACTCATGGTCCAAGGGAGACTACTCACGAGTCATCCGGGAGGCGTCCATGGTGGTGGAGAAGCTCCCGGTGGTGATCCTCCCCTCCGGCAGGGTGCCGGGAAGAGTTCTCCTGGTGCTCCCGGTCTTGGAAGCGGCGGCGGCGGCGGAACAGAGATGGGATCGCGAAAAGAAGTCCTCTTTCAAGGGTTACGGGGGACCCTTTAAATATCTGCCAAAGTAGGGCACCGGGGGGCTCTCGAGGAGCCGAGGCGCCCCCCCCGGCGCGGCCCAGGGGGGGCGCCCACAGGGCGCCTGGGGCCCCTGTGGCCCCCCCAGGCTCCCCTTCGGAAGCAGTGTCGTTCCCGATACGCTGATTTTTTATATATTTTTCTGGATTTTTCTGGGCAGTTCTCGAAACGTGAAAACCTGAAATACAAAAACAGCCGAAAACAGAAACTGGCACTGGGGTGCACTGGATTAGTAAGTTAGTCCAAATATGATCAAAAGTGTATGGAAGTGTATGAATATCATAGCAATATCACCCAAAAGTGGCATGGAGCAAGCAGAAATTATAGATATGTTTTGGACGTATCAACATCCCCAAGCTTAATTCCTGCTCGTCCTCGAGTAGGTAAATGATAACAAGAATAATTTCTGTGGTGACATGCTATTAACCATATAAGACTTTCTCATAGTCATATGACAAAAGCTTACTGAGGCAATGATTCTAAAGTACTAAGTTGTCTCAAGAGAAAATCACAAATGACTGAAAGTTTTACAACATGAAACTGAAACATCAAAAAGATTTGCAATGAACATGATGTACAAATATGATCAAGTGATATCTAGCTTGCCCCCTTTAGTGATGCAAAACATAAATGCAAGGGCACCTTCAAGGTTTATGTGATGACTAGATACAATCATTTCGAAATAAACGATATCACAATCATGCAAAAGACAATGCTACTTTGGGACAATGCACATTACACTCAGAATGACAATCATGCTCTCAGTAGTTGATGCTTGAAGTGCTAGAGCTTTTTATTTTGAAACATGGAAGCAATTATGTCAACGGTAGTAGTACTTCATATGTGTCATGCATAAAACATCTTATAAGTTGCAAGCCTCATGCATCGAATACCAATAGTGCTCGCTCCTTGTCCTAATTAGCTCGGATCCCCATGGGTTATCATTGCATTGCATACGTTTTAACCAAGTGTCACAAAGGGGTACCTCTATGCCACCTGTACAAAGGTCCAAGGAGATAGATCGCATTTGATTTCTCGTTTTTGATAAATCTCAACTTGAGGACGTCCATACCGGGACAACATAGAAAATAGATGATGGACTCCTCTTAAATGCATAAGCATATTCTCATGAGAGATTGAGGATTAAGGTCCAAGCTAAAACTTCCACCATGAGGCATGGCTTTGGTTGGCGGCCCAATGTTCTTCTCTAACAATATGCATATTAATTCAACCCACGGTAAATCACCCTTACTTCAGACAAGACGAACATGCATAGCAACTCACATGATATTCAACAAAAGTCTGACAGTTGATGGCGTCCCCAGAAACATGGTTACCGCTCAGCAAGCAACTCATAAGAAATAAGATACATAAGCAACATATTCTTTACCACAATAGTTTTTATGCTACTTTCCCATGAGCTATGTATTGCATGGTTAATTTGCTTAGTGCAGGTGGAGGTTAGCAAAAGACTGGGAGCAACCAACTAAGAGAGCAATGACGGTCATAATCATGCAGAGCGACAAAGCAATATTGAATCAGGCATGGTAGTTATATCGCTACTTAGAAACAAAAGATCATCAAGGCTTGACAGACTTTCTTTACAGTCTTGAATATGCGTGAGCATACGCCAAGTCAATCAAAATAAATTCTCGAAGGAAGATATTACTAAACCATACCACATCATTGTTGGGGAACGTTGCATGGAAAACAAAAATTTTTCTCTACGTTCACCAAGATCAATCTAGTAGATGCAACTACGAGGGGAGAGTAGGATCCACATACCCTTGTAGATCGCTAAGCGGAAGCATTATGAACGCGGATGATGGAGTCGTACTCGCCGCGATTCAGATCGCCGAAGATCCTAGCACCGAAGCAACGGTGCCTCCGCGTTCTTCACACGTACGGCTCGGGGACGTCTCCTCCTTCTTGATCCAGCAAGGGGTGGAGGAGAGGTTGATGGAGAACCGGCAGCACGACGGCGTGGTGGTGATGGTGGAGGAGAATTCCAGCAGGGCTTCGCCTAAGCACCGCGGGAGAAGAAGATGTTGTGGGAGAGGGAGGGCAGCACCGAGGCACAAACTTGTGTTTGCTGCCCTCCCTTTGCCTCACTATATATAGGGGGGGTGGAGAGGTGAGGGCGCCCTAGGGTTCCCCCCTAGGGGCCGGCGGCCAGGGCAAGGGGGGGCGGCGGCCAAGGCAGGGGGGGCGGCGGCCAGGGCCAGGCCCTAGGGTTTCCCCCCCTAGGTGCCTTGCCCCCCAAGGCTTAGGGGGTGCGGCCACCCTAGAGGGGTCCACCCCCCTTGGCGCACAAGGAGAGGGCCCAGGGGGGGGCGCACAGCCCCTTGAGGGCTGTGGTGTTCCCCCTTGTGGCCCATTAGGCCCAGAACTGCTTCCGGAACCCCCGAAACCCCTTTTCGGTATTCCGCCGATTTCCCGATGCTCTCCGGAACACTTCCGGACTCCGAAACCTTTCATCCTATATATCAATCTTCGTCTCCGGACCATTCCGGAGACCCTCGTCATGTCCGGGATCTCATCCGGGACTCCGAACAACCTTCGGTAACCATACACTTTTCTCACTAACAACCCTAGCGTCACCGAACGTTAAGTGTGTAGACCCTGCGGGTTCGGAAACCATGTAGACATGACCGAGACACTCCCAGGTCAATAATCAATAGCGGGATCTGGATACCCATATTGGTTCCCACATGTTTCTCGATGATCTCATCGGATGAACCACGATGTCAAGGATTCAGGCAATCCCGTATACAGTTCCCTTTGTCTCGTCGGTATGTTACTTGCCCGAGATTCGATCGTCGGTATCTCTATACCTAGTTCAATCTCGTTACCGGCAAGTCTCTTTACTCGTTACCGTAATACATAATCCCGTGACCAACTACTTAGTCACTTTGAGCTCATTGAGATGACGTATTACCGAGTGGGCCCGGAGATACCTCTCCGTCACACGGAGGGACAAATCCCAGTCTCGATCCATGTCAACTCAACAGACACCCTCGGAGATACCTGTAGAGTACCTTTATAGTCACCCAGTTACGTTGTGACGTTTGGCACACACAAAGCACTCCTACGGTGTCAGTGAGTTACATGATCTCATGGTCATAGGAACTTATACTTGACATGCAGAAAACTATAGCGATAACTGACACGATCAAAAGCTATGTTTAACGTTTGGGTCTCGTCCATCACATCATTCTCCTAATGATGTGATCCCGTTATCAAATGACAACTCATGTCTATGACCTGGAAACCGCGGTCATCTTTGATCAACGAGCTAGTCCTGTAGAGGCTCACTAGGGACACAAAGTCTGTCTATTTATCCACACATGTATTTGAGTCTCCAATCAATACAATTATAGCATGGATAATAAACGATTATCATGAACAAGGAAATATAATAATAACTCTTTTATTATTGCCTCTAGGGCATATTTCCAACAGTCTCCCACTTGCACTAGAGTCAATAATCTAGCATTACAAGGTAATGAATCTAACACCCATAGAGTCTTGGTGTTGATCGTGCTTAGCCCGTGGAAGAGGCTTAGTCAACGGATCTGCAACATTCAAATCCGTGTGTACTTTGCAAATGTTTATGTCCTCCTCCTTGACCGAATCGCGGATGGAATTGAAGCGTCGCTTTATGTGTCTGGTCCTCTTGTGAAACCTTGGTTCCTTGGCTAGAGCAATGGCACCAGTGTTGTCACAGAACAGAGTCATTGGGTTCAGTGCACTAGGCACAACTCCAAGATCTGTCATGAACTCCTTCATCCAGACACCTTCCTTAGCCGCCTCCGAGGCAGCTATATACTCCGCTTCACATGTAGAATCAGCTACCACGCTCTGCTTGGAACTGCACCAGCTTACCGCCCCCCGTTGAGAATATATACGTATCCGGTTTGAGACTTAGAGTCATCCGGATCAGTGTCAAAGCTTGCATCGACGTAACCCTTTACGACGAGCTCTTGATCACCTCCATAAACGAGAAACATATCCTTAGTCCTTTTCAGGTACTTTAGGATATTCTTGACCGCTGTCCAGTGATCCATACCAGGATTACTTTGAAACCTTCCGGCCATACTTATGGCAAGGCTGACATCTGGTCTTGTGCACAGCATTGCATACATGATAGAGCCTATGGCTGAAGCATAGGGGACGACACTCATCTTTTCTCTATCATCCGCAGTCACTGGGCACTGAGTCTTACTCAACTTTGTACCTTGCAATACCGGCAAGAACCCCTTCTTGGATTGATCCATTTTGAACTTCTTCAAAACTTTATCAAGGTATGTGCTTTGTGAAAGTCCTATCAAGCGTCTTGATCTATCTCTATAGATCTTGATGCCCAATATGAAAGCAGCTTCACCGAGATCCTTCATCGAAAAACTCTTGTTCAAATACCCCTTCACGCTATCCAAAAATTCTATATTGTTTCCAATCAGCAATATGTCATCCACATATAATATTAGAAACGCTATAGAGCTCCCACTCACTTTCTTGTAAATACAAGCTTCGTTGTAAACTTGTATAAACCCAAACGCTTTGATCACCTCATCAAAGCGAAGATTCCAACTCCGAGATGCTTGCACCAGCCCATAAATGGAACGCTGAAGCCTGCATACTTTGTCAGCATTCTCTGGATCGACAAAACCTTCTGGTTGCATCATATACAACTCTTCCTTAAGAAAACCGTTAAGGAACGCTGTTTTGACATCCATCTGCCAAATTTCATAATCGAAATATGCAGCTATTGCTAACATGATTCGGACGGATTTAAGCATCGCTACGGGTGAGAAAGTCTCATCGTAGTCAATCCCTTGAACTTGTGAAAAACCCTTTGCCACAAGTCGAGCTTTATACACGGTGACATTACCGTCAGCGTCCGTCTTCCTCTTAAAAATCCATTTATTCTGAATGGCCTTCCGCCCTTCAGGTAATACTTCCAAAGTCCATACTTTGTTTTCATACATAGATCCCATCTCGGATTTCATGGCCTCTAACCATTTGTCGGAATCTGGGCCCACCATCGCTTCTCCATAGCTCGTAGGTTCACCGTTGTCTAACAACATGACCTCCAAGACAGGGTTACCATACCACTCAGGTGCAGTGCGTACCCTTGTCGACCTACGAGGTTCGGTAGTGACTTGATCAGAAGCTTCTTGATCATCATCATTGGCTTCCTCTTCAACCTCTGCAGGCTCCACAAAAACATCTTTCTGTGCTGCGCTACTTTCTGGTTGAAGCAGAGGTTCAATAACCTCATCAAGTTCTACCTTCCTCCCACTCAATTCTTTCGAGAGAAACTCTTTCTCGAGAAAGGATCCGTTCTTAGCAACAAACACTTTGCCCTCGGATCTGAGATAGAAGGTGTACCCAACTGTTTCTTTTGGGTATCCTATGAAGACACATTTGTCCGCTTTGGGTTCGAGCTTTTCTGGCTGAAGCCTTTTGACATAAGCCTCGCAACCCCAAACCTTGAGAAAAGACAACTTCGGTTTCTTACTAAACCATAGTTCATACGGTGTTGTCTCAACGGACTTAGATGGAGCCCTATTTAAAGTGAATGCAGCTGTCTCTAACGCATATCCCCAAAACGATAGTGGCAAATCGGCAAGAGACATCATAGAACGCACCATATCTAATAGGGTTCGATTACGACGTTCAGACACACCATTACGCTGTGGTGTTCCAGGTGGTGTCAACTGTGAAACAATTCCACATTTTCTTAAGTGATCACCAAACTCATAACTCAGATATTCTCCCCCTCGATCAGATCGTAGGAACTTGATCTTCTTGTTACGATGATTTTCAACTTCACTCTGAAATTGCTTGAACTTTTCAAAAGTTTCAGACTTATGCTTCATCAAGTAAATATACCCATATCTACTTAAGTCGTCAGTGAAGGTGAGAAAATAACGATATCCACCGCGCGCCGTTACACTCATCGGACCGCACACATCAGTATGTATGATTTCCAATAAGTCACTTGCCCGTTCCATTGTCCCTGAAAACGGGGTCCTTGTCATCTTGCCCATGAGGCACGGCTCGCACGTGTCAAGTGATTCAAAATCAAGAGACTCCAGAAGTCCATCAGCATGGAGCTTCCTCATGCGTTTCACGTCGATATGACCGAGACGGCAGTGCCACAAGAAAGTGGTATTATCATTATCTACTCTACATCTTTTGGCATCAATGTTATGAACATGTGTATCATCACTATCGAGATTCAATAAGAATAAACCCCTAACTTCGGGTGCATGACCATAAAAGATATTACTCATATAAATAGAACAACCATTATTCTCTGTCTTAAATGAGTAACCGTCTCGCAATAAACAAGATCCAGATATAATGTTCATGCTTAACGCAGGCACTAAATAACAATTATTCAGGTTCATAACTAATCCCGATGGTAATCGAAGAGCGAGCGTGCCGACGGCGATCACATCAACCTTGGAACCGTTTCCCACGCGCATCGTCACTTCGTCCTTCGCCAGCCTCCGTTTATTCCGCAGTTCCTATTTAGAGTTGCAAATGTGAGCAACCGAACCGGTATCAAATACCCAGGCACTACAACGAGAGTTGGTAAGGTACACATCAATAACATGTATATCACATATACCTTTGTTGTTGTTGGCCCCCTTCTTGTCCGCTAGATACTTGGGGCAGTTCCGCTTCCAGTGGCCGTTCCCCTTGCAATAGAAACACTCAGTCTCTGGCTTGGGCCCAGCCTTGGGTTTCTTCACTGGATTAGCAACTGCTTTGCCACCCTTCTTAGAGTTACCCTTCTTGCCCTTGCCATTCTTCTTGAAACTGGTGGTCTTATTGACCATCAACACTTGATACTCCTTCTGGATGTCTGCCTCAGCGACTTTCAGCATCGAAAACAGCTCGGCGATGGTCTTGTTCATCCCTTGCATGTTATACTGCTGCACGAAGCTCTTGTAGCTTGGAGGGAGTGACTGGAGAATTCTGTCAATGATAGCCTCATCCGGGAACACAAGTCCCAGATCAGCTATGCGGGTATAGTACCCAGACATCTTCAGTAAGTGCTCACTGACAGACGAATTCTCCTCCATCTTGCAAGCGAAGAATTTATCGGTGGTCTCATACCTCTCGATCTTAGCATTCTTCTCAAAGATGAACTTCAACTCCGTGTACATCTCATATGCACCGTGACGTTCAAAACGCCTTTGAAGTCCTCCTTCCAAGCCGTACAACATGGCACACTGCACTATCGAATAGTCATCCGAACGCGTCTGCCAAACGTTCATAACGTCCGCAGAGGCTCCAGGAGCGGGGGGGTCACCTAGCGGTGCATTTAGGACATAAACCTTTTGGGCAGCTGTGAGGATGATCCTCAGATTGCGGAGCCAGTCCACAAAGTTGCTCCCGTCATCTTTCAGTTTAGCTTTCTCTAGGAACGCATTAAAATTCAGGGGAGCTACTGCGCGAGCCATCTACAACAAAATTTGCAAAGACATTTTAGACTATTGTTCATGATAAGTGAGTTATTACCTAATCAAATTAATTATAACTCCCACTCAAATTGACATCCCTCCGGTCATTCGAGCGTGACATGATCCAAATTCACCAACCCAAGTCCGATCATCACGTGAGATGAGGTGGTGTCAATGGTGAACATCAACATGTTGATCATATCTACTATATGACTCATGCTTGACCTTTCGGTCCTCCGTGTTCCGAGGCCATGTCTGTACATGCTAGGCTCGTCAAGTCTAACCCGAGTGTTCTGCATGTGCAAAACTGGCTTGCACCCGTTGTATGCGAACGTAGAGTCTATCACACCCGATCATCACGTGGTGCTTCGAAACGACGAACCTTCGCAACGGCGCACACTCGGGGGGAACACAATTTTATTTTGAAATTTTAGTGAAGGATCATCTTATAATGCTACCGCCGTCCTAAGCAAAATAAGATGCATAAAAGGATTAACATCACATGCAAATCATAAGTGACATGATATGGCCATCAACTCGTGCTTTTGATCTCCATCTTCAAAGCACCGGCATGATCTCCATCGTCACCGGCGCCACACCATGATCTCCATCATCATGATCTCCATCATCGTGTTGCCATCGGGGTTGTCGTGCGCCCACCATGCTCTTACTACTATTGCTACCGTTTAGCGATAAAGTAAAGCATTACAAAGCGCTTAATGATTGACACGCAGGTCATACAAAAATTAAAGACAACCCTATGGCTCCTGCCGGTTGCCGTATGCATCGACATGCAAGTCGATATTAACTATTACAACATGATCATCTCATACATCAAATATATTTCATCATGTCATTGGCCATATCATATCACATACATACCCTGCAAAAACAAGTTAGACGTCCTCTAATTTGTTGTTGCATGTTTTACGTGGCTGCTATGGGTATCTAGCAAGAACGCTTCTTACCTACGCAAAACCACAACGGTGATATTCAAGTTGCTATTTAACCTTCTACAAGGACCGCCTTGTTCTATTCCGATTCAACTAAGATAGGAGAGACAGACACCCGCCAGCCATCTTATGCAACGAAAGTCACATGTCTGTCGATGGAACCGGTCTCATGTACGTGGACATGTAAAGTTGGTCCGGGCCACTTCATCCTATAATACCGCTGAATCAAGAAAGACTAAGGAGGGCAGCAATTTAAACATCAACGCCACAAACCCTTTTGTGTTCTACTCGAGAAAGCATCTACGCAAGATCCTAGCTCATGATGCCACTGTTGGAGAACGTTGCATGGGAAACAAAAATTTTCCTACCGTTCACCAAGATCAATCTAGTAGATGCAACTACGAGGGGAGAGTGTGATCTACGTACCCTTGTAGATCGCTAAGCGGAAGCGTTATGAACGCGGATGATGGAGTCGTACTCGTTGCGATTCAGATCGCCGAAGACCTAGCACCGAAGCAACGGTGCCTCCGCGTTCTTCACACGTACGGCTCGGGGACGTCTCCTCCTTCTTGATCCAGCAAGGGGTGGAGGAGAGGTTGATGGAGAACCGGCAGCACGACGGCGTGGTGGTGATGGTGGAGAAGAACTCCAGCAGGGCTTCGCCTAAGCACCGCGGGAGAAGAAGATGTAACGGGAGAGGGAGGGCAGCACCGAGGCACAAACTGTGTTGGCTGCCCTCCCTTTGCCCCACTATATATAGGGGGGGTGGAGAGGTGAGGGCGCCCTAGGGTTTCCCCCTAGGGGCCGGCGGCCAGGGCAAGGGGAGGGGGCGGCGGCCAGGGCAGGGGGGCGCGGCCAGGCCCTAGGGTTTCCCCCCCTAGGTGCCTTGCCCCCCAAGGCCAAGGGGTGCGGCCAGCCCTAGGGGGTCCCACCCCCTTAGCCGCATTAGGAGAGGGCCCAGGGGGGGGCGCACAGCCCCTTGAGGGCTGTGGTGTTCCCCCTTGTGGCCCAATAGGCCCAGAACTACTACCGGACCCCCCGAAACCCCTTCCGGTACTCCGCCGATTTCCCGATGCTCCCCGGAACACTTCCGGACTCCGAAACCTTTCATCCTATATATCAAACTTCGTCTCCGGACCATTCCGGAGACCCTCGTCATGTCCGGGATCTCATCCGGGACTCCGAACAACCTTCGGTAACCATACACTTTTCTCACTAACAACCCTAGCGTCACCGAACGTTAAGTGTGTAGACCCTGCGGGTTCGGAAACCATGTAGACATGACCGAGACACTCCCAGGTCAATAACCAATAGCGGGATCTGGATACCCATATTGGTTCCTACATGTTTCTCGATGATCTCATCGGATGAACCACGATGTCAAGGATTCAGGCAATCCCGTATACAGTTCCCTTTGTCTCGTCGGTATGTTACTTGCCCGAGATTCGATCGTCGGTATCTCTATACCTAGTTCAATCTCGTTACCGGCAAGTCTCTTTACTCGTTACCGTAATACATAATCCCGTGACCAACTACTTAGTCACTTTGAGCTCATTGAGATGACGTATTACCGAGTGGGCCCGGAGATACCTCTCCGTCACACGGAGTGACAAATCCCAGTCTTGATCCATGTCAACTCAACAGACACCCTCGGAGATACCTGTAGAGTACCTTTATAGTCACCCAGTTACGTTGTGACGTTTGGTACACACAAAGCACTCCTACGGTGTCAGTGAGTTACATGATCTCATGGTCATAGGAACTTATACTTGACATGCAGAAAACTATAGCGATAACTGACACGATCAAAAGCTATGTTAACGTTTGGGTCTTGTCCATCACATCATTCTCCTAATGATGTGATCCCGTTATCAAATGACAACTCATGTCTATGACCTGGAAACCGCGGTCATCTTTGATCAACGAGCTAGTCCTGTAGAGGCTCACTAGGGACACAAAGTCTGTCTATTCATCCACACGTGTATCTGAGTTTCCAATCAATACAGTTATAGCATGGATAATAAACGATTATCATGAACAAGGAAATATAATAATAACTCTTTTATTATTGCCTCTAGGGCATATTTCCAACAATCATAGGCAAACAAACCAAGTTGGTACTCCAATAACACATTGGGAATCCCCCAGCTATTTGAGATTAACCATAAGAAAACCTGAACTACTAAGCACCATCATGAAAGTAGCATATTTATCATAGACATATTAACCCATGCAACGGAAGCAAACTCTCTTAATAAGGTGAGCATGGTAATTAAAAAGAGTTCAAGCAACCAACTAAACAAAAGCTCTCAAAAAGATAAGCATGAATACTAAGAGTAGAGCACGATAGTAGCTATTAAAAGATAAAGAACACACACAGCATAGATAGACATGAAAATTCTATGTAATGTTCTAGGTGGAGGTGGAGCGTGTTTCTCTCCCACATAAAGGAATGCTAGGTTCCGACTCGTTATGAGAAAACTAAAAAGAAAACTAAAAGCAAGACGCTCCAAGCATAGCACATAACACATGAAGTGATAAAAATATAGCGAAACGAAAGACGAATTGATAATGTTGATGGAGAAGGGGATGCACGGGGGGCATCCCCCAGCTTAGACGCTTGAGTCTCCTTGAATATTTCTTGGGGGTGCACGGGGGCATCCCCAAGCTTGAGCGCTTGACACTCCTGAATCTTTTTATCATCTTCCCTCGCACACTTGAAAACTCCCTTCATACACAACTCATCATAATCTGATTAGCGAGGTTAGTACCCTTAATAAAATAATTATACCTTGCTGGAAATAAGGATATTTTTGAAGTTCTACTGTTTCTCAAGATTGCCAAAAGGTTTTTGCAAAGAAAAAGCAAGTTCTTAATTTGCAAAGTGAAGGTAAGGCAAAACAGGACAGAATCTGTGAAAAACAGAACAGCAGGCAGTAATTGACCTGTTCGGGATACTTCTGCAACTCAAATCAAAAAACTCAGAACTGACGTACGAAAGACAATTATATAGAGAACGCTGTCGAAAAATTTCAGACCAAAAAGATGATCTGGTGATTTTATACGAATTTTTCTATCCAAGGACATAATTTGTTTCCTGGACAGCACCTCACAACTTTTGAACTTTCTAGCAATCAGAGGCTATACTTGGCACAAATATGAAAAGCAAAGATACAATGATGATGCTACAGCAGTAAACAACATCAAGACACAATAAAAGCAAAAAATTTATTCATGTGGGCTGCCTCCCAAAAGCGCTTTCTTTTATGCCTTTAAGCTAGGCATAATGCATAGATCAAGTTGTATCAATTGAACCATCATCAAGATCATCAAAAAGCTCTTCAATAATACAACTAGTCTTAAGAGGACTCTCAAATAAAGGCCTCATAGAGATACTTCTAGGTAGAAGACCAAAAGGATAAAAGTCAAGGGAAGATTCATTTATAAATTCATCAACGATAGGTGTTTCTTCCAAAGTCTTTACGGTTTCAACCCCTTTGGCAATAGGTGGATTGCTTTTAGAACGGGGAGCCTTTGGAACGTGAACGAACTTAGGCTCCCTCTTTGCCGGAGTTTCTACCTTTTCGGTTTTGATCGAGGAGAATGTAGTTCCTAAGGTATTAAATATTTCCTCAATCTTTTCCATCCTAGAAGAGTCAGAATCATGGAATTTGACGGTCTCCAAAATTTTAAAAAATTTATGCATGGAGCTATCAAGTCTATTCAAATTCCCTTGGATCTTTCGATCCAACTCATTCATCTTATTAGTGCTTGGCATCTCTAGCTCTATTTTTTCAAGTTTTTTCATAATGTGAGCTAGGGTGATGTCCTCTCGAACGCTAACAACAGGGGGACTCCCTACAAGATTTTCAATAATACTAAGAGACTCCCAAACTGGGGCCTCTAGGAAATTCCCATTGATAGCAGTATCTAAAATAAACCTATTCCAAGAAGTGATTCCAATATAAAAATTCCTAAGTAAGATAGTAGTAGGTTGCTTCTTGGTGGCTCTTTTTTGTGAATCATTAATTCTATACCAAGCATCTTTCAAACTTTCCCCACCTCTTTGTTTAAAGGTGAGAACTTCTGCCTCGTCAAAGACAAAAGGACCCGACATAATGATAACTAAAGACAAGATAACTATTTTTGTGATTTCGATAAAAAGGTACTAAAGCAAATATGAAAGGTAAACTAACAAGACTAAAAAGCAAAGGTAAAAGATAGCATGCAACTCCCCTATCCTGAAGAGTGGAGTCCCCGGCAACGGCGCCAGAAAATACTCCTTGATGGGCCTCGAACCCCTCGTTGGATTACCCCAAGTGGAAGGTGTAAGATGCAGTAAGTAGAAGTGTTTTCCCCTAGCAAAGATGCCAAGGATCGAATCCCCAGAGACTCCTAGGTTCAACAGGTAGGTGTCAACTGCTAACGGCGCAATTAGCAATCAACGTGGACCTGCACACAGATACAAATAACTTTGCTCCCAACGAGTACAGAGAGGTTGTCAATCTCTCCGGCCTTGTAGTTCACAAAGGGTTAAAAGCAATATGATAGTAGTGATAGATAGTAATTTGCAATAGTAAATAAAATAGCGGAAAGTAAAATAGTGTATGTGATCAATGATAGTAATATGGACCGGAGTCACATGATGTTCACTAGTGATGTCTCTCTCCCAAAAGACGATAAAACAGCTATGTGAGGTAACAAATTACAGCTGGGCAATTGACAGGACCACGAACACAAACCAATGCTGACTACATTGCAAGAAAGTGTTAGAATAAATCCGAGGCGCTCCGTCGATCTACCGAGGACCAAGCAATCACACGAGCACGACACCAAGATTTGTTAACGAGGTTCACCGTCATGGCTACATCCCCGGGGCATGACTACGGGCGCTCCTCCCCGTGACACCGTCACAATACCGCACCTCGGCCGCCCGGGCGCCGGCACACGCCGCCGGCTCCCCGCGTGCCTGTGCTATTATGTTGGCATAGGTTACATCGTGTGTCTACCCTCGCTATATAAGAGAGGTTAGGATACAAGTGTCCTACTAGGATACGAGTCCATATCCTATCTAGACACAATACTACTCAGAGTCCAACTGTAACCTACCTTGTACACAATATTCGACACAACTCTAACAAACTCCACCTTGGCGAATATTCTCCACCACCATGAATTCGTCAATGCGTCAAACTTCCATGTACATTGGACTTGAGCTTATTCCGTGAGTACCGCTGCTACTCCAAAGACTCCATGTGACTCCACTTGCAACTTGTAGTCCCTTCTTTTTTTGACCACGGTCAACACTCGAGCAAACTTAAGTTCCAAATTACTCTAGTTAGTGCTCCCAACTTCCAGAGTACCCATCCAACGCCATCACACACTGATCACTGACCTGCGTGAAAGTGAACAACTCACATATTGGGTGTCACACATAAGAGTTACCTGAACTCAACATCACCGCTCCTTTCTTGACCGCTTATCTGCCTGAAACTTGAAGAAATTTCACCGTTGTTTGTAGTCATCCCGAGTCAAATTCGCAGTTGTCTCACCACATGTATGACCACCAGAGCCCTGGCCCGTCTCCATGCCCGTGCATACCGCACGCCTCGCCGGTATTACCGCGTCGAGCCTCCGCTGTCCCGGTCGAGTCTCAAGGGTAGTGAAACCACACCACTCAACCCCCACTGCAGAGTACCACCGATCATCACCGACCGATGACGAGTTTCACGCTTCCACCAGACCATTGGGCTCCAGTCCAAATTATGCGTCACTCGCTTTTTACCGCTAAATAGGCTTCGACTCTCTGTCGACTTACGTCGTAGCCCCTCAATCCAGCTCCACCTTCAACATGACTCCATGGTAGATGATTAGTCCACCCTTGGGCCCCGTCGACTTCAAGCTCCGTGTGTACACCACCTTGAATCAACCCCGCGCCATAGTCATGTCGAAGCCACACAAGCCATCGGGCCTGTGTCACGTGTTTCCACGCCCAGAAGTCGGTCACCATCAGCATCACGCTTCTATGTCGTCGTCGCCGATCCCACCACTGTCTTCTGTACCAACCGACTCACGCCGATCCATCAGACTGTCTAGTCTGACCCAGCCGAACTCGTTCGACTGTACGACACGCTCGAGGCTCCCAAATCGTCTCCAAGAATTTCCATCCATCACACATAATTCCATCACCGCTGACATGACTTCCCGCAATGCCTTCAAGCATCCCTATTGTGCCAACAAATGTTTCACCCTTGTCTGCCATAACTCAAGGTTTTCAGTCCCGTCGAACATCTCCACCTCAAACCTGATACCCGATGACGCCACAGTTCTTTGTACGGCTGACCATGCGAAAAATTATCCGAGCTTTCCTCACGTGATGCCCAAGTACACAAGCAAAACCTCACGTGGTACACCCTCGTGCACTAATTGCAAAATCCAACCAAACTTTGGTCGTTCACGTGATATAGCTCCCTTGGCACAAATTTTGTATGCTAGCTTTGACTTGCCTCAGCCCTCCTGATGGATGCATACCAATGGTTCTTTCTCTGCCGATTGAATCTGCCTCATCCACGTCATACACAAGGACTCGGTCCTTTTTTCTTTTTCAAACAAATCTCTGTCCGCTACAGCCTCTAGCTAGCTTGCATCGCGCGAGAGCCACGCACGCACGTCACACGGCCAACTCGGCCAGCCCGCCTGCTTCGTGTCCGTATGGGCCACGGCCTAGTGCCCTGCCGGCTGCCCAGCGCACGCGCTTGCCGCCTGCGCCCGCAGCCCTAGCGATCGCTTTGCCTGCCTGCCTGCACGCCTGCCTGCCACGCATAACGCCGCCGCCGCACATCTGGCCCCACGTACGTGCCATGCCTGTCGATACGCCCGATCGATAGCCGTATGCTTGCTGCCTGATCGCTTATATTCCGATGAAAACTGCAACCATCATCTGCCTCTCGATGTAACTCACCGACGACAACGTCCGTATTACAATCGTCTCCTGCAGATTTCCCGTTGATATTTTCATCCTCCTCAGCGATCCACGATCTCCGAACAACCTAGCTCATGATACCACTTGAGGTTTTGCTTGTGTACTTGGGCATCACGTGATCCCGGGTCCGCTAGCACGAGCGTTTCCGACCCACCTGCGTCACCAGACCCAACCGGAGAGCAACACCGACTTATGAGAGGCCTTGGGCCCTCTCCCCCCAAAAGACTAGCCTGTTAGGAGGGGACACCCTCATCCTTATAAATCGTGTTATGTCTTCTCCCACAATCGATGTGAGACTAAACCCAACAATCTCCCCCTCACACATCGGTCACCCATGGGCCCGCTAACACCAGCGTTTCCAGCCCACCAACCATGACCGACCACCAGTGAGTTCACCGAGATTTATTCCGGGCACCTGGGCTCTGATACCACTTGTTAGAATAAATCCGAGGCGCTCCGTCGATCTACCGAGGACCAAGCAATCACACGAGCACGACACCAAGATTTGTTAACGAGGTTCACCGTCATGGCTACATCCCCGGGGCATGACTACGGGCGCTCCTCCCCGTGACACCGTCACAATACCGCACCTCGGCCGCCCGGGCGCCGGCACACGCCGCCGGCTCCCCGCGTGCCTGTGCTATTATGTTGGCATAGGTTACATCGTGTGTCTACCCTCGCTATATAAGAGAGGTTAGGATACAAGTGTCCTACTAGGATACGAGTCCATATCCTATCTAGACACAATACTACTCAGAGTCCAACTGTAACCTACCTTGTACACAATATTCGACACAACTCTAACAGAAAGGTTGAGGTTCAAAGCATGGGCGGTACGCCAAAGTAAGTAGACCGAAATCCATCTGCATCTACTACTAATCATCCACCTTGAGATATCTATCCAGAACATCTCGCTGGTATTAAGTTGCGAGTCCCACCCATAGTGTAAACTCAATGCAACAGACAACTGCATTAAAAGAACTTTGCGTAAAGTAAACAATCCTTGCACCCGCGGGCACAAGCAGCGTTGTTTTCCCCCTTGTGGCAGCAGCACATCCCCTAGACTCATGTTTCTGTCACTCAAGCTAGTCATCGAGGGGCATGAACCCACAATCGAGCATAACGTTCCCTCTTGGAGTCACTACTTACTACTCGGCCAAAGCAATAAATAACAACGGAGAACATGCAAGAATTACTTATGAACTAAAATATAAAAGAGGTGAATCAAATATATTACTCAAGATCAATCTGAATATAATCTCATAATCCATCGGATCCCAGCAAACTCAACATAGCAACAACACAAGGATTACATAGGTGCCTCGATCATGTAGGGCAGCTCACGAGGACTAATTAGTGAAGCACAAGAACGGGAGGAGAACATCACATAGTTACTGGTCATGGACTCATGGTCCAAGGGAGACTACTCACGAGTCATCCGGGAGGCATCCATGGTGGTGGAGAAGCTCCCGGTGGTGATCCTTCCCTCCGGCAGGGTGCCGGGAAGAGTTCTCCTGGTGCTCCCGATCTTGGAAGCGGCGGCGGCGGCGGAACAGAGATGGGATCGCGAAAAGAAGTCCTCTTTCAAGGGTTACGGGGGACCCTTTAAATATCTGCCAAAGTTGGGCACCGGGGGGCTCTCGGGGAGCCGAGGCGCCCCCCGGCGCGACCCAGGGGGGCACGCCCACAGGGCGCCTGGGGCCCCTGTGGCCCCCCCAGGCTCCCCTTCGGAAGCAGTGTCGTTCCCGATACGCTGATTTTTTATATAATTTTTCTGGATTTTTCTGGGCAGTTCTCGAAACGTGAAAACCTGAAATACAAAAACAGCCGAAAACAAAAACTGGCACTGGGGTGCACTGGATTAGTAAGTTAGTCCAAATATGATCAAAAGTGTATGGAAGTGTATGAATATCATAGCAATATCACCCAAAAGTGGCATGGAGCAAGCAGAAATTATAGATACGTTTTGGACGTATCATGGTGACCTTGGGCTGCTTGGGCATCTTCTCAGCGGGGTCAGGAGTGGCCGTTCGAGTGCGCTTGGGCGTCCGAGAGCCCGAGGGACCCGCCCGAAGACGTGCGGCCCCTGGGTCGTGCTTCTCCTTGGATCGACGCTCATCACGGGGAGGTGACTCGACCTCCTCCCCGCTGCTGTAGTCCTCGCTCTCCTCCTCGGTCTCCTCCTCCGACTTCCACTCGGCGGCGTCGCCCATGCCCTCCTCGCCCTCCTGGACCAAGTCCCCGTTGGGCAGCGAGTACATCTCGGTGTAGATCTGCAAAGAGAGAAGTTTGACCAAATATCAGTCGGACCCATCAATACAAATCGCAAGCCAGACGACAGAAACGTCACTCGGAAGCAGAAGACTAACCTTGTTAGGACGATGGTCAGCGTCGAACGGGATGACCCTCCCAGATCCCCTGGGGTTGTCTTTATTCCCAGTGATGCACTTCAAGCACTGCACCACGTACTTCGGGTCGGCCGCCTCCGGGTGGACTCGCGACGTGTCGTCGGTGCCAGAATACAACCACATCGGGTGGTCCCGAGCTTGGAGCGGCTGGATCCTCCGCGTGAGATACGCCTCAGACAGATCCATCCCCGTTACCCCCTCGCGGACTAACTGGACGACCCGCTCCACCAACATGTCCACTTCAGCCCTCTCGGTCTTACCCACTATCATCGAAGGGGGTGGGCTGGCTCGACCTAGAGTGAACGGAGGAAGACCAGTCGACTGACCCGGAGTCGGACTGTCCTTGTAGTAAAACCAGGTCGACTGCCAGCCCCGAATCGACTCCGGAAAGATCATGGGGGGAAAAGTGCTCCTATTCCTAAGCTGGATCCCGAGTCTGCAGCACGCCTGGAGGACGTCCGTCTTACCGTCACTCGGGTTCACCCTCTTGATAGTTTGCGAGCGGCAGGTGAAAATGTGTTTGAGCAAACCCCAGTGCGGCCGGCAACCGAGGAAGTTCTCGCACATGGAAACAAAGGCAGAAAGGAAGGCGATGGTGTTGGGCGTGAAGTAGTGCAACTGGGCACTGAAGAAAATCAAGAACGCTCGGAAGAAAGGATGCGGGGGCATAGAAAAACCTCGGTCGACGTGGGTCGCGTGGAGGACGCACTCGCCCTCCCGCGGCCGGGGCTCGAGTTCTCCCCCCGGCGCCCGCCAGGAGCCGCGGGCGATCAACCCTTCCTCCTCCAGCTCCTCCAGATCCTCCGCCACGACGGAAGACCGGATCCAATCTCCCTGGATCCAACCAGCGGGGAGTCCGGACCTTGACGACGATCCACTCCGGCCGGATCGCCTCCCCTTCCCCGATGCCGCCTTCTTCGAGCGCTCCATATCCGTGGTCTTGTCTTTGCCCATGGCTCTCACGCCGGCGGTCGCTGTGAAGAGAGGCGAGAAGAAGCAGGGGCGCAGCGAAGAAGCAGAGGCGGAAGGAGAAAGATTGGGCGCACAGTGCCCCCCGCTACGGGCTCGGCGCGCTCTTATAGCAGCCCGGTCGAGTGGCTGACCGGTGGCCCCGAGTAATCTTATCAAATCCCGTAACAGGCGCTGGCGCGATACGTGGCGGAAAAGGTGGCGCGAGGATCGAGGCGTCTCAAGCGCATCTCTCCGATTGCTGCGGCACGTCCCGCCCCGCGCGCTTCCCCAAATTTCGAAAACCCCGCCGTATCCGGCGACCGAAGGGCAACCGATCCCGTCAAAAACGGCACGCGCTCACGGCGCCCTACGCTTAGCGCAAAGTCCAGTCGACGCAAGAAGTCCAGTCGACGCAAGAAGTCCAGTCGACGCAAGAAGCGACTAACTCACTCGGCGGATCCAGAATCGATCAAGGCGACCAAGACACGACTGAAGAAGTCTGCCCAAGTTACAAGCTCCGAAACAATCTACCTCAGAGATGTCGAGCCAGAACCAGAGCTTCCCTTAGCACCCTCTTGCTCAAGCCTCAATCCATTCGGGGGCTACTGACGAGGTTACAGACCTAAGGTAGGGTCACAAGCCCGACCAAGGTACCCCACCCAAGGTCACTACCCTAGAAGATCAAAAGACAAAACTTATGACAGTGGAGGCAGTCGACTGAGACGGTCCAAGAAGACACTCCACTCGACTGAGCCTCATCCGCAAGATGACTCAACCCCACTCGACCAATCCAAGGCACTCGACCTCCGAAGGTCAAGCATCACTTGAGACAACAACGGTCCTGTATTTACTCACCGTAGTAAACACCTTAATTACCCTTTACTGCAGGCGTTACCAGTAACGCCTGCCTTAATGTACATTGAACCCTTGGTAACGTGGAGCATGGCTGGGGTCCTGGCGCACTATATAAGCCACCCCCTCCTCCAGAACAAGGGTTCGCACCTCTGTAACACGCATATACACATACCAGTCGACCAAGCCTCCGGGCACCGAGACGTAGGGCTATTGCTTTCTCCAAGAAGGGCCTAAACTCGCAAACACCTTGTGTACAACATCACCATAGCTAGGGCCTTGCCTCTCCATTCGTACCCCCTACCCTTACTGTCAGACTTAGAACCACGACACATAGCTCCATGCCGAAGTGGCTATCACGCCCTACTCGAAAGAACGGCCTTCGCCCGCTTTAATGCAGTCCCGCATTATGCCTATTTAAAGCTCAATATGCTTGGACCACGTGGCGTTATCACGGTCAATGGAAATATGGAGCGCTCTCTCCGTACGGAGGAAGATACTGCGGCCTTAGCAGCCGAAGTACAATGCGGCCTATTCAAGCCAGATAATGTATCAATAGCGGACACAGCTAAATGTGTCCGGCACATGCCTTAGTGTGACAGCTCAGATGAACCTGAGCAAGATTGACAGTTATGCCCCCGTCGACCGCCCCATAAGATGATAGCATATGTGCCTCGAGTACATAATTATGCCCTAAAAATTCCTTGGGCGGTGATACGTCCAAAATGCATCACTATTTTGTATCATAATTTATCCTTATTCATTGATATATTTCACGTTATGATGATGTTCTTATGTTGTTTTGGTCTATTTTACACAGTTTGCAACTTTCCGATACCGGAACAGCAGACGCAGGATTCAGCAGGAAAAAGTGGATGCTGAGTTGCTGAAGAAGAACACCTCCAAATTACCTGAAAATTGACGGGAGGTATTTTTCAGACGAATAACGAAGACACGCAAAAGGGGAGTCAGAGGGGGGCCACAGGGTGCCCAGGCGGCCTGGGGGCGCGCCCCTCCCCCCTGGCCGCGCCGGGGGGGGGGCGCTTGGAACCCCTGGCCCACCTCTGGTCGCCCCCTTTTGCATATATGTTCTCCGTTCTCCGAAAACAATAGGCACGGTACTTTTTACGGCGTTCCGCCGCCACTTCGAGGCGGAAACCTACAGAGAAGAAAAGGGCATCTCCGGTGGGCAGATTCCGCCGGGGAGATCACCTCCCGGAAGGGGAGATCGTCGCCATCGTCATCACCATCATCACGGGCATCATCGAGATCATCATCAACATCATCCCCAACACCATCCCCAACACCCAACACTTCGCCTTATTAAGGACCTAGGAGAATACATTGTGTATAAAGAATGCTTATGGTGGGTTGCCGGAGTGACAGAAACCTGAACCCCAGTTCGCACGCTTTTGCATAAGGGAATAATGGATCCTCGATCGTATTGCTATGGTTAGGCTTTTGCCTTAAATTCTATCTTGTATTTGCGGATGCTTGCAAGGTGTTTAATCATAAGAGTGCATTCATCTTAGTCTAGAGAGTGCACTAGCATAGATCCACCCACTCAACACTTATCAACACATAACATAGTATCGATACGGAATATGGCGAAAGCACATGACTACCTCTCCCGTGTGTCCTCAAGAACGCTTTAGTCTTTATAAGTTCAGTTGCTAGGCCTCTCCTTTGCTAAGAAAGGATTGGGCCACTTGTTACTCTCAGTACCTTTTACATTACTTGCCTTTACATTCCTGCTGTTTATACCGAGAAAACCCCTAAAAGTTATCTTTCAGTGCTTGCAGTAATTCCTTGCTCAGAATCGCTTATCAATACCTTCTGCTCCTCGTTGGGTTCGACACTCTTACTTATTGAAAACGCTGCAACAGATCCCTTACGGTTGAGGGTCATCAAGTAACGTTTTCTGGCGCCGTTGCCGGGGAGCGTAGCGCTATTGGTAAAGTGAAACTGGTAAGAAAGTCTTTTTATAATTCTGTTTTTATTTTTGCTATTGCTGCTCTTTGTCCTTATGGACAACCCTATTATTGGAGCGTTGCTTGCGGGAAGACGCCCCACACCTATGGTGGTTGATCCTCCCCCTACTGAAATTGTGCCTTATAAAATACCAGCTGGCATTATCGATTATGTTTTGGCTAATCGTTATGCAGGAGACAGACATCCCGGTGAACACTTGCTATATTTGTCACGACTATGTTCATTATTTAAGCTTGCAGGTGTATCGAGGGAGTTTGTCATGAGGAAATTGTTTGTCGTATCACTTATAGATAAAGCTTCAGATTGGTATGGGCTTCTCGATAACTCACACTTGCTGGACTGGCAGGAGCTTATGTCTCTCTTTTATACTAAGTTTTATCCTCTTCATGAAATTCATCGAGACAGGAATTATATCTATAACTTTAGGTCTCGTGACGGAGAAAGCATTGCTCAAGCTTGGCGGAGCTTGAAGTCTCTAATGCTCATAAGTTTCCCAAGGAAATTATACTTACAAATTTTTATGCCAGGCTTTCTCGTCAGGATAAGGAGATGTTGGATGCCTCCTCTAATGGGGTGTTTCAGAAGAAGAGTGTTGAAGAAAGGTGGGATCTCCTTGAAAGAATCCAGAGGAATACCGAAGATTGGGAAATTGATAAAGGTATTGAACCCGCTATAAATTATGAACATGATTATATTAAGAGCTATGTGGAAACTGATTACTTCAATACTTTTTGCTCTAAGATTGGTCTTGATTCCCATCTAGTGATTGATTTGTGTAAGAATTTTGCCTCTCACGTTGGTTCTTTTAAAAAGAAGAGAGACCAGCACCATGCACCTTTTAAAGAACCACCTATTGATATTTTTGTTGCTGACCCTATTTTGCCTGCAGTTATATATGAACAGCCTCCTTTTCCCACGAGGATAAAGGAGCACTCTCTTGTGACAGGCATAATAAATAAAAGTGAGAGAAGAGTTGATGAGCCTGAGGACCAGATCAGGGTCGATCCTCAAGTTGCATTGATTAAAGACCTTGCTACTAATGATGTTTTGGATTCCAATATAAATTTTTGTGATGTTTCCACTAACCTTGTCACAGCCAAGAATAAAGGCCCAATTTCAGGTACTCCAGTGGTATCTGTTAAAATAGGAGATCACAATTATTATGGGCTATGCGATTTGGGATCGAGTGCAAGTGCTATTCCTTATTCACTTTATGAAGAAATCATCGGTTAGATTTCCCCTTGTGAACTTGAAGAAGTTGATGTTACTATTCATCTTGCAAATAGAACAACCATCTCTCCTATCGGAATTGTGAGGGACGTTGAAGTCCTATGTGGAAAGGTAAAATACCCTACCGACTTTCTAGTACTTGGATCAGAGAGAGACAATTTTTGTCCCATTATTTTTGGTAGACCTTTTCTTACAACTTGTGGAGCTATAATAGATTGCAAGAAAGGTAAAGTTTCTGTTGAATTCGATGGTGAGCCATATGAATTTAATTTTTCTAAGTTCTCTAAGCAGCCTCGTGGTACTGATTTACCTAGTGATGATAAAATTATTGAAAGTATTGCTTCTATTGCTATTCCCCCTAATGATCCTTTGCAGCAATACATGGAGGACCACGAGAATGATTTGCATATGCAAGAAAGAAATGAACTAGATGAAATATTCTTGAAGCAGCCTGCCATCCTGAAGCACAACCTTCCGGTTGAACCTTTGGGAATTTTATCAAAACCGAAAGAAGACCCGGTGTTCGATCTTAACCTCTTCCCGATACGCTCAACTATGCTTATTTAGATGAAAAGAAAGTATATCATGTTATTATCAATTCTAACCTTTCAGGATATGAAGAAGAGCGATTATTGGAAGTACTTCGTAAACACCGAGGCGCAATTGGCTACACCCTTGATGACCTTAAGGGGATTAGTCCATCTATCTGTCAACATACTATCAACCTTGAGCCTGATGCTAAACCAGTTGTTGATCATCAACGACGGTTGAACCCGAAAATGATGGATGTCGTGAGAACTGAGATTCTCAAGCTTCTAGCCGCAGGTATTATCTACCCTATAGCTGATAGTAAGTGGGTAAGTCCGGTACATTGTGTTCCTAAGAAAGGAGGTACAACTGTGGTTCCTAATGATAAAAATGAACTAATACCTCAGAGAATTATTATTGGATATAGAATGTGTATTGATTACAGGAAGTTGAACAAGGCAACCAGGAAGGATCACTACCCGTTGCCGTTCATCGACCAAATGCTTGAAAGTTTATCCAAAAATACCCACTTTTGTTATCTCGATGGTTATTCTGGCTTCTCTCAAATTCATGTTAACACTGCCGATCAAGAGAAGACCACTTTTACTTGTCCTTTTGGTACTTATGCTTACAGACGTATGCCTTTTGGTTTATGTAATGCCCCTGCTACTTTTCAAAGGTGTATGTCTGCTATCTTTCATGGTTTCTGCGGGGATATTATGGAAGTCTTCATGGACGATTTCTCCGTCTATGGAACTTCATTTGACCATTGTCTTCACAACCTTAATAAAGTTTTGCAGAGATGCGAGGAGACAAATTTGGTACTCAACTAGGAGAAGTGCCACTTTATGGTTAATGAAGGAATTGTTCTTGGTCACAAGATTTCCGGGTAAAAGTGATAATGAGATCCTAATGTTAGATTTAGCAAAATTCATTTATCACGAATAGAAGAGAGATAAGAGTCCCAGAGTATAGACGAGGAGTAAAAGATCTTAATACCACCCAATGGTGTTGTGGGCCCGTAAGCCACACAATAAGTTAGTAAATTTGTTTTTTTAAGACTAGACTCAACTTCGGCCAAGGAGTTGGAAAGGGGGATTCCTACAGGCAGTCGGCTCTGATACCAACTTGTGACACCCCCGATTTGTCCGTACACTAATCATGCACGCAAATGTGTACGACCAAGATTAGGGACTCACTGGAAGATATCACAACACAACTCTAGACACAAATTAAAATAATACAAGCTTTATATTACAAGCCATGGGCCTCGAGGGCTCGAATACAAAAGCTCAAAAACACAAGAGTTAGCGGAAGCAAAATCTCTGAGTACAGACATAAGTTAAACAAGTTTGCCTTAAGAAGGCTAGCACAAAAGTAACAACGATCGAAAAGGCAAGGCCTCCTGCCTGGGACCTCCTAACTACTCCTCGAAGCCGAACTCCATGTAGAAACATCATCGGGATCTTCAGGCTCCTGGGCTCCACCATCTGGTTGCGTCATCCAAGAAGAAGGGACAAAAAGGGAAAAGGGGGAGAAAGCAACCGTGAGTACTCATCCAAAGTACTCGCAAGCAAGGATCTACACTACATATGCAATGATACCTGTGGAAATGGGGTAATATATGTGGGTTAAACTGCAGAATGCCAGAATAAGAGGGGGATAGCTAATCCAATCGAAGACTACGCTTCTGGCCACCTCCATCTTGCAGTAGTAGAAGAGAGTAGCTGGAAGTAACAAGTATCCTCGCTTCTGGCAGCCTCCGTCTTGCAGCAGTAGAAGGGAGTAGATGGTAAGTTCACCAAGTAACATCGTATAGCATAATCCTACTCGGCGATCCTCCCGCACATCACCCTGTGAGAGAGCAACCACCGAGTTGTATGTTGCACTGGTAAGGGTGTGTTTTATTAAGTATCCGGTTCTAGTTGTCATGAGGTCGGAATACAACTCCGAGTCGTCCTTCTACCGAGGGACACGGCTATTCGAATAGATTAACTTCCCTGCAGGGGTGCACCACATAACCCAGCACGCTTGATCCCATTTGGCCGGACACACTTTCCAGGGTCATGCCCGGCCTCGGAAGATCAACACGTCGCAGCCCTACCTAAGCACAGCAGAGAGGTCAGCACGCCGGTCTAAGTCCTAAGCGCGCAGGGGTCCGGGCCCATCACCCAACGCACACCTGCACGTTGCGTACGCGGCCGGTGAGCAGACCTAGCAACCTCCATTACTAAGGAAGTTGCGTTACGCGGTCCAACCCGGCGCGCGCCGCTAAGCCGCTGACGTCAAAAAGGCTTCGGCTGATACCACGACGTCGAGTGCCCATAACTGTTCCCACGCAGCTGGTTAGTGCGTATAAACCAAATGACCAGACTCAGATCAAATATACAAACTCGTTAAGCGTGTTATTATGAAATAACCGCGGACAACGACCAGGGCCAGGCCACCTCTCCACTGGGTGTCTCAACCTGCCCCTGTCGCTCCGCCACCAAGATCCACTCGGGGGCCGTCGGGAACTCAGGCCCACCACTGCCTGGGTGGAGCCACCTGTCCTTTCAGCCCCCACATCGGAATCACTTGCGGGTACTCAAAGAGCCGACCCGACTTTAGTCACATCATGTTCATGTAAAGTGTATGTAGTATATACCCGTGATCACACCCAAGTGATAACGGCCCGATAGAATAGCAGGGCAGACGGGCAAGGGTGTAGGGCCACTGATGGAGTACTAGCATCCTATACTAAGCATTAGGATGGCAGGTAAAGTATCAACAGTTGTAGCAACAATGACAGGCTATGCAGCAGCATAGGAGTAACCGAACAGTAACATGCTACACTACTCTAATGCAAGCAGTAGAGAGAAGAATAGGCGATATCTGGTGATCAAAGGGGGGGCTTGCCTGGAAGCTCTGCAGACGAAAGGAATCTTCGGAAGCGTAGCCGTAGTCGAACACCGAAGCATCAATGGTCTCGGGGTCTATCACGGTATCGGAGTCTACCGAAATAAGCAACGAAGGGGAAACAAATAAATAACAGAGCAAACAATAGCATCACAAAGCATAACATGGCAAAAGGCGGTGCTACGTGTGACCTAACGCGGTGCTCGGTGATATAGACGAAGAGGAATAACATCCGGGAAAGTATTCCCGGTGTTAGGCATTTTCGGGCAGATGAAACGAAGGGGAATGTCACATGTTCGGTATGATAGAGATGTGTGGCGGACGAACGGACCGCGTATTCGGATCCGTCTCGTCGTTCTGAGCAACTTTCATGTACAAAGTTTTTTCATCCGAGCTACGGTTTAAAAGATATGATTTTCTAAAGTTTTTATTAATTTCTGGAATTACAGAATTAATTTAATTCAAAAAGTATTTGACATCATCAAGACGTCAGTGTGACGTCAGCGGTCAACTCTGACCGTTGACCAGTCAAACTGACATGGGGGTCCCGCTGTCATTGACTGATATCTAGTTAACTAAGTTAGTTAGTTTAATTAACAGATTAATAGGTTAATTAGTGATTAAGTCAAACTAATGATGATTAATTAAATTAATCATTTAATTATCATTTTAAATATTTTAATTATTATTATTTTTTTATTTTTATTAAAAAAACGTCCTCTGGGATGGGCCCCGGTTGTCATTGGGCCTGGGGCCTTAACTTGCGCGGGTCGGGCATTGCAGCGCCCGACGGGGCGTAAGCGACCGGGCGGGCGACTGCTGCCGAGGCGGGCGACGGCCATTGGGGCGTGGCGGGGCGCCGGAGTTGGCCGCCGGGGCAGGCGATGGCTGCCGGGGCGGGCAACGGCCGCCGGGGCGCGGCGGGGCGCCGGGGTTGGCCGCCGGGGCAGGCGACGGGGGAAGCAGTTGCGCCCGCGCGGCTGGAAGGCGAGGCAGTCGACACGGCGGCAGAGTGGCGGCGGGAGAATGAGAGGTGCCGGCGACGGGGCGAGCCGGCGAGGGCGGGTGCGTGCCGGTGGCCTGCGGGGCCAGAGGCGGAGCGGGGTCGCAGAAGGGGGCGAAGAGTGGCGGTGGGAAGCAGCGGCCATGGAAGCGCGTGAGGAGGCGCGGGCGCACGCGGGCTGCGGGCGCGCGACGGCCGGTGGAGCAGGAGCGATGCAGGGTGAGTGGGCGCAGTGTGGGGGTGGTGCGTGGCCGGCGTGGCTCGGCGGCCGACGCGCGGAGCACCGCAGCGAGGGGGCGGCCCGAGTGGCAGAGCAAGCACGGCCGACGCGGTCGGGGTACACAACAGGGTGGAGCAAAGGGCGCACGGGGCGCGGCGAGCTACGGCGAGGAGGGCGCGAAGCGCGACGGATCCACCAGGGAGGGAGAGGGGAAAGGAAGAGGGCTCACATGACCCTGTAGATGTGCTATAGTAGGCTCGGGGCGGCGGTGGCTCCGGCAGGTGGCGACGGTGAGCGCCGGTGGCGTCGATGCATGCGTCGATGTGGGGCCTTCCCGTCCTCGATCCAATGGCGTAGGGGACGATGACGAACACGGCGGAGCGGCTGGATAACCTCCGGTGGCTTGGAGTGACGCCAGTGCACGTGGACGACAACGGCGCGGCGATCTCCCTGCTCGGGGAGCAACAGAGAGGGGAAGGGAGCGAGATGGGGATAAGTGGTGGATTATGGTTCGGTTCGGTAGGGGGGAGTATGTGTAGGCCGGGAGTGGGCCGGCCTGGTTGGTCACGGCCAACTGGGCCAAGAAGCATAGTTGGGCCCGAGGGGTTCTTCCCCTTTTACTTTATTTTGTTTTCCCTTTTCTTTCCATTTATTTTCCTTATACTATTTTATTTTATTTAGTTTTATAATACACAAAAGTTGTACATGAATTTGTATCCTAATTATACCTCTACTACAAAAAGTTTAACCCTCCAATTAAAATAGTTTAACATTTTATTAATTATAAAAAGCATTCAATTAATTCTTTTGCTATAGTTTTATTTATTTTGGGACATTCAAACACTTGTTAAAGATGTTGGTTTCTCCACCATTATTACTTATGCATTATTTGTCACAACAAGAACAATTTGGTTTTAATAATTGAAAACTTTTATCGTTTGACTTTAATTCAAATTTAGATTTGAACCGGTTTTGAACTAACGTGAGATTACCCGTAGTAATCGAGGTGACGTGGCATCATTAACAAAGAATTACTGTAGCTTGATTACCCGGGCGTCACAATTCCGAGTCGAAGTGGAGCCGGAGACGACCTCCAGGGAGTCCAGGCGCCCCCTTGGCGCCCCCCCCCCTGGGCCGCGCAGGCAGGCCGCCTGGACACCCGGGAGTCCGCCTCCGACCCCGCTTTGGTCCGTTACCTTCCTTTCTGTGCATAAATTTTTCCTATATATTTGCCCGGATTGTTCCGGCAACGTATCTTGCGATTTCGCATGTTTTCTCTTCGATCTGTTTCTGCCAAGAAATCTTTCAGCTAAATTTAGGTGCCATGGCTTCCCCAAGTTCCCCCAAGGACACGTTCGTCGTCAACGTCATCAACCCTTACCTCGCCGAGGTGAAGAAGCACCCTCAGGTTGTTCAGATGGACGACGGTGTCCTTCATCAAGAGGATCTGAAGGGACCTATCAAGGAGGGGAGCGTCCAAGCCAGGCTGGAAGAAGTGGAACAAGAAGTCTTCGAGTACAAGAAGATGATCGAGCGTTGTGTTGAAGCTAACTTTGACATCACCAACGAGCTGAAGAACTACTTTCTGAAGGAGATGAAGGAGATGTGGGAAAGAATCGCCGCGTCTGAAGACAGAATTATAGAACTCCAAGGGCAAATTAATGATCTACATAACCAGAACTGTGAGTATGAACTAAGGTTTCTGCGCATGGGTTTGGGTGCTGAATGCAGGATTCAGGAGACAAGCTTCTCATATGAGACTGGAGAACCCCTTCCATGGAAGCGTTTCGCCAAGGACTACTTGATCAACGCCAACAAGGATGATGAGTGAAATCTCCTGGAGTAATGGCATTCCCTTGGCTTGTTCCAAGCTTGGGGGAGTGCCCGGTATCTTTATCTTTTACCTTTTGTCTTTTAGAAGTCAAGTAGAGTCGTATCATGTCTAGGGAGGTTAGTATATGAGATAGGTATGTGCATTGAGGTCTATCACCCCTTTGGTGAAGAATTGTATCCGTGAGTGTGGAGTCGTCTATGATAGAATATTAATGAGAAGTTTATCGGTTCCTTTTGCTGCACACGGTATTCTCTTCACGCAATCGACCTTATATGACGATTCTTATGGGGAGTATTGGCCTTATGTCAGGTATGGCTATGAAACTTTATTTAATCTTGGCAAACATAGCTTTGGTCATAACAACAAGCATGATTTTCTTAAAGTATCAACATAGCCAAAACCTTTATGTTATTATGCTTGAAGTGTTATGTTGACAAGGAAGACAACTTAATGTGTTATGCTTATTTCAATGTTCATGCTTTATATTGCTTTGCATCTTAGTCATCATCAATTGTCTGCTCTCTCAAAACCTTTGCTAGCCTAACTCTGTACTAAGCGGAATTCTGCTTGTGCATCCATACCCTTAAGCCAATACCTTCCATATGAGTCCACCATACCTACCTACTCGTGGTACTCCACTACCACCTCCTAAAAGTATATAATTTATGTGTTATCCTTAAAAGTTCAAAATCTTTTATTTTGTGCCTCTGTTTTAGCTCATGAGGAAGTAATAGCTAATTCATAGTCTTCTTGAGTTGGACGAGCTTCACCCCGGGATTGCATGTAATATGTGCAAACCCATAATACGAGAAGGAACTGGCAAGGAGTGCGCCCGGCTTAAGAATAATATAAAAAACAAACCCTCCTTCACGCTTTGTTCATGAGAAATCAGAAAACTTTGGCAGTGATAAACAAAGGAGAATAAGAGGATGTTATCGTCCTCATACGGGAGCCGTTCCTCGAAACTTGTCCAGTTCAAGAAGCAACTGAGTTATTTATTAGCATTCGTTGACAAATCATGCACCTCTCAAAACTTGTTTTCATTCTGTTTGATTTAAGGATAGCACATGAGTTTTCCCTACTACCCTAGAGCAGGCCTATCTTTTAATTTTAAATTGAGTCAGTTATTCCTACTTCCCTCTATTTCTCAAAGAGAGCAGACGTTTGATGTTGATAAGGATTCATTCATATAAAGCTGCATTAAGATTTGTCATATCATATCCTTGTTGACATTATCATTTGATAAGTAAGTTGTTTGTCATGCCCAGCTAAGGCAAATATCTTCCTTTGTGTTAACACTTTCACTTCTTGCTTATTAACATGTTATTTCAAAAAGCTTCAATTAATCCCATCAAAATATAAGAGCAAAAGTTAAAATTATTTGTTGTTCTTTGACCAAAGGACATGTTTGCCATGATATAATGAGTTTCCTTAGTCCTACTTTCGAATATAAGTGTTAACACTCTTTCATAAGAGCCTTATGAGCTGAAGATTGCTGCTGAGGATATTTGAGTTGGTAAAGAGACTATGATGCTTCTTGGCCGTATTCTATTTATCGACACTTCACTCTCTAAACTTGTGGACAGGTTTACCGAGTTCATATTCGCTTGGGGACAAGCGAGGTCTAAGCTTGGGGGTGTTGATACGTCCAAAATGCATCACTATTTTGTATCATAATTTATCCTTATTCATTGATATATTTCACGTTATGATGATGTTCTTATATTGTTTTGGTCTATTTTACACAGTTTGCAACTTTCCGATACCGGAACAGCAGACGCAGGATTCAGCAGGAAAAAGTGGATGCTGAGTTGCTGAAGAAGAACACCTCCAAATTACCTGAAAATTGACGGGAGGTATTTTTTAGACGAATAACGAAGACACGCAAAAGGGGAGTCAGAGGGGGGCCACAGGGTGCCCAGGCGGCCTGGGGGCGCCCCCCCTGGCCGCGCCGGGGGGGGGCGCCTGGAGCCCCTAGCCCACCTCTGGTCGCCCCCTTTTGCATATATGTTCTCCGTTCTCCGAAAACCCTAGGCACGTGACTTTTTACGGAGTTCCGCCGCCGCTTCGAGGCGGAAACCTACAGAGAAGAAAAGGGCATCTCCGGTGGGCAGATTCCGCCGGGGAGATCACCTCCCGGAAGGGGAGATCGTCGCCATCGTCATCACCATCGTCACGGGCATCATCGAGATCATCATCAACATCATCCCCAACACCCAACACTTCGCCTTATTAAGGACCTAGGAGAATACATTGTGTATAAAGAATGCTTATGGTGGGTTGCCGGAGTGACAGAAACCTGAACCCCAGTTCGCACGCTTTTGCATAAGGGAATAATGGATCCTCGATCGTATTGCTATGGTTAGGCTTTTGCCTTAAATTCTATCTTGTATTTGCGGATGCTTGCAAGGTGTTTAATCATAAGAGTGCATTCATCTTAGTCTAGAGAGTGCACTAGCATAGATCCACCCACTCAACACTTATCAACACATAACATAGTATCGATACGGAATATGGCGAAAGCACATGACTACCGCTCCCGTGTGTCCTCAAGAACGCTTTAGTCTTTATAAGTTCAGTTGCTAGGCCTCTCCTTTGCTAAGAAAGGATTGGGCCACTTGTTACTCTCAATACCTTTTACATTACTTGCCTTTACATTCCTGTTGTTTATACCGAGAAAACCCCTAAAAGTTATCTTTCAGTGCTTGCAGTAATTCCTTGCTCAGAATCGCTTATCAATACCTTCTGCTCCTCGTTGGGTTCGACACTCTTACTTATCGAAAACGCTGCAACAGATCCCTTACGGTTGAGGGTCATCAGGCGGCGACCGGGGGCACCTGCATACAGTCCGTAGTTCGGCTAGACCCTATTCGGACTTTAAACTTATCTTCTCTTGGTTCATTAAAATGAACCAGACTTACTTTGGCCACACTGGATTGACTTCTTCGTTTCCAAGTTTTATTTCCTTTTTCTACAGATGGTCATCATACTCGTACCTTCAAGGACACATTACAGAGGAGAAAACGGCGCAGACGTGCGGCATGGACCCGCACTAAGGTTTCTTTTTAGATTAAGACCCTGTGTAAACCTTTTTTCTTTTTCTTGTTATATACCTTTTTGGCATGTAAAATTTCCAAAAAAGGTTGTCGGCATTATCTGTAAAGTTTGCGGTTCGCCGTACTATAGAGGGATATTAATAGAACAATTTTATTCATATCATATCCAGAGTATTATTCACTCACCATGGAATGTTCTCTTCTCGCATAAAATTGCCATATGTGCCTTGTCAATAAAGGTTTATTACCAGGGGCTGTATTCAGCCCTGGTATATGTTGAAAAGACCAAACACCTATAGGGAGTGTTCGGCGTCCTGGATGTTTACATTATATGCATCAGTTCTGAATCATGTCTTCGGTCAATAGTTGGGTTGCCCGGCTCCTGTGCTTACCCCTACGTTCCCGATTGTTCGGCTAGGGTGTAAAGGGAGAACTACTGCGATAGTACTTCTGGCTAGTCCAGTCAAGCACCTCAGTAGAGAAAGCCGAAAACTGACTATCATGATAAGCGAGAATCTGGTCTGCAATCCGATGACTTAGTTTTATACTACGATAGATAGGGATCTACCCCGTGTTATACGAAGGGTTGGTTTTTGCCCAACCAAGTGCAATTGGATACTTCATCCGCACCAAGGGCTAGTACCTAGCCTCACTTGTCAAACTCCTACGACTAAGTGAAAGAAATAACGCTGCATAGTCTGATTGCCTGGTTCGCTTCGCATACACCTCCTATACGGACCAAGACATTGAATAAAGAGTGTATTTGCATATGACCGAACACCCCAGTACTACGTACCTGGGGGTTGAAGCCAACGACTGGAAACTTTCAGATTTAAGATAAACAGCCACACAGGAGGGAAAAAGACACTGATATGATAAATAGCGCAAAAGTTATATACACTGGATTCATAAGCATAGTCTTTACAACCAAATACAATTAATCGAAAACAACATCCTTCGAACAATGGCCTTCTACAAGGCGGGCGCCCTCGATGACGTCCTCGAAGTACTTCTCCGGCTTGCGGTGCTCCTTGCTTGCGGGCGGGCCAACAGTGGCTATATGCACTGCGTTCATCTTCGTCCAGTGCACTTTAACGCGAGTGAAGACCATCTGAGAACCTTCTATGAAAGCCCCGACCGCGTTAATGCGTCGACTCGTGGATTCGCCTCGACGAGCCGCTTCACCAATCCAAAGTAACTACTTGGGATTGGTTCAGCGGACCATAGCCGGACTATTAAGTCCTTCATGGCTGAACCCACCATGTTGTGCAGCCCGACCAGCTGCTTCATCTGGTCGTTGAGGGGAACTGGATGTTGTGGCACATAGAACTGCAAGCAGAACAATTTCTCCATGTCATTCCCCTCCTAGGCTCGAAAGTATTGTGCGGCATCTGCGCTGCTCCTCTGAAGATCAGCGAACACGTCTGGAGAACTCCACAATCGTGTCAGCCCAATATACTTCGGCCCGCTGAAGATGCTCTGTAAGAGAAATATCTTACCAGATGCTATCTGTCGCGCTTGTTTGATTTCCTCACAGGCGCTGCGTGCCTCGCCTCGCGCTTCCTGGGCAGACTTTAATGCCGCAGACAGCTCGGTCGCCTGTTCCGAAGCCTTCCTCTCCGATGCCTCACACTTACGGATGGCATCTTGGAGCTCGACCTCGACTTCGGACACCCAAGATTTGTGCTTCTCGCACTCAGCCTTTTCGGCCTCCAAATCAGTAGCCGCCTTGTTCGCCTTGGCCTCCTCCTTGGCCTTGGCAACTTCGCCCTTGACGGCCTCGAGCTCAACGGCGCCAACTATGTAATACAGAATACAATGTTAGAGATTGTACTCATACCCAATCAATCAAGTCTTATTGACATTTAAATAAAAATCTACATACCTTGTGTTTCATCAAAACGCCGGTTGATGTGGTCGAGGTCCGCATTGGCCACCTCGAGCTTCCGATTTACTTCGGCGACCTCTGCGTCTCACGTAGTCGCTGTAACTAAAGAAGCCTGCACGACAGTTCAGCTGTGTAAATATGCTACTCTATGGATACTTCGTCTGATTCTTTTCAGAATCACACAAAGCATCAGGGGCTACTGGTTATATATGTGCACTTAAAACAAATAAAATTTCTTAAAAGAATTACATGGCTTACCTCAAAGCCTGTTAAAAGGTTGTTGAAGGCTTCATTCAGTCCGCCCTCGACGGACCGAATCTTCCTCATCACCGCACCCATCACGGTGCGGTGTTCTTCAATGATGAGAGCACTTTGTAGTTCTCCCTCCATAGAATCCGGCGCCTCCGGATTAACTCTGGGCTCCGCCGTATCCTCCTCCGCTTGAGGAGCGGAATCTTCAAACCGCGGAGCCGCGCTAGGCTCCGGGACGATGTTCGGTGGGACCCCGGACTGTTCGGGCCCCACATCTTCGGTCTCCATGGGGGGCGTTTCCCCGTGGTCAGCGGCCGCCGAGGTATTACCCTCGACCGCCCTGTCTCCTGCCCCGCCCTCATCTCCTTGGGCGAAGAGAACCCGCTGGGACAACACTTCGGTGTCCCCGCCAATTACGGGCGATGAAGCCCGGACTGGCGGGTCACTCTCCGTCTCCCCTGGCTCTAGAGAGTTCCCCTCTGATGATGTAACATATGGGTTTACACCGGGAGGGCTATAGGTCAGCAAGAGAAGAATACTAAGTAGGTATCATAAATACTGAATAAACAAAGGTGAAATAGTCAATCCAGACAAACTTACGATTCAAGCAGGGGTTTCACCCTGGGCTTCACCACGAAGCTTTGTTTGGATGAATTCAAACTATATCCGAGCTTCAGCTTCCTCTTCCTCCGGGGCACGGCCGTGCCCGCGTCAGCGACGACCTCCCTCTTCCTCTCCCTGCCTTGCGCAGGAGGCATTTCTTCTTCCCCCTCTTCCTCCTCATCATCTTCCTCCGCCTCGTCGGAGGAGAGAATGTGGAGGTCCTCGGGCTTATGGCCCGCAGGACGGGGGCTGTCTCCGGCCCCCTTGCCCTTTGTCTTCTTGGGCTTCTTGGTCGGCGCCTTGTATGGCGCCGGAACCAGCATCACCGTCAATAGAGGCAGTGCTGGCTCTTCGGGCAAAGGCGCCGGACACTTAATTCGGGACGCCTTCTTCGTCCAGCCCTGTATATCACATAAAAATTCCAATTCCTATTATCATTAAATAAGGGAAAGGGTGTGTGTTCTGCAAGGATCATTATTACCTCTGTGGCGGAAACTTCAGTGTCGAAGCCCGCATCCTCATCTTCTTTGGACCATTCCTTTTGGCTCTTGAAGAGGTGCTTCCAGATCTCTTTATGCGTAGAGCCGAAGAGATGCTTTAGCGGCGTGTCTCCTGCCGGATCGAACTCCCATAGGGAGGAGTCCCGGCTTTGGCAAGGGAGAACAAGTCGGTTCAGCATCACCTGGACCACGAAGGAGAGCAGGTGCCCCTTGGAGATCACGCCGAACACGCGGCTCACAAGAGTCGTCACCTCAGTGTGCGACCCCCAGTCCAGACCCATTTTGGTCCACGAGGTTAGCCTCTCTGGGGGTCCGGATCTGAAAGCAGGCTCCGCCGCCCAGTTGGTGTCGCGGGGTTCGGTGATGTAGAACCACTCCTGCTGCCAGACCTTGTTCGTCTCCACGAACGAGCCCTTGGGCCAAGTTGCATTCGGGAGCTTACTGATCATAGCGCCCCCGCACTCTGCGTGTTCCCCGCCCACCACCTTCGGCTTCACGTTGAAGGTCTTAAGCCACAGGCCGAAGTGTGGGGGGATGCGGAGAAAGGCTTCACACATCACTATGAAAGCTGATATGTGGAGGATTGAGTTCGGGGCTAGATCGTGGAAATCTAGCCCGTAGAAGAACAAAAGACCCCGAACAAACAGGTGGAGTGGAAATCCTAGCCCCCTTACAAAATGAGAGGTGAAAACTACCCTCTCGCCCGCCTTAGGGACGGGAGTCACCTGGCCCTTAGGGGGGACTCGGTGTGCGATGTCGCCGGCGAGATACCCCGCGCTCCGTAGATCCTCCACGGTCTTTTCGGTGACCGTGGAAGCCTCCCACTTGCCTCTGGCACCGGATCCAGCCATTGCTGGGAAGCGGAGTAGTGGTTGAGGAACGAGGAGTTGTGGGCACAGGAGATGAGAGTACGGGGGCAAGGGAGATTGAAGAGCTCGAGCTTGAGGAAGGCGTGGGGCTGATGAAAGGGATTTGAGTCCTTTTATAACGCCGCGAATACAGAGCGTCCCCCCACCTTAGCCATAAAACTCGCCGGTTCCCAAAACAGTCGTACGTAATGCGCGGCATGGGTGCTCACGTCACAATGATAAGAATCCCACAATAAGCGGACACGATCTCTATTCTGACAGGACGTGTCAATGAGGATATGCCTCAAAACGTGAAACTAGGACCAAATAAAACGGTTTGATGTGTTAGTGGGTTGGACGCGACGCTTCACCCAAAAGTTGTCAGTAAAGACACATTATTCATTTTCTTTAAAAGCCTTGCCTTCGAGGCTAAGGATTGTACTAATCTTGCAGAGCCGAACACAATCCATCTATTTGCAGAAGATATATTTGGAGGAGGAACCCGCCTTGCAATGCCGAAGACAATATGGAAGCCGAACTCATCATCATCGAAGACAGGTTCAGGGGCTACTGAGGGAGTCCTGGATCGGGGGGGGGGGGGGGGC
>LR738711.1:929128512-929278294 GCA_902687465.1 Secale cereale | reverse complement strand
CGACTCCACCGGGGCGAACAGCAACAGGAATAGGGCGGGCGGCTACAGGGGAGGGGGGGATGGGGGAAAGGGATTGGGTTGATTGGAGGGAGCAGAGGGGGAGAGGGGGAGGGGGAGGTGGGAGGGAGAAAGCAAAGCGGCAAGCAAGCAAGCAAGCAGGTGAGGCTGTGGAGTGGAGGCGGAAAAGGAAAAGCGGCAGCAGCAAGTGAAACAGAGCGCGAGCGAGCAGAGACTCCTCCTACTAGACTAGTGTGGTAGAAGGTGGCGACCAATCGCGGCAGCGGTAGAGGCCCGCACGCAAGTGGCTCCTCCCCTCCCCGCGGGCCCGCCCCCTTTCCTCTCTCCCCCTCCCCCTCATCCCCTGGTAATGAGCAGGGTGGGTTAACTTTGATTGGTCAATAGGTGAGCGGGGCGGCCCACCCCCCTTAAAATCAGGGGGGAAGAGATTTATGATTGGTTGTTAGATGAAAAGAGCATGTAAAAGCTTGTAAATCTTTGTATGTCTAGCATTTTTGCCTGGTAATCTCCCCGTCGCTCCACCCACAGAAGCGGTATAGAGAGAGAGAGTTTAATAGTGCCGGCCATGTGTGTTTTAATTTTGACAACAAGACTACTAATACCACTGTTTCAAATGAAATCATATCGGCACACAAACGTGCAAATCTGACTATGGCTGCTACTACCACCCTTCTTTCATGCTTGCATTCATTTGATGTCCTGCCAAACTCAATTCAATGCTTTTTTTTACTATATAATTTTATATGACATGTACTTCGTGTGCTCTTAAACGGACGACGGCTTGCCATGAATGTCATGAATTAATCCGTTCAATTTCAAAACATGTTAATCTCGAGCTCTCTTTTGCGGCCCGCGTTTGGTTGGACGTGCTGAGCTGAGACTGTGCTACTTGGTAAGCAAGTATCTGGATGTGGCACGCGTCGATGGAGTTTTGGATGCGAATACAACAAATGGCCCGCATTTTCACCCTGTGAAAATATGAGGAAATGTGTTTGAACACTTGGCTGATGATTCCAGCAATAAAACATCATCGTTTCAACATTGTCTCAACACTTAGTAGAATAACATACTTGAACACTTAAACACATGATTAATACAACTAGCATATGTTACTTGCAGACAAAGAAGAACAATCACAAAAATATCCCAGAGAATTTAATAGGCGTACCGCCCATGCATGTTTTAAGACCACCGTCTCAAATCAACAAACGTGCAAATCTCCATCCTCTTCTTTTATGTTTATTACACTCATTCATTGTGCCACCAAATTGAATTCAATTTATTTATATTGTGTGTACTCTCTCCGCTCTTAACCAGAGGACATCTTGTCATGAATGTCATGAATCCCGCCTCCTGCTTAAACAAAATAAAACAACTGCTGGCCACGAACGTTAGTTTGAGTATAGTTATGTTGGTAGATCGGACCGGTTTGTCCCGGTGGTGACGGTGGCTAGAGGTGGCATCCCGGGTTTGTTGTTGGCAGGAGGACATGCTGTCGACAGCAGGGCTGTGCGGAGGTGCATGGTGGAGGTGGCGAGCTTTGGAGAGCACGCGGGGGCATGGCGGACTCGACTAGGTTGCGCACGAAGCTATGGTGCAGGCGGGCTCCGGTGATAAGGCGGTGGCGGGCCAGTTGGATCAGTGGTGGTGTTGGGCATGAACCGTGCTCCATGGTGAAGTGATGGCGATGTCTTTTTTTTTGCTTGATTGGTTTCAGTGTTGCTGGTGCTGGTGCCAACGGAGTTGACGCACGACCTTGCAGGTTGTTACTGGTTGAATCCCCTCGGAGGGCTTGATAGGTGGGGTGGCTCAAGTATTTGACGGGAACTAAAATCTTCGACAATGGTTGATGCCGATGATGATGGTACTCGAGAGTGTCTTTCTCCTTATTGGAGGCGCTGTTGAAGAGTGCTTCTTCCCCTATGCACTATCGTGACCAATCGAGTCTAATGTGGCTGTAGAGGTTGTTGGCCTGCCGGACCCTTCATCGGGGTTCGATGATTGACCTACGTACCGATGCTTTGGGCGAAAAGTCTCCGATGCTTTGGCATGTTTGGTAGATAAAAATTTACATAACAAAGAATGAAAAAGTATATTTTTTTTCTACCTTAATGAAATGAAAAAAAGGTGTTTCCCTGAACAAAGATGTTTCCATGGCCAACGTAGTGATATTGTTTCACCTAACCAACTATTTTCTCGAGGGAAAAGGACATTTTTACATTCATCATGGTCAAGTGATCCTTCTTTATCCTTTTTTTTGCGGTGCACTACTTCATTAAAATATTTGCACACACACGTTTCGGAAATAGAGCTGTACACATGTGTACATGAGCCGTTGTTTCTTCCTCCAGACTCATCGTTAAATCACCAAGCAAAATGACTTTGCTGCGGAAATCCCGGCGTTTCATTAGATTATTACTACTACGAGCCACCGACGACTGAAATCTCCCCGTCTATAACAAGCAAACAAAACCCGGGAGTGGCGCCGCGACGTCGACGTGTAAAGCAAAAACCCCGGCTCGACGAACCATCCGGCGGACGGGTCGATCTTTTTTTTGGGCGGAGGCTGCTGCTGATGACGGGTGTGACGAGGCTCTGCGCAGGGGCCCGCGCCCCAAGCCCAGCAGCCACCCCGGCCCACCACCGGGGGCAGCAAGCAGAGCTCCCGTCGTCTTCCTCCGGAGCTGGAGCTTCTCGCAGCGGCCGCTACACTGCCGGTCTCTTCCTCACCTCCCCGCCTGGCCCTGCCTTCCGGCCATGCTTGTGCGGTTGTGCCCTAGCTACGCTGGTCAATTTGGACGATTGCGCGCGTGGTATCCCAGCCCAGCCCCCAATTATATGAGAGAGAGGGTGGGTGCTGGGTGGTGGTGTTGGGGTGAAAGGGAGAGGGAAGTGGACAAAACTTGCCTGCTCCCTCCCCATGCTCCCATCCGTGCTCCCACTTCATCCTACGGCTGTTATTTTCTCTTTTTCCTTTCTAATCTAATCATCACCCCCCTGATTTTAAGGGGGTGGGGCCGGGCCTAATTTTGTTCCAATCAAATCAAGCCACGTATGCGGGAGCACAGATGGGCACACACGAAGGGAGCAGGCAAGTCTCGTCCGAGGGAAGTGGCCCTCTCTAATCTGGATCGGGGCTTCTTCCCTTGATAATAAGCGCATCGCCTCACCGCCACCAGTGGTTTTTTTTGGTATTTCCACGGCGGAAAAGGATGGACTAGCTAGCTAGCTGCGTGGCAATGCGTTTTAGCTAGCGCGACGGCTCCACGTCGTTCTCGGCCGACGGTGACATGTGCGGACCGGTGACACTCGTGCGTGCCTTTCCGATCCGACGGCCACCCCCCAACCGGCCGTATGCTCTACAGTAACTACCATGAAAAAACTCTTTGGTTTGGAGTATTATGTAGGTACTGAATTTATCAAATGTGCAGATAGTTCAAAGGCAGCAGTACTCCCTCCGTTCCAGATTCTAGTGCGTATAGTTTTTTGGCTTCGATTCCGATATGTAGTGCGCATAAGCGCTGTGAAGCTGCTTTGGACGAAATAACCCTCAACTGGTTCACGGCAGTGCAGCAGCAGGTACCCACGTGCATGACAGACCAAGCAAGGGGAGGGGCAATTCTTGTCCAAACAAATACGCCAGCTCATGCATTGGTATAAGTGCTCCAGCCAAAGGCGCACTATAAAGAGGAATGGAGGGAGTAGTATTTAACATCCGAGGTTGATTCTTTTAGCTTTCCTCTCCTCCTGGCGGCTGGAACCCTAGCCGCCGCCAGGGAGGCCGATCTTCCAACGCCGCTCTTCGGCGGCTCCCCTCCGCCGGCGACCTCGGTCGTCGGTGGTGAGGGGGGTCGCCGGATCCACGCGTGTGGATCACTTTTACTCTCTCGTAGTCTAGGTTTTTATGTTGTTCATCGTCTTTGCTTCGGCGGCGACGATGACAATGCTAAATAAAGATTTTTCGGATCCTTCCCCAACGAGGCCATCGGTCCTATGGTTGAGGATGGATTTGGAAACCAGTTTGTTCAAGCAAGGATGGCGTGGCGGCGGCGGCATCCTCGTGGTGGACCTGTGTCCTCGGGCTCCGCCGTTGCGACGACGTTTGCTCCAGCGTCGGCGCGGAGCTTGGGAGGTAGTCCAGGAGTGGATGCAGATTGTGGTCTGCATCGACGACATCTGGAAGACGGAGCATGTGCTGGGCTCGTGGTTGGTGGATGGCAGATATGGTTTCCTTCTTCGACGTTTTAGTCGTGGTGGGGTGCCAGATCTGGAGTTCGATGGCGTGTCCGGGGTGTTGCCCCGGTCTGATTCGTTCAACGGTAAGGGTTTCACTTTTGGTGAGCCACCTTGAAGGTCCGCAAAGCTGCATATCAGCGATGGAGCCGCGTCGAGCTCGGGTGAGGAGGTGATTCGTCATTCTTTTCTTCGGTGGCTGCTGTGGTGGTGCCGGAGGCAGGTGACGAGCGTTGGTGTCAAGCTCAGAGATGTTCTGCTATCTTTTCAATTTTGTCATGTCGGTCGTTACGTGACTTGTACTTTGTTCTTTATGATATGAATGAGATACGTATTACCATGAAAAAAAAAAAGCAGTAGTATTTAACGTTCAACTCTAACAGTAACGAAAAACAGCACACGCTGGCTGCCGTACGTCGAGTCACGGGTCTATGAATGTGGCGAGTTCTTGAAATGGTCCTGGTTGTCAACTCTTCAAAAGTTTCGGTTTTCGGCAATATGACCTCCGTTGCCGCCCATCAGATTGTTGGTGGCGCTATAGTCTATCCAAGTTCGGAATTTACCCAACAATGATTTATTATTTGTAATCCACCAACGTATGAGTTATGTCACCCAAAGATGGTAAATAGTTTCCCGTTTTAAACATTTTTTTTGCGAATATGCTTCATAAATATATCAAATCACATGGAAACAAATATCGTCTCACCACCAATGATTTTTATTTCCGCGGCGGAAAAGGATAGACTAGCTAGCTGCGTGCTGAATGCAAGCATGTGTTTTATCCAGCTTGATGGCTCTAGGTCGTTTTCGGCCAACGGTGACATGTGGGGGTGCGTACCTTTCCCATCCGACGGCCACCGGTGAAAAAAATCTTTGGTTTGTACTACTTCCGTAAACAAACTTGTTTACGGAGGGAGTATAAGATATTTTTTGTTAAATGTATAGATAGTTTATATAAATTTGAAACGCAGTGTGTAGATAGTTCAAAAGTAGTACAAGTAGTATTTAACATTTGACTCGAACAATAAAGATAATACTCTCTCCGTTCTCAAATATAAGTATTTCTAGAGATTTCAGTAAGTGACTACGTACGAAGCAAAATAACTGAATCTACACTCTAAAATATGTCTACATACATCCGTATGTTGCAATCTATTCGAAATGTTTAAAAGACTATATTTAGGAACGGAGGGAGTACAACACATGGGGCGTGTTTGGTTGCCGGCACCGAGCCCAACCAGGCCCGCGCGGGAAGGGAGATGCCTGTTTGGTTGCCTGGTTTTCCTGTTAGGCCTGCATCGCACGCTTCTCAAAGCAGCCCAGAGCCTGGCTCGCTGGAAACCCTCGGATCGGCAGTTTCTCGCGAGCTAGCCAGAGTGCGGCGCGAGGTCGCACGGGCGGGAGCGAGGCGCGGGCGAGGGGGGATGGCGGGAGATGGAAATCTGGCGCGCCGTCCCGGCGCCAAATTAGCCTCACCCCCCTTTCACCCGCTCAGCCATAGCCACTACCCCCTTTCTTCGCTACTGCCTCACCATCACCGGCGGCTGCGATTTCTGATCCGCGATATAGGCGGCGGTGGCGGCGGAAGAGGCGGCGGCGTTTGCGGCGGATCTGGTGCTCCCCTTGCTGTTGGCCACCGTCTGGTTGACCTACTCTGTGCCATGGCTCCCCCTACGTCGTCCTCGTCTCCGATACCGGTAAGCAGCACCCCCTCCCCCTTTGTTAGCTCAGTGGTTAGGCCTTTAAGCTAGGTGTAGGATCGATTTCCACTGAACAACCCGTCGATGTCGACTAGGTTATGGACGCACGGATGAGGCTGATAATCCAGGCAGCAGCGCCGACTAGTGTGATTCAGGCATGTGTCATGTTCATGCACCAGAGAGCTGTTCGTCGTGCTGGGAGACCATTGATCCGCTATGGTCCATTGTTTCCCCGGGAACAGGAGAGGATCCAAAATCTGAACTAGATCTACAACTGCAATGACGTCGAGGCTCTGTGGATGCTTGGAATGAAAAGAGCACCATTTACCAGGCTTGTCGAGACCTTCAGGAGCAGGGGCCTGTTACAAGATAGCATCAACACCAGTGTCGAAGAGCAAGTGGCCATGTTCCTCCATGTTGTTGGCCATAACCAGAGGTTCAGGGTCATTCACAACACGTTCAGGAGATCAATGGAGACCATCTCTAGGTACTTCAAGCAAGTGCTTTTTACTGTTGGGGAGCTTAGAGGAGAGATGATCAAGAGACCATCTGGCCAGACTCCACCCAAGATTTGCGGAAGCCCAAGATGGTATCCATACTTCAAGGTGAGCATTGACAATATACACTTTTCATGGCTTGATATGCTTGTATTGTTCAAGTTCAGCACTAACACAGGCTAGTGATGCCATTTTCAGGACTGCATTGGGGCAATAGATGATACTCATGTCACTGCCAGAGTTCCTAGGTCACAGTCTGCAACATACAGGGGGAGGAAGCACTACACAAGCCAGAATGTGCTTGCTGTTGTTGACTTTGATCTGAAGTTCACATATGTGCTGGCTGGCTGGGAGGGGTCAGCGCATGATGCAAACATTCTCACTGACAGCATGAGTCGACCTGATGGGATCAACATCCCCGACGACAAGTTCTACCTTGGAGATGCTGGCTATGCATGTCGGCCGGGTATTCTTCCACCCTTGAGGAAAACAAGGTACCATCTCAACGAGTTCTCTGGTAGGAACTTTCCTAGGACTGCACATGAGCTGTTTAATCTCAGACACTCCAGCCTTATAGTAACTGTTGAGAGGGCATTTGGAGCTCTGAAGAATAAGTTTAAGATCCTGGATCAAAAGCCATTCCACCCATACTCCACTCAAGTTAAGCTAGTTCTTGCTTGTTGCATTCTGCATAACTGGATCCTCCAGTGGGGCTTTGATGAACACGTGCCTGAGGAGGAAGAGGTCGAGCCTGACGATGTTGTTAGCTCTGGCCATGGTGTGAGGGCATTTGACAATGACGCTTAAGGTTGGAGTGGGCAGAGGTAATGTGGCTTAACAGAGGCCAGTGCGGGATTTGAAGAAGAGGAAGAAGAAACAGCAGCAGCAGAAGCACAGAAGAAGAGGAAGAAGCAGCAGCAACATAAGTAGAAGAGGAAGATGAAGCAACAACACCGATGACCTATCCCCTATTCAGCCAATGGCTCTTAATAATTTGATCTGTCATTTGATTGTAGTTAGGATGAACTGTCATTTGCTTAACTAGCTGGCACTATGTTCGGATTGTGTGCGGTAAGGTCACCACTAGTTAGAAGTGGTGACAACACCTTATGCAGGTTGCAACCAAACACCATGTCATATGTGCACCTAATGCAATGCGGGCAACCAAACGCTGGGTCAAAACTGGTTGTCTCATGCAACTAGGGGCATGCAGGCAACCAAACTATGTGCATCTGGGGTTTTTTAGCCTACATCCCCTTAAACTGGCTCAATAGAGTCAGGCTTGCCGGGCCATGCTGAATCGGCAATGTAACCAAACACGTCCATGTTGGCTGTGCAGACTAACGCATAGCCTAGTGATGGGAAGGGGCTGATGCCTTCCCACCCACCCAAGTTCAAGGCACGATACTGTTGGGGAACGTTGCATGGAAAACAAAAATTTTCTCTACGTTCACCAAGATCAATCTAGTAGATGCAACTACGAGGGGAGAGTAGGATCCACATACCCTTGTAGATCGCTAAGCGGAAGCGTTATGAACGCGGATGATGGAGTCGTACTCGCCGCGATTCAGATCGCCGAAGATCCTAGCACCGAAGCAACGGTGCCTCCGCGTTCTTCACACGTACGGTTCGGGGACGTCTCCTCCTTCTTGATCCAGCAAGGGGTGGAGGAGAGGTTGATGGAGAACCGGCAGCACGACGGCGTGGTGGTGATGTTGGAGGAGAACTCCGGCAGGGCTTCGCCTAAGCACTGCGGGAGAAGAAGATATTACGGGAGAGGGAGGGCAGCACCGAGGCACGAACTTGTGTTGGCTGCCCTCCCTCTACCCCTCTATATATAGGGGGAAGGATGAGAGGGGGGGCGCCCTAGGGTTTCCCCTAGGGGGCCGGCGGCCAGGGCATGGGGGGGCGGCGGCCAGGGCAGGCCCTAGGGTTTCCCCCCCTAGGTGCCTTGCCCCCCAAGGCTTAGGGGGTGCGGCCACCCTAGAGGGGTCCACCCCCCTTGGCGCACAAGGAGAGGGCCCAGGGGGGGGGCGCACAGCCCCTTGAGGGCTGTGGTGTTCCCCCTTGTGGCCCATTAGGCCCAGAACTGCTTCCGGAACCCCCGAAACCCCTTTTCGGTACTCCGCCGATTTCCCGATGCTCTCCGGAACACTTCCGGACTCCGAAACCTTTCATCCTATATATCAATCTTCGTCTCCGGACTATTCCGGAGACCCTCGTCATGTCCGGGATCTCATCCGGGACTCCGAACAACCTTCGGTAACCATACACTTTTCTCACTAACAACCCTAGCGTCACCGAACGTTAAGTGTGTAGACCCTGCGGGTTCGGAAACCATGTAGACATGACCGAGACACTCCCAGGTCAATAACCAATAGCGGGATCTGGATACCCATATTGGTTCCCACATGTTTCTCGATGATCTCATCGGATGAACCACGATGTCAAGGATTCAGGCAATCCCGTATACAGTTCCCTTTGTCTCGTCAGTATGTTACTTGCCCGAGATTCGATCGTCGGTATCTCTATACCTAGTTCAATCTCGTTACCGGCAAGTCTCTTTACTCGTTACCGTAATACATAATCCCGTGACCAACTACTTAGTCACTTTGAGCTCATTGAGATGACGTATTACCGAGCGGGCCCGGAGATACCTCTCCGTCACACGGAGTGACAAATCCCAGTCTTGATCCATGTCAACTCAACAGACACCCTCGGAGATACCTGTAGAGTACCTTTATAGTCACCCAGTTACGTTGTGACGTTTGGTACACACAAAGCACTCCTACGGTGTCAGTGAGTTACATGATCTCATGGTCATAGGAACTTATACTTGACATGCAGAAAACTATAGCGATAACTGACACGATCAAAAGCTATGTTAACGTTTGGGTCTCGTCCATCACATCATTCTCCTAATGATGTGATCCCGTTATCAAATGACAACTCATGTCTATGACCTGGAAACCGCGGTCATCTTTGATCAACGAGCTAGTCCTGTAGAGGCTCACTAGGGACACAAAGTCTGTCTATTCATCCACACGTGTATTTGAGTTTCCAATCGATACAGTTATAGCATGGATAATAAACGATTATCATGAACAAGGAAATATAATAATAACTCTTTTATTATTGCCTCTAGGGCATATTTCCAACAGTCTCCCACTTGCACTAGAGTCAATAATCTAGCATTACAAGGTAATGAATCTAACACCCATAGAGTCTTGGTGTTGATCGTGCTTAGCCCGTGGAAGAGGCTTAGTCAACGGATCTGCAACATTCAAATCCGTGTGTACTTTGCAACTGTTTATGTCCTCCTCCTTGACCGAATCGCGGATGGAATTGAAGCGTCGCTTTATGTGTCTGGTCCTCTTGTGAAACCTTGGTTCCTTGGCTAGAGCAATGGCACCAGTGTTGTCACAGAACAGAGTCATTGGGTTCAGTGCACTAGGCACAACTCCAAGATCTGTCATGAACTCCTTCATCCAGACACCTTCCTTTGCCGCCTCCAAGGCAGCTATATACTCCGCTTCACATGTAGAATCAGCTACCACGCTCTGCTTGGAACTGCACCAGCTTACCGCTCCCCCGTTGAGAATATATACGTATCCGGTTTGAGACTTAGAGTCATCCGGATCAGTGTCAAAGCTTGCATCGACGTAACCCTTTACGACGAGCTCTTGATCACCTCCATAAACGAGAAACATATCCTTAGTCCTTTTCAGGTACTTTAGGATATTCTTGACCGCTGTCCAGTGATCCATACCAGGATTACTTTGAAACCTTCCGGCCATACTTATGGCAAGGCTGACATCTGGTCTTGTGCACAGCATTGCATACATGATAGAGCCTATGGCTGAAGCATAGGGGACGACACTCATCTTTTCTCTATCTTCCGCAGTCACTAGGCATTGAGTCTTACTCAACTTTGTACCTTGCAATACCGGCAAGAACCCCTTCTTGGATTGATCCATTTTGAACTTCTTCAAAACTTTATTAAGGTATGTGCTTTGTGAAAGTCCTATCAAGCGTCTTGATCTATCTCTATAGATCTTGATGCCCAATATGAAAGCAGCTTCACCGAGATCTTTCATCGAAAAACTCTTGTTCAAATACCCCTTTACGCTATCCAAAAATTCTATATTGTTTCCAATCAGCAATATGTCATCCACATATAATATCAGAAACGCTATAGAGCTCCCACTCACTTTCTTGTAAATACAAGCTTCATTGTAAACTTGTATAAACCCAAACGCTTTGATCACCTCATCAAAGCGAAGATTCCAACTCCGAGATGCTTGCACCAGCCCATAAATGGAACGCTGGAGCCTGCATACTTTGTCAGCATTCTCTGGATCGACAAAACCTTCTGGTTGCATCATATACAACTCTTCCTTAAGAAAACCGTTAAGGAACGCTGTTTTGACATCCATCTGCCAAATTTCATAATCGAAATATGCAGCTATTGCTAACATGATTCGGACGGATTTAAGCATCGCTACGGGTGAGAAAGTCTCATCGTAGTCAATCCCTTGAACTTGTGAAAAACCCTTTGCCACAAGTCGAGCTTTATACACGGTGACATTACCGTCAGCGTCCGTCTTCCTCTTAAAAATCCATTTATTCTGAATGGCCTTCCGCCCTTCAGGTAATACTTCCAAAGTCCATACTTTGTTTTCATACATGGATTCCATCTCGGATTTCATGGCCTCTAACCATTTGTCGGAATCTGGGCCCACCATCGCTTCTCCATAGCTCGTAGGTTCACCGTTGTCTAACAACATGACCTCCAAGACAGGGTTACCATACCACTCAGGTGCAATGCGTACCCTTGTCGACCTACGAGGTTCGGTAGTAACTTGATCAGAAGCTCCTTGATCATCATCACTGGCTTCCTCTTCAACCTCTGCAGGCTCCACAAAAACATCTTTCTGTGCTGCGCTACTTTCTGGTTGAAGCAGAGGTTCAATAACCTCATCAAGTTCTACCTTCCTCCCACTCAATTCTTTCGAGAGAAACTCTTTCTCGAGAAAGGACCCGTTCTTAGCGACAAACACTTTGCCCTCGGATCTGAGATAGAAGGTGTACCCAACTGTTTCTTTTGGGTATCCTATGAAGACACATTTGTCCGCTTTGGGTTCGAGCTTTTCTGGCTGAAGCCTTTTGACATAAGCATCGCAACCCCAAACCTTGAGAAAAGACAACTTCGGTTTCTTACCAAACCACAGTTCATACGGTGTTGTCTCAACGGACTTAGATGGAGCCCTATTTAAAGTGAATGCAGCTGTCTCTAACGCATATCCCCAAAACGATAGTGGCAAATCGGCAAGAGACATCATAGAACGTACCATATCTAATAGGGTTCGATTACGACGTTCGGACACACCATTACGCTGTGGTGTTCCAGGTGGTGTCAATTGTGAAACAATTCCACATTTTCTTAAGTGATCACCAAACTCATAACTCAGATATTCTCCCCCTCGATCAGATCGTAGGAACTTGATCTTCTTGTTACGATGATTTTCAACTTCACTCTGAAATTGCTTGAACTTTTCAAAAGTTTCAGACTTATGCTTCATCAAGTAAATATACCCATATCTACTTAAGTCGTCAGTGAAGGTGAGAAAATAACGATATCCACCGCGCGCCGTTACACTCATCGGACCGCACACATCAGTATGTATGATTTCCAATAAGTCACTTGCCCGTTCCATTGTCCCTGAAAACGGGGTCCTTGTCATCTTGCCCATGAGGCACGGCTCGCACGTGTCAAGTGATTCAAAATCAAGAGACTCCAAAAGTCCATCAGCATGGAGCTTCCTCATGCGTTTTACGCCGATATGACCGAGACGGCAGTGCCACAAGAAAGTGGTATTATCATTATCTACTCTACATCTTTTGGCATCAATGTTATGAACATGTGTATCATCATTATCGAGATTCAATAAGAATAAACCCCTAACTTCGGGTGCATGACCATAAAAGATATTACTCATATAAATAGAACAACCATTATTCTCTGACTTAAATGAGTAACCGTCTCGCAATAAATAAGATCCAGATATAATGTTCATGCTTAACGCAGGCACTAAATAACAATTATTCAGGTTCATAACTAATCCCGATGGTAATCGAAGAGCGAGCGTGCCGACGGCGATCACATCAACCTTGGAACCGTTTCCCACGCGCATCGTCACTTCGTCCTTCGCCAGCCTCCGTTTATTCCGCAGTTCCTGTTTAGAGTTGCAAATGTGAGCAACCGAACCGGTATCAAATACCCAGGCACTACAACGAGAGTTGGTAAGGTACACATCAATAACATGTATATCACATATACCTTTGTTGTTGTTGGCCCCCTTCTTGTCCGCCAGATACTTGGGGCAGTTCCGCTTCCAGTGGCCGTTCCCCTTGCAATAGAAACACTCAGTCTCTGGCTTGGGCCCAGCCTTGGGTTTCTTCACTGGATTAGCAACTGCTTTGCCACCCTTCTTAGAGTTACCCTTCTTGCCCTTGCCATTCTTCTTGAAACTGGTGGTCTTTTTGACCATCAACACTTGATACTCCTTCTGGATGTCTGCCTCAGCGACTTTCAGCATCGAAAACAGCTCGGCGATGGTCTTGTTCATCCCTTGCATGTTATACTGCTGCACGAAGCTCTTGTAGCTTGGAGGGAGTGACTGGAGAATTCTGTCAATGATAGCCTCATCCGGGAACACAAGTCCCAGATCAGCTATGCGGGTATAGTACCCAGACATCTTCAGTAAGTGCTCACTGACAGACGAATTCTCCTCCATCTTGCAAGCGAAGAATTTATCGGTGGTCTCATACCTCTCGATCTTAGCATTCTTCTCAAAGATGAACTTCAACTCCGTGTACATCTCATATGCACCATGACGTTCAAAACGTCTTTAAAGTCCTCCTTCCAAGCCGTACAACATGGCACACTGCACTATCGAATAGTCATCCGAACGCGTCTGCCAAACGTTCATAACGTCCGCAGAGGCTCCAGGAGCGGGGGGGTCACCTAGCGGTGCATTTAGGACATAAACCTTCTGGGCAGCTGTGAGGATGATCCTCAGATTGCGGAGCCAGTCCACAAAGTTGCTCCCGTCATCTTTCAGTTTAGCTTTCTCTAGGAACGCATTAAAATTCAGGGGAGCTACTGCGCGAGCCATCTACAACCAAAATTTGCAAAGACATTTTAGACTATTGTTCATGATAAGTGAGTTATTACCTAATCAAATTAATTATAACTCCCACTCAAATTGACATCCCTCCGGTCATTCGAGCGTGACATGATCCAAATTCACCAACCCAAGTCCGATCATCACGTGAGATGAGGTGGTGTCAATGGTGAACATCAACATGTTGATCATATCTACTATATGACTCATGCTCGACCTTTCGGTCCTCCGTGTTCCGAGGCCATGTCTGTAGATGCTAGGCTCGTCAAGTCTAACCCGAGTGTTCTGCACGTGCAAAACTGGCTTGCACCCGTTGTATGCGAACGTAGAGTCTATCACACCCGATCATCACGTGGTGCTTCGAAACGACGAACCTTCGCAACGGCGCACACTCGGGGGGAACACAATTTTATCTTGAAATTTTAGTGAAGGATCATCTTATAATGCTACCGTCGTCCTAAGCAAAATAAGATGCATAAAAGGATTAACATCACATGCAAATCATAAGTGACATGATATGGCCATCAACTCGTGCTTTTGATCTCCATCTCCAAAGCACCGGCATGATCTCCATCGTCACCGGCGCCACACCATGATCTCCATCATCATGATCTCCATCATCGTGTCGCCATCGGGGTTGTCGGCGCCCACCATGCTCTTACTACTATTGCTACCGTTTAGCGATAAAGTAAAGCATTACAAAGCGCTTAATGATTGACACGCAGGTCATACAAAAATTAAAGACAACCCTATGGCTCCTGCCGGTTGCCGTATGCATCGACATGCAAGTCGATATTAACTATTACAACATGATCATCTCATACATCAAATATAATTTATCATGTCATTGGCCATATCATATCACATGCATACCCTGCAAAAACAAGTTAGACGTCCTCTAATTTGTTGTTGCATGTTTTACGTGGCTGCTATGGGTATCTAGCAAGAACGCTTCTTACCTACGCAAAACCACAACGGTGATATTCAAGTTGCTATTTAACCTTCTACAAGGACCGCCTTGTTCTATTCCGATTCAACTAAGATAGGAGAGACAGACACCCGCCAGCCATCTTATGCAACAAAAAGTCACATGTCTGTCGATGGAACCGGTCTCATGTACGTGGACATGTAAAGTTGGTCCGGGCCGCTTCATCCTATAATACCGCTGAATCAAGAAAGACTAAGGAGGGCAGCAATTTAAACATCAACGCCACAAACCCTTTTGTGTTCTACTCGAGAAAGCATCTACGCAAGATCCTAGCTCATGATGCCACTGTTGGGGAACGTTGCATGGAAAACAAAAAATTTTTCTCTACGTTCACCAAGATCAATCTAGTAGATGCAACTACGAGGGGAGAGTAGGATCCACATACCCTTGTAGATCGCTAAGCGGAAGCGTTATGAACGCGGATGATGGAGTCGTACTCGCCGCGATTCAGATCGCCGAAGATCCTAGCACCGAAGCAACGGTGCCTCCGCGTTCTTCACACGTACGGCTCGGGGACGTCTCCTCCTTCTTGATCCAGCAAGGGGTGGAGGAGAGGTTGATGGAGAACCGGCAGCACGACGGCGTGGTGGTGATGGTGGAGGAGAATTCCAGCAGGGCTTCTCCTAAGCACCGCGGGACAAGAAGATGTTGTGGGAGAGGGAGGGCAGCACCGAGGCACGAACTTGTGTTTGCTGCCCTCCCTTTGCCTCACTATATATAGGGGGGGTGGAGAGGTGAGGGGCGCCCTAGGGTTTCCCCTAGGGGCCGGCGGCCAGGGCAAGGGGAGGGGGCGGCGGCCAAGGCAGGGGGGGCGGCGGCCAAAGGCCAGGCCCTAGGGTTTCCCCCCCTAGGTGCCTTGCCCCCCACTCCAAAGGGGTGCGGCTGCCCTAGGGGGTCCCACCCCCTTAGCCGCATGAGGAGAGGGCCCAGGGGGGGCGCACAGCCCCCTGAGGGCTGTGGTGTTCCCCCTTGTGGCCCATTAGGCCCAGAACTACTTCCGGACCCCCTGAAACCCTTTCCGGTACTCCGCTGATTTCCCGATGCTCCCCGGAACACTTCCGGACTCCGAAACCTTTCATCCTATATATCAATCTTCGTCTCCGGACCATTCCGGAGACCCTCGTCATGTCCGGGATCTCATCCGGGACTCCGAACAACCTTCGGTAACCAAACACTTTTCTCTCTAACAACCCTAGCGTCACCGAACGTTAAGTGTGTAGACCCTGCGGGTTCGGAAACCATGTAGACATGACCGAGACACTCCCAGGTCAATAACCAATAGCGGGATCTGGATACCCATATTGGTTCCCACATGTTTCTCGATGATCTCATCGGATGAACCACGATGTCAAGGATTCAGGCAATCCCGTATACAGTTCCCTTTGTCTCGTCGGTATGTTACTTGCCCGAGATTCGATCGTCGGTATCTCTATACCTAGTTCAATCTCGTTACCGGCAAGTCTCTTTACTCGTTACCGTAATACATAATCCCGTGACCAACCACTTAGTCACTTTGAGCTCATTGAGATGACGTATTACCGAGCGGGCCCGGAGATACCTCTCCGTCACACGGAGTGACAAATCCCAGTCTCGATCCATGTCAACTCAACAGACACCCTCGGAGATACCTGTAGAGTACCTTTATAGTCACCCAGTTACGTTGTGACGTTTGGCACACACAAAGTACTCCTACGGTGTCAGTGAGTTACATGATCTCATGGTCATAGGAACTTATACTTGACATGCAGAAAACTATAGCGATAACTGACACGATCAAAAGCTATGTTTAACGTTTGGGTCTCGTCCATCACATCATTCTCCTAATGATGTGATCCCGTTATCAAATGACAACTCATGTCTATGACCTGGAAACCGCGGTCATCTTTGATCAACGAGCTAGTCCTGTAGAGGCTCACTAGGGACACAAAGTCTGTCTATTTATCCACACGTGTATTTGAGTTTCCAATCAATACAGTTATAGCATGGATAATAAACGATTATCATGAACAAGGAAATATAATAATAACTCTTTTATTATTGCCTCTAGGGCATATTTCCAACAGATACTTGCAATTTGGGTTTGTTTAACCAATTATACTGTAGCCGTTGAGTCACGAGTCTAGGAATGTGCCGAGTTTAGAAAAAAATCTTGGTCTTCAACTCTTCAAAAGCTTTGGTTGTTTCCAACTCAAAGAAAAAAAAAAGTTTTGGTTTTCACCAATAGCACTTGAGGGAATGAAAAAAAGTATATCCAAGTTCAGAATTTTACCAACAATGATTAATCCGCCAATGTACGACAATATGAGTTATATTACCCAAAATAATAAATAATAATTTCCCTTTTAAACACTCATTATGAATATGATTAATAATAAATATATCAAAACACATGAAAAAAAAACATTTCTCACAAAATCTCAAATTTGGGCACAGACTATATAGCCTGAAACAGAATCCAAAAACGCAAATGGAGGCCGAGCTCCAAGGAGCCTGATATTTTTTATTTTATTTCATGGGGAAAAATAGTACTTTCTCCGTCCCAAAATAAGTGACTCAACTTTGTACTAACATTGCACTAGAGTAAATACAAAGTTGAGTCACTTATTTGGGACGGAGGGAGTATTTTTTTGTGAATATGCATTCACATGTATATTACGTATGTGCGGAAATTTATAGCAATATACTTTCACACGTGGCATACAAAAAAGTATGTATTTCAAACGGGTCGATTTATATTTGTTGGGCCAAATTTTGTTTTTTCTATATAGCTTACAAATCACAAAAAAAAAACTCAGATCGGTACTGCACACATATGATCCAGTCTCCAGAAGATTTATAAAGGAAAACAGACCCAGTCTATTTACTTCCCGGTCTCTTCTTCGATTGTTCGGAATTCTTATCTCTGTCTCTCCCCAGACCGCAGTCCACCCTTTGATCAAGGCACTGTTAATTTACTTTTGCATTGAATTATGTGGCAGTTTGATTAAAGCTGCCTTTAGCAGCATTACGTCTGCAAATCGCCCACCCTGACCCATTCATGAATGCCACTGGCCCGAGATTATCCCGTTGATCCGGCTGTTCAACGGCAGCGTTCAAACGTACTAGTACCAAGACAAAACGAGATTAACATGATTACAACGACCGAGGGCCGTCCGATGGCTCCATCCGACGGCCGGCAATCGGGCAAGGGAGGGATCTCGCTTTTCCCGCGGCCGGATCCAACGGGCGGCAGAGCGCACAGTCGTCTCTCCTTCCTTTTCAGAGGGAGCTTAATGGCGAGCCCCTGCTACCGACAGAACGGGCACTGTTTGCATTTAACCCGCCCCTTAATTACCCTAGTCAATCTGTTGTGTTTGCTGGACATGACCGCCTTGTTGACTTGTGAAAAGATGAATTACTTGCTCGTAATTACCCTAGTCAGTTGCTCTAGTGCACACACTCGTGCTGTAAAAATATGAATTTGCCATTAATAGCGTCTTGCTCGCGCCCCACTGGTTTAAGGGGCACTTAAAAGCACACGCTGCCGGGATCTTGGCGATAAAGGCTATACCTAGGCATGCCTGCATCCATGCATGTTAAATTGATGGGATGGTGGTACTAGCATCAGATCACCAATCACCGTAATAATGCACAAGTGGGTCGGCTCACTTTTAATTTTGGAAACACTATTGAATCTGGTCTGGTCGCGCACACGTTTCACATCGCCAAAACACATAAAAAGGGATGTAAATTCATGTAACACAAGAACCCGCACCTTAAGTGTGGTGAAGTGTCATGTAGTCGACATTTACATGACACCACGAAAGGAAGGACACCATATACAACATCAAAATATTAAACGAATACCAATTTCACATGATTAATTATAACAAGACCTCTCCCATGTCCTCACGAACAAAAGTTACTAGTCATAAATCATATTCATGTTCAAGATCAGAGGTGTATTGAATATGCTTGAGGATCTAAACATATAATCTTCAATAAACCTAGCATTAATTACAAGATGTAATCATCACTTCTAGCAACCCACGGGTACCAATCTGAGATTTTGGGACAAAGATTGAATAAAAGAGATGAACTATGGTTTGAGATGAGATGGTGTTGGTGAAGATGTTGATGAAGATGGGTCCTCCCAGGATGACATGATCGTTGGTGATGTCAATGGCTTCGATTTCCCCTCCTGGAGGGAAGTTTCCCCGCCGGAATCGCTCCGCCAGAGAGAAAAAGTGCTCCTACCCACGTTCCACCTTGAGATGGAGATACTTCATCCCGAAAGTCTTCTCTTTATTTTTCTAGGGCAAATAGCCTCATATAGTAGAAGATGGATGATGACCCACAAGTATAGGGATCAATCATAGTCCTTTCGATAAGTAAGAGTGTCGAACCCAACGAGGAGCATAAGGAAATGACAAACGGTTTCCAGCGAGGTAATTTCTGTAGGCACTGAAATTGTGGTAGCAAGTTCTTTGGTAGCAAGATAATTTGAAACAAGTGACAAGTAGCAATAGTAACAATAGGTACAGCAAGGTAGCCCAATCCTTTTATGGCAAAGGACATGCCAGACCGGTCTCTTATAATAAACATAGCGTTCTTGAGGACACATGGGAATTTCATCTAGCCACTTTCATCACGTTGGTTTGATTCGCGTTCGCTACTTTGATAATTTGATATGTGGGTGGACCGGTGCTTGGGTGCTGTTATTACTTGAACAAGCCTCCCACTTATGATTAACCACCCCCCTCGCAAGTATCCGCAACTACGAAAGAAGGATTAAGATAAAATCTAACCATAGCATTAAACGTGTGGATCCAAATCAGCCCCTTACGGAGTAGCGCATAAACTAGGGTATAAGCTTATGTCACTCTAGCAACCCATCATCTAGTAACTACTCCACAATGCATTACCTTAGGCCTAAAGATGGTGAAGTGTCATGTAGTCGACGTTCACACGACACCACTAAGGGAATCACAACATACATATCATCAAAATATAGAACGGATATCAAATTCACATGATTACTTATGACGAGATTTCTCCCATGTCCTCAAGAACAAAAGTAACTACTCACAAAGCATATTCATGTTCAAGACAGAGGGGTATTAAATAGAATAATGGATCTGAACATATAATCTTCCACCAAATAAACCAACTAGCATCAACTACAAGATGTAATCAACACTACAAGCAACCCACAGGTACCAATATGAGGTTTTGATACAAAGATTGAATACAATACATGAACTAGGGTTTGAGATGAGATGGTGCTGGTGAAGATGTTGATGAACGTAGGCCCTCCCACGATGAGGGTGTTGTTGGTGATGATGATAGCTTCGATTTCTCCCTCCCGGAGGGAAGTATCCCCGGTGGAATCTCTCCGTCGGAGAGAAAAAGTGCTCATGCCCAAGTTCCGCCTCGAGACGGCAGCGCTCCGTCCCGAAAGTCCTCTCTTTATTTCTTCTAGGGAAAATGACATTATATACCAGAAGATGGTCGCCATAAGTGGGCCAGGGGGGGCACAACCCACCAGGGTGCGCCTGGGGGGTAGGCGCGCCCTGGTGCCTAGTGGGCACCTGGGTGGCCTCCTCCAGTATCTATTTTCTCCAATGTTTTTTATATATTCCAAAATAAATCTCCGTAACATTTCGGCTTATTTGGAGATGTGCAAAATATGTATCTCTAACGTAGCCTTTTCAGGTCCAGAATTCCAGCTCCCGGTATTCTCCCTCTTTGTATAAACCTTGCAAATTATGAGAAAAAGGCATTAGATTTCCCCCCAAAGTGTTATATTGAATAAAAACAATATGAATAACAGTAAGAAAACATGATGTAAAATGGACCTATCAACTCCCCCAAGCTTTAGACCTCGCTTGTCCTCAAGCGAAAGCCGAAATAAAACATCATGTCCACATGTTTAGAGAGAGAGAGAGGTGTTGATAAAAACAAAATACGGACATAGTAGCATCATGATCATTATTATAACAACAATAATTAATATCATATGACTTCTTATGAGCAAGTAAGAATTCACCATAATAGCAAAGTATAAGGCATAAACTTTCTTGAAAACTAACAAACCATGTTCTCAGTCAACAATGCAATTGGAATTCATCATATTTTCAGGAAGGGTCTTGTGTCAGAGCTTTTTAGCAAGTCCACATACTCAAGCATCATTTAGTCTTCTATGATTGCTAAAACTCACATCATACATATGGAGCAAAAAAATACAGCCCCACACATAGAAAGATAGGGGCTTATAGTTCTGCCTCCTAACTTATTCACCTCAAGGGTGATGTCAACAATAATAACTCATGATCAGTCACATTAAACTGGATATATGTACCTAGATCTTTCCCCACCACATGATTCTTGCAAAAGAGAAAAATAAAAAGGAATAGAGGAGAACACTATTGACTCTTGCATAAAAAGTAAATACATAAAAGTAAAAGATAGGCCCTTCGTAGAGGGAAGCAGAGGCTATCATTCACTTTTATTTTTGGATGCACAATCCCTTAATGCAAAAAAAACATCACGTTATATTGCCCCTTATAATATCACATTTATTATGCAGTCTGTCGCTTTTATTACTTTGCCATCATAAGTTTGTACAACGCTTATTTTCTCCTACAATAAAAGATCAAACATAATTAGAAGCACTTTTTTTTGCTTTATGCACCGATGACAACTTACTTGAAGGATCTTACTCAATCCATAGGTAGGTATAGTGGACTCTCATGACATGAAATTGGGTTTAAGGGTTTTGGATGCACAAGTAGTATCTCTACTTAGTGTGGAGTTTTGGCTAGCAAATATATTGAGCACACCACCTGTTGGAGGATCCATGACAATATAACTTCTATGTGAATAGGATCAAACATAAATCATTATGTTGTCTTCCTTGTCCAACGTCAACAATTTGGAATAAAAAATTTAATGGGGGCTCACAATCATAAAAGATGTCCAAGATAGTATATTTGCATGTGAATCTTCTCTTCCCTTATTAATTCTATCATGAATTGCACCATTGACCAATGTTATGTTTGTCAATCTTCAATAAATTTTACCACTTATACTCTTTCTTATGTAATGTCATTACTTTCCATAAGATTAACATATGATCTTTCTCATTATTTCCTTTATTTTGATTGAAACTCCCGATTACATAGATAGATGATCACGAACTAGCACTCGAAAGTAGATCATACTTAACTTTCATTTAACCAAAACATGAAATAACTAAGGATCGAACTAAAAACTTGCGAAGATAATAAAAGTGATGGTGATGCGATACAGGCGCATCTCCCCCAAGCTTGGCGAAAGCCAAGGGGAGTGCCTATACCCGTGTACTCAAGTCTCCTTCTTTTGTGATGGTGGTGATGAGGAGGGAGCGGTTTTGCACTTCAGCCTCAGCAGGTACTCCAACCTACAATTGATGCTCTGAATGGCGTTGTTTTGCTCCTCCAGCAAAATAATTTCACGAGTGAGATATGTATTCTGAACACAAACCATTTCAAAGGACCTATAGGCTTCGATTTCAGTGGGGGTGACGTGATCATAGTATGGTTGAAGGATATCTTCCTCTTTCTCAACTTCCTCCATGAGCATGTCTTGCCTCCCTTCTTGAGCTTGATTTCTTGCAGCTGCCTTGGCCTTGTCCTCCTTGGTGGCTTATTTTATCTCTTCCCTCCCCAGTTCCATCTTCAACAGCCAAGCATCCTCTTCCACGTTGTTGGAGGGGGAAGAAGACATGATCCCTGGCCTGATAGATCCGACAGAAAATAGCACGAAACAAGAACATATGATATTACCGCGATTCGATAGTCAAATCGTCTGCGGGTATATATAAAGATTTTTTTAATCTCGGGAAACAAACATACAGAAGGAAAACAGAGTCGAGAAGGTTCCCGAGGGTCCCACTACCCACCAGGGCGCGCCTAGTGGGGGTAGGCGCGCCCTAATGCCTAGTGGGCACCTGGGTTGCCTTCCCGGATGTTTCTTATTTTTGTATTTTTTCTAATATTTCAACACTGGCAGAATATATTTTTGCAGATTTTTAGGAGTCGGCTTACTTACCGTATCACGTACCTCTTCCTTTTCAGGGTTCTCGAGTGTTCTGGAAGGTCTCCTTTATGTATTCCTCCAGTGTCATGGTTTGGATAATATTAGTTTCAACATTAATAGTTGTACCTGAGGGAGTCCTGGATCGGGGGGGGGGGGGTCCTCATGTGGCCGGGCAAACTCCTGGTGGGCCGGACTGGTGGGCCGCGAAGATTATTATAGAAGATCATCTCTCGTATCCGGATAGGACTCCTGTATTCCTGTAATGGAAAGTTTTAGGTTCGGGTGTAGATTTTCCTTCCTCTGCAAGATGATATGTACAAACCCTAGGCCTCTCCGATGTGTATATAACCGGAGGGTTTAGCCCATAGAGGCTAGAGAAGAACAAAAATCACAATATCCTCATAGGCTAGACTTAGGGTTTAGCCATTACGATCTTGAGGTAGATCAACTCTTGTATTCATATTCATCCATATTAATATAGCAGGAAGTAGGGTTTTACCTCGATCGAGAGGGCCTGAACCTGGGTAAACATCGTGTCCCCAGCCTCCTGTTACCATCGATCCCCAGACGTATAGTTCGAGACCCCCTACCCGAGATCCGCTGGTTTTGACACCGACATTGGTGCTTTCATTGAGAGTTCCACTATGTCGTCGACGGAAGGACTGATGGATCGCGTCGTCAATCACAATGGCGACGCCGAGGGAATTTTCCCTCTCGGCCAACTCTTCGTGTCCGATGGCTTCGCGCTCCGTGCCAAAACTGAAGGCCACCTTGAGCAGATCGAGAGCTACGCCCCTGGCCATCATGTCAGATTCGGAAGCTTGAACTACATCGCTGATATCCGCGAACACTTGATCTTCGCCGGATTCGAGCCAGCGGCAGCCTCTCTCTGTCACCACGATGATCATGACCTAACTCTGTCATCGGATCAGGAAATAGCACCTGCAATAGTTCTGGCCCTAGATCCAGAATAGATCGTGTCACCCGAACATGAGAATCTCAGCCCCACAATGGGAGCCGCAGACTCTACGGCGTTGGAGCCGCACACGGACCCAACTATGGATGGGGTCTGTGTTACCGGAACTCCGAACTCAACTCCGGTCTCTGGTTCCGAATTGCGCATAACTGCGCCCTTCAAACCCGATCAGGCGTCTATCGCCGAATTCAGTGCTACAGATATTTTCCAGCACTCGCCCTTTGGCGACATGTTAAAGTCGTTAAGATACCTCTCCCTAGAGGAGGACACCTAGCCGAATTATATCCGGTTTGAATTAGAAGCTGATGGAGAATTTCGTTCCCCACCCACCACCCACTTGATAGCCACGATCAAAGATCTAACCGATCTACTTGACTATGATTCCAAAGACTTCAAAGGGATGGACCTCAAAACTGAAGCGGATACAGATCAAGGCCGGCCCGTAACCGGGTGGTGGACGGCCACGTCTTCGTACGACGTGTACATGGTGGATACACCCAAAGAGGTGGAGGGTGACGGCGAAAACAATCCCGTAGAGGACAAGCCCGCCGAAGAACCTCCCAAGCGCCAGCGTCCAAAATGTCGAACAAATTCCCGTAAAGGAAAGGACAACAACACCGTGACTAATGACGGTGACATGCCGGAACAAGCCGAAGACCCCGCAGACCCAGCGATAGCGTAGGAGGAGCGAGAGGACGACGAACAGAGTCCAAAGCCGCAATCCGATGACAGCGATGCCGAAGACGGTGACTACGAACCGGTCTCCGAAGAAGAGGCTATCCTAGATGACCATGAATATACCGTCCCAGAAGAACCCTCTGAACAAAAACACTTCCATCGGCGGCTTATAGCCACTGCACGGAGCCTAAAAAAGCAGCAGAGACATCTTCGAGCTGCACAAGACACGCTCAATTATAGATGGAACGAGGTGCTAGACGCCGAACAGAAACATGGCTTTAACAGCCAAACCAAAGGCTATCCTAAGCGCAAGCTGCTGCCCGAATTCAATGACGAGGCCGTTGCACCCGTCCCATCGAAAAATAACACTGCCGACAAGCCGGACCGACCACCCCGTGGACGGGATAGAGTCGCTAGCAATGGCGTAAACAAGCCCGCACCACCACCCCATAAAGGAAAGGAGGGTCCGGCCCAATTCCGAAAACACGATCTGCGCGAGGACCTAAACAAAAAAGCTAGCAAGACCATGTCTATATTTGGACCTAGGGACCGAGCTCCGCACGGGACGGCGGCTATCAAGCCAATCGCGCCGGTGACATACCAGTTCAGGGTTACCGAACACCACAACCATCAGACATACGCCACAATATAGCAAGATACAGAGGAGCTTCACACCCTCTATGCTTCACCGATGAGGTGCTGGGTCATGATTTCCCAGAAGGGTTTAAACCCGTGAACATCAAAGCGTACGATGGAACGACGGATCCTGCCGTATGGATAGAAGACTTTATTCTTCACATCCACATGGCTCGAGGAGATGATCTCCACGCCATCAAATATTTACCCCTCAAGCTAAAAGGACCAGCTCGGCACTGGCTAAACAGCCTCCTAGAGAACTCCATTGGGAGTTGGGAAGAACTTGAGGACGGTTTTCGGGCCAATTTTCAGGGGACTTATGTCGGGCCCTCGGACGCTGACGATCTAAGTCACAATATCCAACAACCCGGGGAATCAGCCCGCAAGCTTTGGAATCGATTTCTTACTAAGAAGAACCAAATCGTGGACGCTGAAGCCTTAGCGGCATTTAAGCACAGTATCCGGGACGAATGGCTGGCCAGACACCTTGGACAGGAAAAGCCGAGGACAATGGCAGCCTTAACTACACTCATGCTTCACTTTTGCGCGGGTGAGGATAGCTGGTTAGCTTGTAGCAGCACCAGTGACCCTGGAACATCCGAAGTCAGGGATGGCAATGGAAAGCCACGACGTAACAAAACAAACGTCAAAACTATTCTGGAAGCCCAGATGACACAGCGGTAAACGCCGGATTCAGTGGCTCCAGACCCGGTCAACAGAAGAAACCCTTTAAAGGAAACAAAGATGGTCCATCAAGTTTGGACAAAATATTAGACAGGCCCTGCTAAATCCATGGCACCCCAGAAAAACCCGCCAACCATACCAACCGTAACTGCTGGGTTTTCAAGCAGGCCGTCAAGCTAAACGCCAAACACAAGGGGAAGGAACCTCAGAGCGAAGACGAGGATGAACCTCGCCAGCCGAATATAGGGGGACAGAAAAAATTTCCACCGGAGGTCAAAACAGTGAACATGATATATGCCACTCATATCCCAAAGAGGGAGCGCAAGCACTAACTCCGAGACGTCTATGCCGTTGAGCCTGTCGCGCCCAAATTCAACCCATGGTCAGCCTGTCTGATCACTTTTGATCGCAGGGATCATCCGACTAGTATTCAGCATGGGGGTTCGTCTGCCCTAGTGCTTGACCCAATAATAGATGGATACCATCTAACCCGAGTCCTTATGGACGGCGGCAGTAGTCTCAATCTAATATATCAGGACACTGTCCACAAGATGGGGATTGACCCTTCAAGAATCAAGCCAACCAACACGACCTTTAAAGGAGTGATACCGTGCGTTAAAGCCCGCTGCACATGCTCTTTAACATTGGAAGTTGTATTCGGTTCTCCCGACAACTTTCAAAGCGAAGAACTAATCTTCGACATAGCTCCGTTCCGAAGTGGCTATCACGCTCTACTCGGAAGAACGGCCTTCGCCCACTTTAATGAAGTCCCGCATTATGCCTATTTAAAGCTCAAGATGCCTGGACCACGTGGTGTTAGCACGGTCAATGGAAATACGAAGCGCTCTCTCCTTATGGAGGAGGACACTGCGACCTTAGCAGCCGAAGCACAATGCGGCCTACTTTAGCCGGATAATCTATCAATAGCGGACACAGCTAAACGTGTCCGACACACGCCTCAGTGCGGCAGCTCAGATGAACCTGAGCAAGATTGATAGCTACACCCCCGTTGACTGCCCCAGAAGGTGATAGCATATGTGCCTCGAGTACACAATTATGCCTTAAAAATTCCTTAGGCGACGACTAGGGGCACCCACATATAGTCCATAGTCCGGCTAGATCCTATTCGGACTCTAAACTTATCTTCTTTAGGTTCGTTAAACGAACCAAACTTGTTATGGCCACACTAGATTGATTTTTTTTCTTTTTCTAGGATTATTTTTCTTTTCCTTTTTTCTTACATATGGCCATCATACTCGCACCTTCAAGGACATATTACAGAGGAGGAAATGACGCAGACGTGCAGCAGGGACCCGCACTAAGGTTTCTTTTTAGATTAAGACCCAACGTAAACCTTTTTTCTCTTTTCTGTTATATACCTTATTGGCATGTAAAATGTCCAAAAAAGGTCCTCGGCATTGTCTGTAAGTTTGCGGCTCGCCGCACAATAGAGGGATATTAATAGAGCAGCTTTATTCGCACTATGTTTGAGTTTTATTCACTCACCATAAATGTTCTCTTCCCATATCAGATTGCCATATGTGCCTTGTCAAAAAGGATTTATTACCAGGGGCTGTGTTCAGCCTCGGTATACGTTGAAAAGACCGAACACCTATAGGGAGTGTTCCGCGTCCTGGATGTTTGCCTTATATGCATCAGTTCCAAATCATGTCTTGGGTCAATAGTTGGGTTGCCCGGCTCCTGTGCTTACCCCTACGTTCCCGATTGTTCGGCTAGGGTGTAAAGGGAGAACTACTGCGATTGTATTTCTGGCTAGTTCAGTCAAATACCTCAGTAGAGAAAGCCGAAAACTGACCGTCATGATAAGCGAGAACATGGTCTACAATCCGGTGACTTTTTTTTATACTACGATCGATAGAGATCTACGTCGTGTTATACGAAGGGCTGGTTTTTCGCCCAGCCATGTGCAAGAGGATACCTTAATTTGGAAATATCATTCCGCACCAGGGGCTAGTACCTAGCCCCACTTGTCAAACTCCCACGACTAAGTGAAAGCAATAACGCCGCATAGTCTGATTGCCTGGTTCACTCCACATACACCTCCTATACGGACCAAGACGTTGGATAAAGAGTGTATGTGCATATGGCCAAACACCCCAGTACTATGTACTTGGGGGCTGAAGCCGACGACTGGAAACTTTCAGATTTAGATAAACAGTCATACAGGAGGTAAAAGATGCTGATATTATAATAGCACAAAAGTTATATACATCAGCTTCATAAGCCTAGTCTTTACATCCAGATACAATCACTCGAAGACAACATCCTTTGAACACTGGCCTTCTACAAGGCGAGTGCCTTTGATGACGTCCTCGAAGTACTTCTTCGGCTTGCGGTGCTCCTAGCCTGCGGGCGGGCCAGCAATAGCTATATGCACTGCGTTCATCTTCGCCCAGTGCACTTTGACGCGAGCGAAGGGCATCCGAGCACCTTCTATGCAGGCCGAACGCGTTAGTGTGTCGACCCGCGGACTCGCCTCGACGAGCCACTTCACCAATCCGAAGTAACTACTTGGGATTGGCTCAGCGGGCCATAGCCGGACTATTAAGTCCTTCATGACCGAACGCGCTATGTTGTGCAGCTCGACCAGCTGCTTCATCTGGTCGCTGAGGGGCACCAGATGTTTTGGCGCCTCGAACTGCGACCAAAACAGCTTCTCCGTGTTGTTCCCCTCCAGGGCTCGGAAATATTGGGCGGCGTCCGCGCTGCTCCTCGGAAGATCAGCAAACACGCTTGGAGAACTCCACAATCGTGTCAACCCAATATACTTCCACCCTCTGAAGATGCTCTATAAGAGAAATGTCTCACCAGATTCTATCTGCCGCGCTTGCTTGATTTCCTCACAGGTGCTGCGCGCCTCGCCTCGCACGTCCTGGGCAGACTTTACTGCCGCAGACAGCTCGGATGCTTGTTCCGAAGTCTTCTTCTCCAACGCCTCACACTTCCGGATGGCGTTGTTAAGTTCAATCTTGACTTCGGACACCCGAGATTTGTGCTTCTTGCACCTGGCCTTTTCGGCCTCCAAATCAGCAGCCGCTTTGTTAGCGGCCACCTTGTTCGCCTCGGCCTCCGTCTTGGCCTTGGCAACCTCGCCCTTGAGGGCCTCGAGCTCAGTGGCGCCAACTATGTAACACAGAATATAACATCAGAGTTTATACACATACTTAATTAACTAAGTCTTATTGACATTTTAAGGCCGCATACCCTGCATTTCATCTAAACGCTGATTGACGCGGTCGAGGTCCGCGTTGGCCAAAAGGAGCTTCCGATTTAGTTCGGCAACCTCTGCGTCTCGCGCAGTTGCCGCAACTAGTGAAGCCTGCACAAACAATTCAGCTCTATAAGAATGCTATACTATGGATACTTCGTCCGATTCTTATCAGAATAACACAAAGCATCAGGGGCTACTAATTATATATGTGTATTTAAAACAAATAAAATTTCTTAAAAGCATTACATTACTTACCTCAAAGCCTGTTAAAAGGCTGTTGAAGGCTTCATTCAGTCCGCCCTTGACGGACTGAATCTTCTTCATCACCGCACCCATCATGGTGCGGTGTTCTTCAATGATGAGAGCACTTTGCAGTGCTCCCTCCATAGAATCAAGCGCCTCTAGATTAACTTCGGGCGCCGCCGTACCCTCCTCTGCTTGAGGAGTCGGGTCTTCAAACCTCGGAACCGCGCTAGGCTCCGGGATGGTGTTCGGTGGGGCCTCGAACTGGTTGGGCCCCCCGTCTTCGGTCTCCATGGTGTCCGTCTCCCCATGGCCAGCAGCCGCCGAGGTATTACCTTCGACCGCCTTGAATCCTACCCCACCCTCATCTCCTTGGGCGGAGAGCACCCGCTGGGACGACACTGCGGTGTCCCCGCCGATTACGGGCGATGGAGCCCAGACTAGCGGGTCACTCTCCGTCTCTCCAGGCGCCTGAGAATTCCCCTCGGATGAGGTAACATCAGGGTGTACACCGGGAGGGCTGTAGGTCAGCAGGAGAAAAATATTAAGTAAAGTACCAAAAATACTGAATAAACAAAGGTGCAGCACTTGAATCCAGATTGACTTATGATTCGGGCAGGGGTTTCTCCCTAATCTTCACCACGAAGCTATGTTCGGATGAATCTGAACTAGCTCTGAGTTTCAGTTTCCTCCGGGGCACGGCCGTGCCTGCGTCAGCAACGCCCCCCTCTTTGTCCCCCTGCCTTGCGCTGGGAGCTCGTCTTCTTCCTCTTCCTCCTCATCATCTTGCTCCGCCTCGTCAGAGGAGAGGAGGTGGAGGTCCACGAGCTTCTTGCCTGTACGACGGGGGCTGTCTCCGGCCCCCTTGCCCTTTGTCTTCTTGGGCTTCTTGGTCGGCGCCTTGTACGGCGCCGGGACCAGCATCGCCATCACCAGAGGCGATTCTGGGTCTTCGGGCAAAGGTGACGGACTCTTAATCCGGGTCACCTTCTTCGTCCAGCCCTGTATATCACGTAAATATTCCAATCCCTATTATCGTCAAATAAGGGAAAGGGTCTGTGTTCGGCAAGGATTTCTATTACCTCTGGGGGGAGGCCACAGTGTTGTAGCCCGCATCCTCGGTCTCTTTGGGCCAATCCTTCTGGCCCTTGAAGAGATACTTCCTGATCTCCTTATGCGTAATTCCGAAGAGATGCTTCAACGGCTTGTCTCCTGCCCGATCGAACTCCCATAGGGAGGAGCCCCGGCTTTGGCAAGAGAGAACATGCCGAGTCAGCATCACCTGGACCACGGAGGAGAGCAGGTGCCCCTTGGAGATCAAGCCGGACACACGGCTCACCAGAGTTGTCACTTCAGTTGTAGACCCCCAGTTCAAACCCTTTTCGGTCTAGGAGGTCAGCCTCTCTGAGGGTCCGGATCTGACAGCAGGCCCTGCCGCCCAGTTGGCATCGCGAAGTTCGGTGATGTAGAACCACTCCTGCTGCCAGACCTTGTTCGTCTCCACGAACGAGCCTTTGGGCCAAGTTGCATTCGGGAGCTTGCTAATCATGGCGCCCCCGCACTCCGCGTGTTCCCCATCCACCACCTTCGGCTTCACGTTGAAGGTCTTAAGCCATAGGCCGAAGTGTGGGGGGATGCGGAGAAAGGCCTCACATACCACTATAAAAGCGGATATGTGGAGAATTGAGTTCGGGGCTAGATCATGGAAATCTATCCCGTAGAAGAACAAAAGACCCCAAACAAATGGGTGGAGTGGAAACCCTAGCCCCCTAACAAAGTGGGAGGTAAAAATTGATACGTCTCCAACGTATCTATAATTTTTGATTGTTCCATGCTATTATATATATATATATATATATATATATATATATATATTATGTTTTGGATGTTTAATGGGCGTTATTATACACTTTTATATTTTTTTTGGGACTAACATACCAACCCAAGGCCAAGTGCAGATTGCTGTTTTTTTGCCTATTTCAGGGTTTCGCAGAAAAGGAATATCAAACGGAGTCCAAACGGAATGAAACCTTCAGGAGAGTTATTTTTGGAACGATATCAACACAGAAGACTTGGAGTACACGCGAGGGAACGAAGGATGTGGCCACGAGGGTCCAGGGCGTGCCCCCTCCCCCTGGGCGCGCCCCCACCCTCGTGGGCCCCCTCTGGCTCCCCCGATGCCCTCCTTCCTTCTATATATATCCATGTACCCTGAAAACATCGAGGCAACAGAAAAAACCCTAATTCCACCACCGCAACCTTCTGCTCCCGTGAGATCCCATCTTGGGGCTTGTTCCGGAGCTCCGTCGGAGGGGGGATCTACCACGGAGTGCTTCTACATCAACACCATTGCCTCACCATGAGTTGCGAGTAGTTTACCACAGACCTTCGGGTCCATAGTTATTAGCTAGATGGCTTCTTCTCTCTTTTTGGATCTCAATACCAAGTTCTCCTCGGTCTTCGAGGAGATCTATTCGATGTAATCTTTTTGTGGTGTGCTTGTCGAGATCCAATGAATTGTGGGTTTATGATCAAGATTATCTACGAGAAATATTTGGTTCTTTTCTAAATTCTTTTATGTATGATTATAATATCCTTGCAAGTCTCTTCGAATTATCGGTTTGGTTTGGCCTACTAGATCTATAGTTCTTGCAATGGGAGAAGTGCTTGGCTTTGGGTTCAATCTTGCCGCGGTGTCCTTTCCCAGTGACAACAGGGGCAGCAAGGCACGTATTGTATTGTTGCCATCAAGGATAAAAAGATGGGGTTTATATCATATTGCTTGATTTTGTCCCTCTACATCATGTCATCTTGCTTAAAGCATTACTCTGTTCTTATGTACTTAATACTCTAGATGCATGCTGCATAGCGGTCGATGTGTGGAGTAATAGTAGTAGATGCAGAATCGTTTCGGTCTACTTGTCACGGATGTGATGCCTATATATAATGATGATGCCTAGATATCCTCATAACTATGCGCTTTTCTATCAATTGCTCGACAGTAATTTGTTCATCCACCGTAGAATTCTGCTTTCATGAGAGAAGCCACTAGTGAAACCTATGGCCCCCGGGTCTATTCTCAACATATTAATCTTCAATCTACTTTACTTTGCTTTATTTACTTCCTGTTCTTATATCCAAAAATACCAAAAATATCACACTATCCTATCTATCAGATCTCACTTTCGTAAGTGACCGTAAAGGGATTGACAACCCCTTATCGCGTTGGCTGTGAAGTTCTTATTTGTTTGTGCAGGTGCGAGGGACTCGCGCGTGGTTTCCTACTGGATTGATACCTTGGTTCTCAAAAACTGAGGGAAATACTTATGCTACTGTGCTGCATTACCCTTTCCTCTTCGAGGGAATACAACGCAAGCTCGTGAAGTAGCAAGAAGAATTTCTGGCGCCGTTGCCGGGGAGGCTTATGCAAAAGTCATATACCAAGTACCTATCACAAACCCTTATCCTTCACATTACATTATTTGCCTCTTGTTTTCCTCTCCCCCACTTCACCTTTGCCGTTTTATTTGCCCTCTTCCGTTCGCCTTTCTGTTTGCTTGTGTTCCTATGTGCCCTTTATTAGCTTGCATCTTTGCTTGCTAAGTTATGGATCCTCATCCACTTGCTAATATTTTTAAAAGATCCAATTATGTTGAACCTATTGCTAGTGAGTTGAGTGCACTAGATTATCTTTATGAGGTTTTGCTTGAAATTCGTGAATCTGAAATTTGTGATGAAGTGTTGAAAGAAGAAATTTATGAAGTGATTCACGATAGTTCCTTCAATGAAAAGCATGATTGCAATGATGTTATTATAACTCCTATTAATGTCAATTATGTTAATGATATGCAAAACCCTAAGCTTGGGGATGCTAATTTTGCCATGACCAATACTTGTTGCAATGATCATGATTGGGGTGATGCTTCTTACGATCTTGAAAATTTATTTAATCCCCATGATGAATATGAGATTGATAAATGTTTGCAATAATATTGAAAGTGGGTTTGGAAGAGTGTCAACTTTAGATCCCACATATATGGAAAATGTTCAATCTCATGAAATTTTTGATAAAAGTGGGTTTGGAGAGGTAATGACTTTAGTTAATGTTGATCCCACTATTTTGGAAGAGTGTCAACTTCGTGTACATGTGGATCGTGTTGAAAATATGTTTTGTGATAGCTATATTGTTGAATTTTCTTATAATCCTACGTGCAATTATTATGATAGAGGAAAATATGGTTGTAGAAATTTTCATGTTACTAAATTACCTCTCGTTATGTCGAGATTGCTATTGTTTCTTTCTTATTCCTTGCATATGCTAGATCTTGTTTGTCTTGCTAATTTGTTTTCCTATAAAATGCCTATGCATATGAAGTATGTTAGACTTAGATTGGTTTGTCACGTGCTTTATGATGCTCTCTTTGTGCTTCAATTCTTATCTTTCATGTGAGCATCATCGAATTCTCAAGCCTATCTTAATGGCTATAAAGAAAGAGCTTGTTGGGACGCAACCCAATTTTATCTTTTTTTTGTTTTTTTTGCTTCTGTTTAGGAATAAGTATTGCATCTAGCTTCTGTTTAGATGTGGTTTTGTGTTTTAATTTGTGTTTGTGCCAAGTAGAACCTTTGGGAAGACTTGTGTGAAGTTTATATGATCATGCTGTGAAAACAGAAACTTTAGCGCTCACGAGATTAGTCACCAGATTTTACTGGAGAGTGCTATTTAGTTGATTCTTTTTGCAGATTATTAATAGACAAATTCCTCACATTTACCAATTTTTGATTTTTTTTTGAGTTACAGCAGTATTCGAAAGTTACAGATTACTCCATACTGTTCTGTTTTTGACAGATTCTGTTTTTCGTGTGTTGTTTGCTTATTTTGATGAATCTATGAGTAGTATTGGAGGATAAGAATCATAGAAAAGTTGGAATACAGTAGGTTTAACACTAATATAAATAAAGAATGAGTTCATTACAATACCTTTGGGTGGTGTTTTGTTTTCTTATACTAACGGAGCTCACGAGATTTTTGGCTAAGTATTGTGTTGTGAAGTTTTCAAGTTTTGAGTATGGCTTTGATGGACTATGGAACAATGAGTGGAAAGAGCCTAAGCTTGTGGATGCCTAAGGCACCCCAAGGTAAAATTCAAGGACAACCAAAAGCGTAAGCTTGGGGATGCCCCGGGAAGGCACCCCCTCTTTCGTCTTCATTTATCGGTAACTATACTCGGGACTATATTTTTATTCACCACATGATATGTGTTTTGCTTGGAGTGTCATGTATGATTTGAGTCTTTGCTTTTTAGTTTGCCACAATCATACTTTCTGGACCCACCTTTTAAGAGAGATAAATAGGCTTTAAATTTTGTTAGAATACTCCATGTGCTTCACTTATATCTTTTGAGCTAGATAGTTTTGCTCTAGTGCTTCACTTATATCTTTTAGAGCATGGTGGTGGTTTTATTTTGTAGAAATTGTTGATCTCTCATGATTCACTTATATCCTTTTGAGAGTCTTTTAGAACAGCATGGTAATGTGCTTGGGTTATAAAACTAGTCCTAATATGATAGGCATCCAAGATGAATGTAGTAAAAAATCATATAAAGTGCATTGAATATGATGAGAAGTTTGATACTTGATGATTGTTTTGAGATATGAGGATGGTGATATTAGAGTCATGCTAGTGGAGTAATTATGATTTTGAGAAATACTTGTATTAAAGTTTGTGATTCCCGTAGCATGCACGTATGGTGAACCGCTATGTGACGAAGTTAGAGCATGATGTATTTATTGAGTGTCATCCTTTGTGCGGAGGTCGGGGGCGCACGATGGTTAACTCCTACCAACCTCCCTCCTAGGAGTATGCATTGATTACTTTGTTTTGATGACTCGTAAATTTTTGCAATAAGTGTATGAGTTCTTTATGACTAATGTTGAGTCCATGGATTATACGCACTCTCACCCTTCCACCATTGCTAGCCTCTCTTGTACCGCGCAACTCTCGCCGGTACCATACACCCACCATATACCTTCCTCAAAACAGCCACGATACCTACCTATCATGGCATTTCCATAGCCATTCCGAGATATATTGCCATGCAAATTTCCACCGTTCCGTTCATATGACACGCTTCATATTATCATATTGCCATGCATGATCATGTAGTTGACATCGTATTTGTGGCTAGGCCGCCATGCATAATTTCTCATACATGTCACTCTTGATTCATTGCACATCACGGTACACCGCCTGAGGCATTCATATAGAGTCATATTTTGTTCTTGCTTCGAGTTGTAATCTCTGAGTTGTAAGTCAATAAAAGTGTGATTATCTTCATTATTAGAGCATTGTCCCATGTGAGGAAAGGCCAAAAAAAAAGAGATGGCCCAAAAAAAATATAGAGAGGGGCTAAAAAAAGGAAAAAGCCCCTCCAAAAAATGAGAGAAAAGAGAGAAGGGACAATGTTACTATCCTTTTCCACACTTGTGCTTCAAAGTAGCACCATGATCTTCATGATAGAGAGTCTCTTGTTTTGTCACTTTCATATACTAGTGGGAATTTTCATTATAGAAATTGGCTTGTATATTCCAACGATGGGCTTGCTCAAATGCCCTTGGTCTTCATGAGTAACCATGTTGGATGCACACCCACTTAGTTTCTTTCGATGAGCTTTCATACATTTATAGCTCTAGTGCATCTGTTGCATGGCAATCCCAACTCACTCACATTGATATCTATTGATGGGCATCTCCATAGCCCATTTATACGCCTAGTCGATGTGAGACTGTCTTCCTCTTTTTGTCTTCTGTACAACCACCACTCTATTCAACCTATAGTACTATATCCATGGCTCACGCTCATGTATTGCGTGAAAGTTGAAAGGTTTAAAAAAAATCGAGTATGAAAACAATTGCTTGGCTGAAACCGGGGTTGTGCATGATGTGAATATTTGTGTGATGAAGAGGGAGCATAGCCAGACTATGATTTTGTAGGGATAACTTTCTTTGGCCATGTTATTTTGAGAAGACATAATTGCTTTGTTAGTATGCTTGAAGTATTATTATTCTTGTGTCAATATAGACTTTTGTCTTGAATATTTCGGATCTGAACATTCATTCCACAATAAAGAGAATTACATTGAAAATTATGTTGGTTAGCATTCCACATCAAAAATTCTATTTTTATCATTTACCTACTCGAGGACGAGCAGTAATTAAGCTTGGGGATGCTTGATACGTCTCCAACGTATCTATAATTTTTGATTGTTCCATGCTATTATATATCATGTTTTGGATGTTTAATGGGCTTTATTATAAAATTTTATATTATTTTTGGGACTAACCTACTAACCCAAGGCCCAGTGCAGATTGCTGTTTTTTTTGCCTATTTCAGGGTTTCGCAGAAAAGGAATATCAAACGGAGTCCAAACGGAATGAAACCTTCGGGAGAGTTATTTTTGGAACGATATCAACATAGAAGACTTGGAGTACATGCGAGGGAATGAAGGAGGCGTCCACGAGGGTAAAGGGCGCGCCCCCGCCCTCGTGGGCCCCCTCTGGCTCCCCCGATGCCCTCCTTCCTCCTATATATATATATATATATATATATATATATATATATATATATATATATATATATATATATATATATATATATATCCATGTACCCTGAAAACATCGAGGCAACATAAAAAACCCTAATTCCACCGTCGCAACCTTCTGTTCCCGTGAGATGCCATCTTGAGGCCTGTTTTGGAGCTCTGCCGGAGGGGGGATCTACCACGGAGTGCTTCTACATCAACACCATTGCCTCACCATTAGTTGTGAGTAGTTTACCACAGACCTTCGGGTCCATAGTTATTAGCTAGATGGCTTCTTCTCTCTTTTTGGATCTCAATACCAAGTTCTCCTCGGTCTTCGAGGAGATCTATTCGATGTAATCTTTTTGCGGTGTGTTTGTCAAGATCTGATGAATTGTGGGTTTATGATCAAGATTATCTACGAGAAATATTTGGTTCTTTTCTGAATTCTTTTATGTATGATTATAATATCCTTGCAAGTCTCTTCGAATTATCTGTTTGGTTGGCCTACTAGATCTATAGTTCTTGCAATGGGAGAAGTTCTTAGCTTTGGGTTCAATCTTGCGGTGTCCTTTCCCAGTGACAGCAGGGGCAGCAAGGCACGTATTGTATTGTTGTCATCGAGGATAAAAAGATGGGGTTTACATCATATTGCATGAGTTTATCCCTCTACATCATGTCATCTTGCTTAAGGCGTTACTCTGTTGATGTCTACTACACAACCTTCTTCTTGTAGACGTTGTTGGGCATCCAAGTGCAGATGTTTGTAGGATAGTAGCAAATTTCCCTCAAGTGGATGGCCTAAGGTTTATCAATCCACGGGAGGCGTAGGATGAAGATGGTCTCTCTCAAACAACCCTGCAACCAAATAACAAAGGGTCTCTTGTGTCCCCAACACACCCAATACAATGATAAACTGTATAGGTGCACTAGTTCGGCAAAGAGATGGTGATACAAGTGCAATATGGATGGTAGATATAAGTTTTTGTAATAGGAAAATAAAAAACAGCAAGGTAGCAAGTAATAAACGTGAGCATAAACGATGTTGCAATGATAGGAAACAAGGCCTAGGGTTCATACTTTCACTAGTGCAAGTTCTCTCAACAAGGATAACATAATTGGATCATATTACTAGCCCTCAACATGCAACAAAGAGTCACTCCAGCGTAACTAATAGCGGATAAGAAACGAAGAGATTATGGTAGGGTACAAAACCACCTCAAAGTTATCCTTTCTGATCGATCTATTCAAGAGTCCGTAGTAAAATAACACAAAGCTATTCTTTTCGTTCGATCTATCATAGAGTTCGTACTAGAATAACACCTTAAGACACAGATCAACCAAAACCCTAATGTCACCTAGATACTCCATTGTCACCTCAAGTATTCGTGGGCATGATTATATGATATGCATCACACAATCTCAGATTCATCTATTCAACGAACACAAAGCACTTCAAAGAGTGCCCCAAAGTTTCTACCGGAGAGTCAAGACGAAAACGTGTGCCTACCCCTATGCATAGATTCCCAAGGTCACGGAACCCGCAAGTTGATCACCAAAACATACATCGAGTAGATCACGTGATATCCCATTGTCACCACAGATAAGCACATGCAGGATATACATCAAGTGTTCTCAAATCCTTAAAGACTCAATCCGATAAGATAACTTCAAAGGGAAAACTCAATTCATCACAAGAGAGTAGAGGGGGAGAAACATCATAAGATCCAACTATAATAGCAAAGCTCGCGATACATCAAGATCGTGCCATCTCAAGAACACAAGAGAGAGAGAGAGAGAGAGATCAAACACATAGCTACTGATACATACCCTCAGCCCCGAGGGTGAACTACTCCCCCCTCGTCATGGAGAGTGCGGAGATGATGAAGATGGCCACCGGAGAGGGATTCCCCCCTCCGGCAGGGTGCCAGAACGGGTCTAGATTGGTTTTCGGTGGCAACAGAGGCTTTCGGCGGCGGAACTCCCGATCTAGGTTATTTTCCAGAGGTTTCAGTATATATATGAGGTGTTGGAGTCGGGGCCAAGCAAAGGGGGGCTACAGGCTGTCCACGAGGCAGGGGGCGCGCCCAGTAGGGGGGGGGACCCCCACCCTCTAGGGCAGCCCGTGGGTCCTCTCGTCCCCCTCCGGCACTCCGTGGGCTTCTTCTGGTCCAAAAATGATCTCCGTTGATTTCCAGGTCAATTGGGCTCCGTTTGACATTCCTTTTCTGTGAAACCCTAAAACAGGATAAAAATAGAAACTGGCACTGGGCTCTGGGTTAATAGGTTTGTCCCAAAAATAATATAAAAGTGTATAATAAAGCCCATAAAACATCCTAGAAGGATAATATAATAGCATGGAACACTCAAAAATTATACGTTGGAGACGTATCAGCATCCCCAAGCTTAATTCCTGCTCGTCCTCGAGTAGGTAAATGATAAAACAGAATTTTTGACGTGGAATGCTAACCAACATAATTTTCAATGTAGTTCTTTTAATTGTGGCATGAATGTTCAGATCTGAAAGATTCAAGACAAAAGTCTATATTGACATAAGAATAATAATACTTCAATCATACTAACAAAGCAATCTTGTATTCTCAAAATACTATGGCTAAAGAAAGTTATCCCTACAAAATCATATAGTCTGGCTATGCTCCCTCTTCATCACACAAAATATTCATATCAGGCACAACCCCGGTTTCAGCCAAGCACTTGTTTTCATACTCTATTCTTTCAAACCTTTCAACTTTCACGCAATACATGAGTGTGAGCCATGGATATAGCACTATAGGTGGAATAGAGTGGTGGTTGTGGAGAAGACAAAAAGGAGGGAGATAGTCTCACATCGACTAGGCGTATCAAAGGGCTATGGAGATGCCCATCAATAGATATCAATGTGAGTGAGTAGGGATTGCCATGCAACGGATGCACTAGAGCTAAAAATGTATGAAAGCTCAACAAAAGAAACTAAGTGGGTGTGCATCCAACTTGCTTGCTCACGAAGACCTAGGGCATTTGAGGAAGCCCATCGTTCGAATATACAAGCCAAGTTCTATAATGAAAATTCCCACTAGTATATGAAAGTGACTAAACATGAGACTCTCTATCATGAAGAACATGGTGCTACTTTGAAGCACAAGTGTGGAAAAAGATAGTAGCAATTGTCGCTTTTTTTGGGACTTTTTTTTCTTTGGCCTTTCTCTTTTTTTGGAGGTGCTTTCTTTATTTAGCCTTTCCTCACATGGGACAATGCTCTAATAATGATGATCATCACACTTATATTGAATTACAACTCGACATTACAACTCGGTACTAGAACAAAGTATGACTCTATATGAATGCCTCCGGCGGTGTACCGGGATGTGCAATGAATCAAGAGTGACATGTATGAAAAATTATGCATGGTGGCTTTTCCACAAATACGATGTCAACTACATGATCATGCATGGCAATATGACAATATGAAGCGTGTCATATGAACGGAACGGTGGAAAGGTGCATGGCAATATATCTCGGAATGGCTATGGAAATGCCATGATATGTAGGTATGGTGGCTGTTTTGAGGAAGATATATGGTGGCTGTTTTGGGGAAGGATATATAGTGGGTGTATGGTACCGACGAAAGTTGCGCGGTACAAGAGAGGCTAGCAATGGTGGAAGGGTGAGAGTGCGTATAATCCATGGACTCATCATTAGTCATAAGAACTCATATACTTATTGCAAAAATTTACGATTCATCAAAACAAAGCAATCAACGCATGCTCCTAGGGGGGAGGTTGGTAGGAGTTAACCATCGCGTGCCCCCGACCTTCACACAAAGGTTGACACTCTACAAATACCTCATGCTCTAACTTCGTCACATAGCGGTTCACCATACGTGCATGCTACGGGAATCACAAACTTTAACACAAGTATTTCTCAATTTCTTAATAACTCTACTAGCATGACTCTAATATCACTATCCTCATATCTCAAAACAATTATCAAGCATCCAACTTCTCATCATATTCAATGCACTTAGTATGAAAGTTTTTACTACATTCATCTTGGATGCCTATCATGTGAAGGCTAGTTTAATAGCCAAAGCACATTACCATGCTGTTCTAATAGACTCTCAAAAGTATATAAGTGAAGCATGAGATTTCATCTATTTCTTCAAAATAAAACCACCACCGTGCTCTAAAAGATATAAATGAAGCACTAGAGCAAATGACAAACTACTCCAAAAGATACAAGTGAAGAACAACGAGTAGTTGTATAATTATGTAACTATGTGAAGACTCTCTAACATTTAAGAATTTCAGATCTTAGGATATTATTCAAATAGAAAGCAAAACAAACTAAAATAAGTTGACGCTCCAAGCAAAACACATTTCATGTGGTGAATAAAAATATAGCTCCAAGTATAGTTACCGATTGTCGGGGAAACTGGTCGCCCGCGAACACCTATGGGACCGGAGCCCCTTTTTGGTCCGGCAAGGGAGCGGAGGGAGCACAAAGAGCAGATCGAGGGACACACGCGAGCAGTTTACCCAGGTTCGGGCCGCACGGATGCGTAAAACCCTACTCCTGCTTTGGTTGTATTGAGTTCTTGGCCCGGGAGCAAGAAGATCTACAGTACTAGCTACACCGAGCGCGAGAGTGATCAAGTTTCTGGAATCGAACCCCCTCTACGTTGTGCATGGGCCTCCTTTTATAGCTCAAAGGGGTCACCGACAGGTGTCAACATAGAGGAGGGTAAAAGCGTAAAATCGATGGTAGTTGTAACAGTGCATGTACAGTGTATGTACAGTGGTCTATACCTAACCCTGACGGTGGGGGACAAGGGCATTGAATGCCCGTCGCCGTCACCCCAAAAGCGTCCGCTCGGGCGTCTCCGTTCGCCACGATGGTGGCCTCGTCACCGCGGCTCGCCACCGTGTACCCCAGGCTGCACAGCCGTCTGCCACGTGCCCCTGGAAGGGCCCCAGGGCGACGCGTGGACATATGAGCTGGAGCGCGGACACACAGTGAAGGCTTCCCCCGGCAAGCACCTTGCCGGGGTTGCTCGCTTGCCGGGCCCGGAAGCTTGTCGCTTCCCGGGTCCTGCCGGGGCGCGTGATGCGCCACGATATGTCTTCTGAGATGCTGTTTTCTGGTCTTCCTGGCAAGCTCCTCTTGCCAGGGTCTTGTGAAAAATAGAGTGGTCTTGTGCTTGGGAGCAGCCTTCCCGGCAAGCTCCTCTTGCCGGGGCCTTGTTCTTCTGACTTGTATACTTTGTTCTTGAATGGCTTCAAGGGAACTAGAGCGGGCCTTGGCGGGCACGTGGTGAGCCCGGCCACGGGACGCTGCTACTGCCCGTGCACAAGTCGGGATACTAAGGTACCCCTACTTTAGTACACCGACAGGAGCCCCCGGGCCTGGGCCACACACGGTGCCGAGCGCTGTTGGGCCAGGCCCAAAACAGTGCACGGGCACACGCGGCCCACGGCGCGCCGTATCCCTCTCCGTATCCGCCGCATCTCTCCCTAACGGCACGCGTCGATTGCGTCATCGTGGGAGAGATCGTGGCCTGTTTCTTTAATGGGAAAACGCGGAACGTCCCCCACTTCCCCCTTAAAAGCAGAGGAAGCAGGGGCAGTTTCCCCCCATTGCTTCATTGCGTCTTCAATCTCCAGAAACCCCCGCCGCTCTCCGCCTCCCCAATGGTCGACAGAGAGCCGAGCTCCACCCTTCCTCCGCCGTCCCCAGCATCCGCCGCGCCGTCGACCTCCCTCGCCGTCCCCGCCATGGCCCCGAAGAGCGACAAGGCGAAGAGCGAAAAGGCGAAGAAAGAGAAGTCCGACAAGGCGGCGAAGCTGGTAGCCATGAGGAAGAGGATGGTGGTATTCCCGCCGAGGCTCGGTGCGAGGGAGTTGCGGGACAAGTATTACCTGTTCTGGGCGAGGGAGACGAAAGCTCACCCACGCACCAGGGTCCTCCCCGCCGAAGCTGTCGACATGTACCCGGGAGGTTACCACTACTTCGCTTTGTTCTTCCACTGTGGCCTTTGTCCTCTGTATTCTGAGTTTTTCTGCGATGTGATGAACACGTACTGCTTCCACCTCCTAGATTTCACCCCGAACGCCGTTCTTACAATGGCCGTTTTCGCACATCTGTGCGAAAACTTTGTCGGGGTCCATCCAAACGTAGCTCTCTTCCGCCACTTCTTCACACCTAGAGTAGAGTCTGGATCTCCACTCTCCGGTGGCATCTCCTGGATCTTCAGGCTTAATAAGAAAGAGGCGTACTTGATTGGAGAGCTCCGCGGCAAGTGGGAGGAGTGGAGAGCTGATTGGTGCTGGGTAATGGAAGAGGAACCCCAGCCGTTTACCTCCCCGCGCCGAGCGGCAATCGTGCGCGGCAAGGATTGGAGTGACTTTGCTCCGGAGGACGATAAGCTGCAGATTGCCCTTACTAGGATCCTTCGCCTCCGGGCAGCCCACCTTACTGTAGGCGAGGTCGGGGCGGATTTCCTCCGTCGCCGCATTGCCCCTTTGCAGGACAGGAAGAGGCCTGCTTGGGAGTTCGGCAATGCGGCAGACTTCATGAGGCTGCGCCCCGGGCTGATTTATAACTTCACGGTCTTGGAGCTCAAGGGAATGGTCCGCTCGCTGTTCAAACACGACCCAAAACACCCGGAGTGGTTCACCCCGTCGGACGGAGTAGTTCCACTATGTAACAATACTGCCCTCAGTGCCGTCCGCGCGGCAATGCCTCAGTGTGACTCCCACGGGGTTGTTCCTACTTGGCTGATGCCTTCAGAAGAGACCGTGCAGACCTTCTTCGACAACCTGGTTGAACGGCCGCGCAACCCCGACGAGAAGAAAGGTCTCACCCGCGCGACCACCGAACGGGACGTGGCATACATAGCCAACAGGATGGAGAAGGCCGCCGCAGCGGCGGCCGCGGGTGAGTTCGGGTACACCGTGGAGGAAGCAGAAGCAGCGGATGCAGTGAGCCGGGCCGAGGAGGAAGAAATCCTCAAGCTGTTGAGGCCTACCGGGAAGCCTGCCGGGGAGCCTGCCGGGACGAGCGAGGCTGCCGGGCAAGGCACTGAGTCCAGTGAGCCCGCCGAGGAGGACGCCGAATCGGGCGATTCCGACGAAGACTCGGGCGGGTCACTGAACCTCGACGACCTTTCCTCATCCTCGGAGAACTCTTCGCCGCCGCCGAGTCCTCCGCCACAGCCGAAGAAGCGTCTCCACAAGACCACTGAGACGGTGAAGCAGCCGGCGCCCCGACAGCAGCCGAAGCGTCGGGCGACGCGTGCCACCACGACGAGCAAGGTCGTCAAGGAGGCGCCTCGTGTCCCAGCGGCGATCGGAGGAGGATCTTCCCGGAGCGGTTCTGGTGTTCCTTCTGCTCCTCGGTCCTCGGCGACGACTGGCGCGGGGTCTTCGCAACCCACGGCTCCGGAGCCCGCCAAGCGCCCGAGGGAGCCTACTCCTCCAGCTCCTCGTGCTGGGATGCGCGAGGCGGAATTTGATTTCTCCGCCCTTAGCTCCGACGCGGAGGAGGAAGAGTAAGCACTTGCAACTTTTATCTCCTTTGATTGTTGTTCTTGTCTTGAATTCTCTTGCTTGGTTCTGATCTTGCTTGGCTTCCAGGACCCTGACCCAGAGGATGGCGAAGAGGGCCAATATCCCTGTGGTTGACCTTGAGGACGACGAGCCCGCCGCCGCGGCAGGAGACGTGCCCGCGACAGGCTTGCCGGACCAGCATGCTGCTCCGGAGAGCAGCCCCCAGCGCAGCCCCCAGCGTAAGTTCCTTGTTCACTTTTCTGCTTATCGAGCGCGCTTGGGCTTCTTATCCTTATTGATGTCTTGTTTGCTTGTTGTCTTGTGCAGAAGTGGAGCCGCAGCCGCAGGAGCGTCAAGAGATTGCTCCCGACGAGCCGCTTGTCCCACCGTCCCCGCCAAGGAGGAGCTCCCCGGCGAGGGAGGGTGCTCCGCCAAGGGCGGGTACTCCGCCAAGGGCGAGTACCCCGCCAAGGGCGAGCACGCCGACAAGGGAGGGCACCCCGCCAAGGGAAGGCGCCGGCAGCCCTCCGCCGGCGGGGGCCACTACTACGCCGCCAAGGGAGAACTCCCTGGCGAGGGACCCCGTCATTGAAGAGGCCCGCGCAGGTAAACCCTTGTACTTTCCTTCTTCTGAACTTCTTCTTTTTGGATATTTGCTTGACGATTCTTCTTTTCTTCTTTTTCTGTTGCCAGATCCGCCTCCCCCGGAGCCGATAGAGACGGAGACCATCGCCGAGGAGGAAGTGCGTGACAATGCTGGCGACGCCGCCACTGCTGACGAGCCCGTCGCCGACGAGACCCCCGCGGCCACTGACGCGGCAACTGGGAAGGGGACCGGCGACCGCACTGACGGCCCCGACGCCGCAGGAGCGCCGGACGCTGCACCGGCCGCCGACCCCTCCGCCGCCGCGACTGGGCCGGGCATCTATCTGGAGGCCGCCAACGGGGTCTTCATCCAAGTCCCGTGGGCGTCCTCATCAAGGGAACCCGTGGAGGGTGAGAGCTTCGATGGAGAAGTCCTCGCCTCCGCCGGGCTGAAGGTTGTCGACGCACCCGGCAGCAGCAGTGAGCCCGAAGAGGAGCAGCTCCTGCGCCGGCTTCTGGCCTTGTATCGAGCCAGGCAGGCCAAGCTGGAGTCCCGAGAGGCTCTGGCCGCCAAGGCCAACGCCGACTTGGAGAAACGCGCCGCCGAGCTCCGCGCCGCCAACCAAGCGGCCCTCCGGAACTTGGCAGAGGAGCGCGAGGAGCTCGCCGAGGCTCATCAGGCGTTCATCCTTGAGAAGGCCGAGGTTGAGGAGCAGCATCGACTGGCCGCCGAGGACCTGGCTCGGCGGGAAGGAGCGCTGAATCAGCGGAAGGTTGACCTCGATAGCCACGAGGACGACCTTACCGCGCGCGAGCAGTCCATTGGCGGGGCTCTGCAGGAGGCGAGGGATGCCACTGCTGCCGCAGAGACCGCCAAGAGGGACCTGGAGGCAAGGGTGGCGCAACTGGAGTTGGGCTTGAAGACGAGCGAGGAGAGGGTTGCCGCGCTCAACTTGGTGCGGGAGAAGGACGCCCACACCAACTCGGAGCTGCAAGTCCGACTCTCCGAGAAGGGCAAAGAGCTCAACGACGCCAAGGACTCCATCGCAGACTTGGAGCTGAAGGTGTCCACCCTCACCGAGTCGCTTGACGCCGCCCGGGATCGTGAAACAAAGCTGAAGGATGATCTCCGGGCTGAAAGGGCGCTGCTGGACAGTGCCGCCCTGTCGCAGAACAACTTCCAGCGGACGGTGGAGCAGTGGATCGAGGAGCTCGTCGCCTCCGCTGCCAACATCAACAAGGAGATGGTGGCGCTGAGGGCGGAGCACCTCGTGTACTCCCCCGACGAGAGCCTCCCCCATAGCGCCAAGCTGAGCTTGTTCTTCAGGGGAGTGGCACCGGCCCTTGCGCAGCTACGGGAGAGGGTCCCCATGCAGCTGGCCAACGAGGCGCGCCGGCTCTGCATGGGTACTATGGAGCGGGTGTTGACGAAGATCGTCTACCGCAACCCCGGGATTAATCTCGAGAACATCCTCCGGACCTTGCCACCCGAAGCTGACATGGAAGCGTTGAAGGCACAAGTTGCCCACATTGTGGCCAAGGCGGGCAAGATCAAGAGGGTTGACGGAGACCGTGTAGACTAGGCTCCTTTCTTCCTGCTTCCCTTGCCGCTGTCGATTAAGTCATGGATAGTAGTTGGTTAGAACAGTGGCAAGTTATCTTGTAATATAACTTTATTTTGGATAGTCAACGCAGTGTTATATCTCTTGCTCGATCCCTTCACTTTGTATGCTTTCCACCTTACGCTTTTAGGGAACTTGCCGGCAAAGGGACCCTTGCCGCGAGCGCTGAGTGCGGGACTCTTAGCGGCCTGCTGGCAACGCCCTCGCCGGCAAGAAACCTTGCCGCAGCTAGTCGCAGCACACTTAGGTTGTTGAGCGAACTCGAAAACGAAATAAGGGCGCGACACTTGTCGCAGCTCACTTAAGCCGTTGAGCGTGCTCGAAACAAAGTAAGGGCGCGGCTAGCCACGGGTAGGTTCCTCTGCGCACAGGTTTTCCATACAAAGTGTGGTCGTTCAAGGAAGATAACTAAGAAATTTAAAATTTTGAATGCTCAAACTTTGGCAACTTAGCTTTTGTGTTCTGTTTGCTTCCCGGCAAGGCCTTCCTTCCTTGAACAGCACTTGTTCCATACCCCTGTCTCCTTCCCACCGGCAAACTTGTGTGCGAGGAACACTCCTTCTGCTTGAGAGAAAAAAGGAAGAGGGGAGGAAACACAGATATGGAGCCTTGCGGCCTATTGACGCTTACCGGGATCGTGTGCTGCACGAAGTGTCAGATAATACATGCAATGAGAACAAGAATGCATGAAACGACAAGCTGTGCGAAGCACAAAAGTTTTACTGATGCACGGGGTCTGCGCCCGGCTTTGTACAAAAGTTTACATGCAACAGCGGCAAGACTTGTACAAAAGGGTGGTTGCCGGAGCGGGTCGCGGCAACCGCGCCTCATGGGTGAAACTTGCGAAGATGCTCAATGTTCCAGGAGTTGCTCACCGGTAAGCCTTCTTCGGTCTCAAGGCGGACAGCGCCGGGCCTTGTGACTTGCCTCACCCGATAAGGGCCTTCCCACTTCGGCGTCAACTTGTTGGAGTTCTTGGCGGACTGAACGCGCCGAAGAACAAGGTCGCCTTCCTCGAGACTCCTGGCCTTGACCTTGCGGCTATGATAGCGACGCAAGGTTTGCTGGTATCGAGCAGCTCGTACAGCAGCCTGGAGACGGTCCTCCTCGAGGAGCAGTGCATTATCTTGCCGCAGCTGCTCCTGCTCGAGCTCATCGTAAGCGAGTACTCGAGGAGACCCGTATACGAGTTCCGTGGGGAGAACTGCCTCTGCTCCATAGACAAGAGCAAAGGGTGTCTGTCCGGTGGCTCGATTTGGTGTCATTCTGATTGACCAAAGAGCCGCCGGCAACTCCTCGATCCAGTTTCTTCCGCACTTGTGCAGCCTGTCGAAGGAACTCGTCTTGAGTCCGTGCAGCACTTCAGCATTTGCCCTCTCCGCTTGACCATTGCTCCTCGGGTGAGCAACAGAAGCGAAGCAGACCTTGGCGCCAAGGTCTTGGACGTACTGCATGAAGGTGCGGCTTGTGAACTGTGTGCCGTTGTCGGTGATGATCCTGTTAGGGATTCCGAAACGGCAAACGATCGATCTGAAGAACCTGACTGCTGACTGTGCGGTCACCTTTCTCACTGGTTCCACTTCCGGCCACTTTGTGAACTTGTCGATAGCAACGTACAAGTACTCAAAGCCTCCGACAGCGCGGGGAAAGGGGCCGAGGATGTCGAGCCCCCAGACCGAAAAGGGCCAGGATAAAGGGATCGTCTGGAGAGCTTGAGCTGGCTGGTGTATTTGCTTGGCATGGATCTGGCACGCTTCACACTTGGTTACTTGTGCAGTTGCATCTTGGAGGGCTTCTGGCCAGAAGAAATCTTGCCGGAACGCCTTTCCAGCAAGCGCTCTTGCGCCAATGTGGTGTCCACATATGCCTCTGTGGATCTCTGCCAACAGCTTCTGTCCATCTTCCCGGGAAATGCATTTCAATCTGACACCATTAAGTCTTCTTCTGTACAGTTCATTGCCGACGAACTGGTACATACTTGACTGCCTGGTTATTCTCTCTATCTCTTCTGGTTCTTCGGGAAGTTCTCCGGTTTGAAGGAAGTGGACAATTTGCTGTGCCCAGGTTGGAGCTTGAGGCTCAGCAACAAGGACTAAAGGCATCAGTGCTGCTGCGGGAACGTCAGCTTCCACGGCAAGAACCTGCGGCTCTGCCGGAGCTGAGCGTTCCCCGGCAAGCCCGCCGGGGCAAGACTTGTCGGGAACGCCTGCTTCAACTGTATGAACCCTAGGGTCCACAGGAGCAGACTGTTCCTCAGCAACTTGGTCGTCGATCTTGAGGACCTTGGCGGCGGCTTCAGGAAGATCCGCCGGCAAGTAGTCACCGGAGACTAACTTTCTTTTCTTGTTCTTCCCAACTGATGGTGTAACGGATGGTTGAGTTAACTTGAGCAAGAAGGTCCCTGGTTCCACAGGTAACTTCATTGCAGCACACTTTGAGAGGCCATCTGCGATATCATTTTGAGCTCTTGGAACGTGCTCCATCTGCAGGCCTTCAAAGTGTTCTTCAAGCTTCCTCACTTCATCGACATAAGCTTCCATCAAAGGGCTCTGGTAGCTCTTGTTTACTTGTTGGACCACCAACTATGAATCTCCCCGCACAATTAGCTTCTTGATCCCAAGTTCGGCTGCAACTCTGAGGCCGGCAAGCAAACCTTCATACTCTGCAGTATTGTTTGTCGCTTGCTCCTTGGGAAAGTGCATTTGAACAACGTACTTGAGGTGCTCCTCGGTGGGTGCTACGAGTAACACACCAGCACCGGCGCCTTGCAGCGAGAAGGCACCATCGAAGTACATTATCCATTCCTTGCTTGCTTCCTTGACGGGGATGCTTGTCTCTGGAACTTCTTCGTCTGGTGTTGGCGTCCATTCCGCTATGAATTCTGCCAAGGCTCTGCTCTGTATAGTTGATGTGCTTTCAAACTTAAGACCAAAGCTTGACAGCTCTAGTGCCCACTCAACGATCATGCCTGTTGCTTCTGGGTTTTGCAATATCCTCTTCAGCGGAAAGCGAGTGACCACTGTTATCTCATGTGCTTGGAAGTAGTGGCGCAGCTTTCTCGAGGCCATGAGGAGGCCGAAAAGCAGCTTCTGCACCCCAGAGTATCTTGACCTAGCCCCCTGCAAGAGAGAGCTTACAAAATAAACTGGGCGCTGCACCATCTTCTTTCGCACTTCTCCTTGTTCCTGCGCAGATTTGTCCTTGTCGGGGCCAGAGCTTGTCGGGGAAGCCCCCTGCTTGTCGCTGGATGTGCTTGCCGGGTCTGTGGGCTCCTCATCTGCCTCCCTCTCTGCTACCAACGCAGCACTAACCACTTGATTGGTTGCTGCTAAGTATAGCAGCAACTTCTCTTGCGGCTTAGGTGCGACAAGTATAGGAGTGGAGGACAGATATCCTTTCAAGTCATGCAGCGCTGCCTCCGCTTCCGGAGTCCATTTCATAGGACCTGCCTTTTTTCAAGATTTTGAAGAAAGGCAGGGCGCGTTCTGCAGACTTTGAAATGAACCTGCTGAGGGCAGCCACACAACCAGCAAGCCTCCGCACATCCTTGACGCGCTTCGGGGCTTCGATCTGCTCGATGGCCTTGATCTTGTCGGGATTGGCTTCAATCCCCCTCTGTGACACGAAGAACCCGAGAAGCTTGCCGGAGGGTACTCCGAAGACGCACTTCTCGGGGTTCAGCTTGAGTTGTATCTTGCGCAGATTTGCAAAAGTCTCATCCAGGTCTTGGATCAGGGTATCCTTGTCCTTGCTCTTGACCACTATATCGTCCATGTAGGCTTCTACATTCCTGTGTATCTGCGGCTCAAAAGCAGTGTGGACCACCCTTGCAAATGTTGAGCCCGCATTCTTCAGTCCAAAGGGCATGCGTATGAAACAGTAAGTGCCACATGGAGTTATGAATGCGGTCTTCTCTTCATCTTCCTCAGCCATGAATATCTGATGGTACCCGGAGTATGCGTCAAGAAATGAAAGCAACTCACATCCAGCCGTAGAGTCAACGATTTGGTCAATGCGTGGCAAGGGAAATGGATCCTTGGGACAAGCTTTATTCACATCGGTGAAGTCTATACAAAGTCTCCACTTCCCATTAGCTTTGCGCACGACAACTGGATTTGCCAACCACGTAGGATGAAGTACACCTCTAACAAGGCCTGCTGCTTCCAACTTCTTGATTTCCTCGGCAATGAACTCTTGGCGTTCCACCGCTTGCTTCCTGACCTTCTGCTTGACGGGCCGCGCGTGAGGACAAACAGCAAGCTTGTGCTCAATTACCTTCCTGGGAACGCCGGGGATGTCAGACGGTTGCCATGCAAACACGTCGACATTCGCCCGCAGGAAGGCAACGAGCGCGCTTTCCTATTTGGGGTCGAGCGTAGCACTGATGGTGAAGGTACCACCAGTGCCGTCCTCCTTGGCGGACACCCTCTTGGTTGTGGGTGGAGCTGCCATTCCTTTCTTGCACTTGCCGGTGGAGCTCGATGGTGCGTCCTCGACGGCAGCGTAGCACTCCGAAGAGGTGCGTTTGCCGGAGTGGGCCCCAGAGCTCTTGCCGGACTTGGTCCTAGTCTTCCCCCCGAGAGCTTCAGCAGCAAGTGTCTTGCCGTCTGCCGCGACTGCTGCATCCCGGTAAATCTTGTCGGCGCAGATAAGCGCGTCCTTCTTGTCGCCGGGGACAGAGATGACGCTTATCGGGCCAGGCATCTTGAGCATGTTGTATGCATGGTGAGAGGCTGCCATGAACTTGGCGAGCGCAGGACGGCCAAGTATCCCATTGTATGGCAATGGGATATCGGCGACGTCGAAGGTGATCCTCTCAGTCCTGAAGTTTAGCTCTCCGCCAAAGGTCACTGGCAGCGTGATCTTCCCCTTCGGCTTGCTCCTTCCCGGGTTGATCCCTTGGAAAGTCCCGGTTTCCTCGAGCTCGCTGTCGGGGATCTGCAGCTTCCGGATTACAGCAGAGGAGATTAAGTTTAGGCCGGCCCCGCCGTCAACCAACATCTTGGTGACCTTGAGGTTGCGGATGGTTGGTGAAACCAACATCGGCAAGCACCCGACCGCAGTTGTGCGGTCAGGGTGGTCCTCAAGGTCGAAGATGATGGGCGTGCTGGACCACTTCAGCAGCTTGCGTGACTCGACGGGTGGCTCAGCCACATTCACTTCCCGCACCCATTGCTTGAGTTGGCGGTGGGAAGTGTGCAGAGAAGCACCCCCATCGACGCACAGAACTTCTGTGGCTTTCTGGAACTCCTGCTCGCTGTTGTCTCCGTCATCCATGTCCTCGTCGTCGTCTTCGTCTTCATCCTTGTCGTGGCCCCGCGGAGGTCTATATCCTTGCCGCTGTTTGGCCTTGCCGCGGCGTCCTTCCCCGCCATTGAACGGCCGCTTCTTGCCGGTCTCACCTCCGCCTCCCTGGGCCTTCTCCTTGTCGCGTCGCTCGTATTCAGCCTTCTGCTGCTCTACGAGGTATTCGACCCTCTTGCAGTTCTGGAGATCGTGGCCCTTGGTGCGGTGGATCTTGCAGTACTGCTTGTCAGAGCCGTCCTGCTTGTCGGCGGCGGCTATAGTGGCAGGCTCCTTGCCGGAGTCACCAGCCTGAGTTTTCTTGTCGCCGGCCTCCTTGCCGGACTTCTCCACAACCAGTACTTCCTTGTTCTTCTTCTTCTTGTTGTTCCGCCGCCGGTTTTTCCTTGCCGGGGCGGCATCCTCGCTGTCCGTTCCTCCTGCTCCAGTATCCTCTCCGGGGAGTCTCCTCCCTTCTTCAGCGTGCGCACACTTGTCGGCTAAAGCGTAAAGCTCGCTGACGTCCCGGATCTTGGTCATCGCCATCTCCTCCCTCATCCGGCGGTTACGCACGTTCTGGTGAAACGCGCTGATAACCGCGGCAGGGTGGACATCCAGGATGTTGTGCTGAACGCGGCTGAATCTCTGGATGTACTTTCGCAGGGATTCCCCCTCCTTCTGGGCAAGAATGTGGAGATCGCTCTCCTGGCCGTGGGGTTTGTGGCCGCCCGTGAAGGCGCCGACGAACTGGTGGCACAGATCTGCCCAAGAAGAGATGGAGTTCTCCGGCAAGTGCATAAGCCAAGATCTGACGTTTGGCTTAAGCACGAGCGGGAAGTAGTTCGCTAAGATCTTCTCGTCGCGTCCCCCGGCAGCCTGCACCGCAATGGTGTAGATGTTGAGGAACTCCGAGGGGTGTGTCTTGCCGTCGTACTTCTCGGGTACGTCGGGCTTAAAGTTCTTCATGCCGGGCCACTGGACTTGCCGCAGCTCTCGGGTGAACGCAGGGCAACCTGCCGCGTACGGCAAGTCGCCTGGTTCACCGGGCGCGTGCAAGTCGACAGCGGTCCCAGCGCGCTGATCGGATTGTCTTCGGGCTTCTCTTCGACGCTCGATACGAGTCCGAGCGTCTTCTTGCCGCCTGTCGTCGAGGACTTGGCGCTGATCGCGGCAAGCTCACGGATCCGACGACGCCGTGGAGTCGTCGTCGACGTTGATCCGGCGAGCTGGCGATTTTTGCTTCCGCGGCGGGGAGTGCACGGTAGTTGCACCCCCGGCGGTCTTGTCTCCATCGGCCTTCGCTTGGCTGACTTGCCGCGGCCGTGATGTTGCCGGCTGCTGCGGCGTGTCGTTGTTGGCGAAGGTGATGAGGCTCTGGATTGTAGCCCTCCAGTCTTCGGCCTTGTCTGCCGCTGGAGGGAAGTCGAGGAGCAGCTGAGCTCTGGCTAGAGCTTCTGCTGGAGAGGAGGGAAGCGGTGGCGAGCGGTGCGAGGAGCGAGACATGCTCGGACTTCTAACAACGTTAGAAGGAGCAGGTTCTCGTCCCGACGACCGCGCCTTGCTCGTGCCCGCGCGTTGGCCTTGAGCATCCCACGACCCGCCTGCTTGGCTACGTCCCAGCAAGCGTATGGTACCCTGGGTACCACGTCGCTGCTGGCCCGGCACCTCCTGAGAGGGACGCGGCGCATGTACGGACGCCTAGGCCTTGGAGTTCGCCCGGTCGTCCGTCTTGTCCTTGGACTTGGCGGCGCCGTGAGTGTCCTCACCGGCGTCCACCCTTCCGCCAGCGTCTACCCCACCAACCGTCGGTTCTGGTGGTGGTGGGATCGACGCAGACGGGCCTCCGACCTCCGAAGCTTTCTTCTTCGGCGGCATGCTGATGTAGTCGATGAGGTTGTTGAAGCTGGTGAAGTTGGAGAAGGTTGCGCCCGCGTGAGCGCTGGATCAGATTCGCACAACCTCAACGCCCCCCTACCTGGCGCGCCAAAGATGTCGGGGAAACTGGTCGCCCGCGAACACCTATGGGACCGGAGCCCCTTTTTGGTCCGGCAAGGGAGCGGAGGGAGCACAAAGAGCAGATCGAGGGACACACGCGAGCAGTTTACCCAGGTTCGGGCCGCACGGATGCGTAAAACCCTACTCCTGCTTTGGTTGTATTGAGTTCTTGGCCCGGGAGCAAGAAGATCTACAGTACTAGCTACACCGAGCGCGAGAGTGATCAAGTTTCTGGAATCGAACCCCCTCTACGTTGTGCATGGGCCTCCTTTTATAGCTCAAAGGGGTCACCGACAGGTGTCAACGTAGAGGAGGGTAAAAGCGTAAAATCGATGGTAGTTGTAACAGTGCATGTACAGTGTATGTACAGTGGTCTATACCTAACCCTGACGGTGGGGGACAAGGGCATTGAATGCCCGTCGCCGTCACCCCAAAAGCGTCCGCTCGGGCGTCTCCGTTCGCCACGATGGTGGCCTCGTCACCGCGGCTCGCCACCGTGTACCCCAGGCTGCATAGCCGTCTGCCACGTGCCCCTGGAAGGGCCCCAGGGCGACGCGTGGACATATGAGCTGGAGCGCGGACACACAGTGAAGGCTTCCCCCGGCAAGCACCTTGCCGGGGTTGCTCGCTTGCCGGGCCCGGAAGCTTGTCGCTTCCCGGGTCCTGCCGGGGCGCGTGATGCGCCACGATATGTCTTCTGAGATGCTGTTTTCTGGTCTTCCTGGCAAGCTCCTCTTGCCAGGGTCTTGTGAAAAATAGAGTGGTCTTGTGCTTGGGAGCAGCCTTCCCGGCAAGCTCCTCTTGCCGGGGCCTTGTTCTTCTGACTTGTATACTTTGTTCTTGAATGGCTTCAAGGGAACTAGAGCGGGCCTTGGCGGGCACGTGGTGAGCCCGTCCACGGGACGCTGCTACTGCCCGTGCACAAGTCGGGATACTAAGGTACCCCTACTTTAGTACACCGACACCGATAGATGAAGACGAAAGAGGGGATGCCTTCCCGGGGCATCCCCAAGCTTAGGCTTTTGGTTGTCCTTGAATTTTACCTTGGGGTGCCTTGGGCATCCCCAAGCTTAGGCTCTTGCCACTCTTTGTTCCATAGTCCATCAAAGCAATACTCAAAACTTGAAAACTTCACAACACAAAACTTAGACAAAATCTCATGAGCTCCGTTAGTATAAGAAAACAAACCACCACTCAAAGGTACTGTTGTGAACTCATTCTTTGTTTATATTGGTGTTAAGCCTACTGTATTAAAACCTCTATATGATTCATACTTCCCAATACTACTCATAGATGCATTGAAATAAGCAAACAACACACGAAAAACAGAATCTGTCAAAAACAGAACACTCTGTAGTAATATGTAACTTTCACATACTTCTGTAACTCCAAAAAATTGAAATAAATTGGTTAATGTGAGGAATTTGTCTATTAATCATCTGCAAAAATAATCAACTAAATAGCACACTCCAGTAAAATCTGGTGACTATTCTAGTGAGCGCTAACGATTCTGTTTTTCACAGCATGATCATATAGACTTCACACAAGTCTTCCCAAAGGTTCTACTTTGCACAAACACTAACTAAAACACAAAACCACATCTAAACAGAAGCTAGATGCATTATTTATTCCTAAACAGAAGCAAAAGCAAAGAAAATAAAATAAAGTTGGGTTGCCTCCCAACAAGCGCTATCGTTTAACACCCCTAGCTAGGCATGCTGATTTCAATGATGCTCGCATAAAAGATAAGAATTGAAATACAAAGGGAGCATCATGAAGAATATGAATAGCACATTTAAGTCTAACCCACTTCCTATGCATAGGGATTTTGTGAGCAAACAACTTATGGGAACGATAATCAACTAGCATAGGAAAGCAAAACAACCATAGCTTCAAGATTTTAAGCACATAGAGATGAAACTTGATATTATTGCAATTCCTACGAGCATATGATCCTCTCTCATAGTAATTTTCAGTAGCATCATGAATGAATTCAACAATATAACCAACACATAAAGCATTCTTTTCATGATCTACTTGCATAGAAATTTTACTTCTCATTCATAGTAGTGGGAGCAAACTCAACAAAATAACTATCATGTGAAGCATAATCAAATTGAAAATTAAAATCATGATGACAAGTTTCATGGTTATCTTTACTCTTTATAGCATACAAGTCATCACAATAATAATCATAGATAGCAACTTTGTTCTCATAATCAATTGGAACCTCATCCAAGATAGTGGAATCATTACTAAATAAAGTCATGACCTCTCCAAATCCACTTTCATCAATATAATCATGATAAATAGGAGGCATGCTTTCATCATAATAGATTTGCTCATCAAAACTTGGGGGACTAAAAATATCATCTTCATCAAACATAGCTTCCCCAAGCTTGTGGCTTTGCATATAATTAGCATCATGGATATTCAAAGGAGTCAAACTAACAATATTGCAATCATGCTCATCAAGCACATATTTTATGCCAAGCATTTTATGTAATTATTCTTCTAGTCCTTGAGCACAATTCCTTCCCATGATTTTCACGAAAGATATTAAAAAGATGAAGCATATGAGGTAACCTCAATTCCATTTGTTTTTGTAGTTTTCTTTTATAAACTAAACTAGTGATAAAACAAGAAACTAAAAGATTCAATTGAAAGATCTAAAGATATACCTTCAAGCACTTGATGACCCACAAGTGTAGGGGATCTATCGTAGTCCTTTCGATAAGTAAGAGTGTCGAACCCAACGATGAGCAGAAGGAAATGATAGACAGTTTTCAGTAAGGTATTTCCTGCAAGCACTGAAATTATAGGTAACAAATAGTTTTGTGATAAGGTAATTGGTAGCAAGTAACAAACGGTAAAAGTAAATCAGGTGCAGCAAGGTGGCCCAATCCTTTTTGTAGAAAAGGAAAAGCCTGGACAAACTCTTATATAAAGAAAAGCGCTCCCGAGGACACATGGGAATTATCGTCAAGCTAGTTTTCATCACGATCATCTGATTCACGTTCGGTACTTTGATAATTTGGTATGTGGGTGGACCGGTGCTTGGGTGCTGCCATTAATTGGACAAGCCTCCCACTTATGATTATCCTCTAATTCAAGCATCCGCAACTACAAAAGAAGTATTAAGGTAAACCTAACCATAGCCTGAAACATATGGATCCAAATCAGTCCCTTATGAAGCAACGCATAAACTAGGGTTTAAGCTTCTATCACTCTTGCAACCCATCATCTACTTATTACTTCCCAATGCCTTCCTCTAGGCCCAAATAATGGTGAAGTGTCATGTAGTCGACGTTCACATGACACCACTAGAGGAGAGACAACATACATCTCATCAAAATATCAAACAAAGACCAAATTCACATGACTACTAATAGCAAGACATCTCCCATGTCCTCAGGAACAAAAGTAACTACTCATGAGACATAATATTGTTCATGATCAGAGGAGGTATAAATATGCATAATGGATCTGAACATATGATCTTCCACCAAATAAACCAACTAGCATCAACTACAAGGAGTAATCAACACTACTAGCAACCCACAGATACCAATCTGAGGTTTGGGTACAAAGATTGAATACAAGAGATGAACTAGGGTTTGAGAGAAGATGGTGCTGGTGAAGATGTTGATGAAGATAGCCCTCCCCAAGATGGGAGAGTTGTTGGTGATGACACGGTGACGATTTCCCCCTCCCGGAGGGAAGTATCCCCGGCAGAACAGCTCTACCGGAGCCCTAGATTGGTTTCCGCCTCGAGACGGTGGCGTCTGGTCCCGAAAGCCGCCTTATGATTTTTTCTAGGTCAAAACACATCATATAGGAGAAGATGGGCATCGGGGGCCTTCCGGCTGGCCCATGAGGCAGGGGGCGCGCCCCCACCCTCGTGGACAGCCGGTGGCCCCCCTCGTGGACTTCTTTCGCCAGATAATTTTTATATTTTCTAAAACGACGTTCTGTTGAGTTTCGGGGCTTTTGGAGTTGTGCAGAATAGGTTTCCAGAGTTTGCTCCTTTGCCAGCCTAGAATTCCAGCTGCCGGCATTCTCCATCTTCATCTAAACCTTGTAAAATAAGTGAGAAAAGGCATAAGTATTGTGACAATACATGTAAGAATAGCCCATAATGCAATAAATATCAACATATGAGCATGATGCAAAATGGACGTATCAACTCCCCCAAGCTTAGACCTCGCTTGTCCTCAAGCAAAAACCGATATCGAAAAATATGTCCACATGTTTAGAGATAGAGGTGTCGATAAAACAAAATACGGACATGAGGGCATCATGATCATTCTCATAACAGCAACTTATATAAATATAGTCATATGATTCTTTATGCTAAAGTAACAATTCATCCACAATATCAAGTATGAATCATAAACTTCATTGGAAACTAACAAACTTTGATCTCGGTCATTGAAGCAATTGCAATTTATCGTAATATCGGAAACTGTCAATATAACAGCTTTTCAGCAAGCCTACATACTCAACTATCATATAGTCTTTCACAATTGCTCACACTCACGCAATACTTATGTTTATGGAGTTTTAATCGGACACAGAGAAAGATAGGGGCTTATGGTGTTGCCTCCCAACCTTTTACCTCAAGGGTGATGTCAACAGTAATAGATCATGAAAACTTACATCCAAGTGGGTATATATATCTGGATCTTTCCAACACAATGTGCTTGCCAAAGGATAAAATGTAAAAAAGGAAAGGTGGATTTCACCTTGACACTTATAAGACAGGAATAATAGATAGGCCCTTCGCAGAGGGAAGCAGAGGTTGTCATGTGTTTTTATGGTTGGATGCACAAAGTCCTAGCATAGAAGAACTTCGCTTTATATTGCCACTTGTGATAAGGACCTTTATTATGCAGTCCGTCGCTTTTATTACTTCCATATCACAAGATCATATATTGCTAGTTTCTCCCACACTAATAAATCATACATATTTTAACGAGTTTGCAACATGACAACTTACTTGGAAGGATCTTTCTCAATCCATAGGTAGGTATGGTGGCCTCTCATGGCAAAACTGGGTTTAAGGATATATGGAAGCACAAGTAGTATCCCTACTTAGTGCGAGGAGTTTTGGCTAGCATGAGGGGGAAAGGCAAGCTCAACATGTTGGATGATCCATGACAATATACTTTATTTCGGATATAAGAAGACATAACCCATTATGTTGTCTTCCTTGTCCAACATCAACTCTTTAGCATGTCATACTTTAATGAGTGCTCACAATCATAAAAGATGTCCAAGATAGTATATTTGTATGTGAAGCCTCTCTTCTTTTATTACTTCCTATTAATTGCAACGATGACCAAAACTATGTTTGTCACCTCCCAACAACTTTTATTTATCGTACTCTTGTATGTGAAGCCATTACTTCCTATAAGATCGATATGATCTCTTTGATACTCTTTTATGTTTTCTTTCTTTTATCATGACCCAAGTGTCGGTGTATTTGGAACGACACCTATGGGATCACAAGAATCCCTACTACGGTTGCAGGGCGCGGGGTTGAGAGAAGAGCGGATCCAACAGACAGCACACCGTTCCTTTACCCAGGTTCGGGCCGCGAGGATGCGTAAAACCCTACTCCTGCTTTGGTGGATTATATGTGTGTGTTCTTCAGCTAGCTACGGGGCGTGAGGAGCTCCAAAAAGCCGAATCCTCCTCCTGGTCACCTCGGGCCTCCTTTTATAGGGAAAAAGTGATCGCTACAGTGGCACACAGGAGGTGGAAAGGGTACAGTGATGCGAGGTTATCCCTCGCATTACATGACAAGGTGCATTTAATGCGCTTAGCTTAGGTGTCCTTGCTTTATCGGGGACGGGGGAGACATCCGTCTTGTCTGTCGCCGCTCCTTCTTGTGTCGACACGCGCCCTGGCCAGCGATGCCTGAGATGCCATGTAGGCAGGCAGGCAGTTGAGGTGGCGCAATGGTGGGTCTCCACGAAGATCTGCATGTCGTCACGTAGGTGCCTGCCCAGCTGGTTGGGTCGGCAGCTGCATGGGGCGGTGGAAGCTTTAGCTGGCGTGGGCCTGATGGTGGCCCTGCGGGTGTCCCCGGCAAGGGTCTTGCCGCGACGCCTGCTGTCATCCCCGACAAGATGCTTGTCGGAGGTCTTGTGGTCTTCCTTCGCTGGGATCCCGCCAAGGATCGTCGTCTTCTTAGCGTGTATCTGATCTTGAATGTCTTCACAAAGATCTACATGCCACTAAGGGGATGCCTCCCGAATCCTTGCCCCATGGGGGCACTGGACTCAAGGGTGATCCGCTCCGTAGGCGTGGGGAGAATTGCCGCGGCAAGGGTCTTGCCGGGGCTGCTAAAGCCGGCCCCGGCAAGGATCTTGCCGGGGGAAGCCACTTCGTCCCTTTGCTCTTTGTGGTCTTGGCTTGGGCTTCAGTCTCCATCGAGCTTCGGTCTTACCCTGGCTCACCTCCCTTGTCGTGCTTGGTGTGGTGGTGCCCGTGGCTCAGACTGTCCGTGCACAGAAATAGGGGTACAAAAAGTGTACCCCCTTTTTGTACACCGACATGAGCCCCCGGGCCTGGGCCACACATAAGCGCGACGCGTTGTTGGGCTAGGCCCAGAACGGTGCGCGGGCAGACGGGACGGTTTTTACCGTGGTAAGATTTTCCGCGCGCTTCGCCTCCCACGATCCGCGCGCGCGGCGCGGGATGGAGGGACGTGCGTGACGTGGGCGGCATGCGTCACGTCGCAGTAAATGCGAAAGGAGGCGGCCTGCGTCCCCCCCCATAAGAAGGAATAACCGCGGGCGCGCTGCTCACTTCCTCCATTTTCCTCGCGCCTCTTCCAATCTCAGAGCCGCTGTTCCCTCTCTTCCTTCCTTCCGAAGCTTCCGTCGTCGCCTGCCACCGTTGCTTTGCCATCCCCCTCCCTCAGCCCTCCAACTCAGCCGCCATGGCGTCCAAACCCGCCAAGGGCAAGGGGTGGCCAAGGGTGCCGGGTCTGTGGAGCCGCCGGAGGGCACGCTATCGGGGAACGGACGAAGGCTGCTTTCTTCATCCCGTCGACGGTCGACGTCCCCGAGCTCCGGTCCGCCTTCAAGCCCCTTTGGGGGGTGAAGACGGGGGCGGGGGAGAGAATTTGGGACATCCGGCGATGCGCGTCATCCCGGCCGCTTGTGCCGAACCTGGCCCAAATCGGTATCCCATCTTCGTCGACTACTTTTCTTGCGGGTTATGTCCCCCCTTCTCCGATTTCTTCTGCGATATCATGCACACCTTTGGCCTCCGCCTCTTGGATTTCACTCCGAACGCGGTGGCGTGCATGGCTTTCTTCGCGCACCTTTGCGAAGGCTTCGTCGGGGTGCATCCCAACACGGCGCTCTTCCGCCACTATTTCACCCCTCGGATCCAGCCGGGAGGTGTCTACTCTAGATGCATCACCTGGATTCCGAGATCCAAGGGAGCGTACCCGGACGGCGCCGTGAAGGAGAGGTGGGATGAATGGCGCGGCCGGTGGTGCTGGATTGAAGAAGAAGACCCGCCAAGATTCTGCAAGGTTCGCCGGGTGCCGCCGGTCCGTGGCAGCGACTGGGGCGACATCGACACCGCCGACGGGAGGCTCACCGTCGCCACCACCAGGATTCTCCGGCTCACCCAGGCCGGACTCACCCTTGAGATGATCAGGGCGGACTTCATTCACCGTCGGATCGCCCCGTTGCATAACAAGGGGAGCCCAGCCTGGCTCTTCAGGAATCCTGCTGACGTCATGCGGCTCCGCCCTGGCCTCGACCACAACTTCACGATGATGGGACACACCCATTTCTGCCAGCGGCTCTTCCAGCTTGATGTGGGTCGCGACAGCGAGGTCGAGCGGACCGGCAAGGCCGCTAGGGCTGCCGTAAAGGCCGGCAAGGCCATCAAGGGGTCGTTCTTCAAGCTGCCAGCGGGGGTGGTCCCGCTGTGCAACCATTCGCGCCAGTCCGAGATCATCGCCATGATGCCGGACTGCAACGTGCACGGCCCTGTCCCGAGATGGAAGGAGCCGGCGGACAAGGACGTGCAGCAATTCTTTGACTCTCTGGTTGAGGTGTGCGTCAAGCCTGACGCCGAGCGGTGGCTTGTCAGGGACACCACCCAGGAAGAGCTTGACTACATCGTCACTAGGGCGAGGGAGGCGCAGCTCGCCATGGAGGCCGACAGCACCAGGGGTGTGGAGGACGAGGCCGCAACGGCTGCGGAGGAGGAGGAGCTCGCCCAGTGGGCGACGGCCGCCGGAGAGGCTAGCAGCACCGGCATCGGAGCTCCGCTGGTCGAAGACTCGGCCGACGAGTCGTCGTGAGAGGAGGACGTGGCGGTGGGCTCGGCGCCAGCCAGGGGAAGAGGGCAAGTCCTGCGGCGCGCTAGTTCCGGCGAGCCGGTCCGACCCGGCAAGGCTACGCGGCCTCAATTGGCCCTGGAGGGGTCCGGGCGCCACACGAGGGCCACGGCGGCGAGGAGGCCGACGAAGGCCACCGAGAAGAAGAAAGCAACAGCCCCTTCTCCATCTGGGCGCGCACCAACTCCGCCTTCTTCGCCTCCCTCGGCAGACGTTGACTCGGATGCTGACGCGGAGTTCCCTTTTGATCTTGGGCCTCTCAGCCCGAAGAGGAAAAGGAAAGCGGTGGAGGAGGAGGAGATGGACGACGAGTAAGTACTTTGTTCCTTACCGCCATTTCCATTCTCTGGAACCATGCCACTCATCTTGATCTGTTTTGCTTCTTCAGGGATGCAGAGACGTTGGCCCAGAGGATAAAGAGGGCGAAGGCCTCGGCGTGCATCCAGCCCCCGGCTGGGGGTTCAGAGACACCACCGGTGGTGTTGAGCAGCCTAGACGGCAGCCCCCGACACAGCCCCCAACGTAAGTTCATCATCCTCTTCTTGCTCGACATGCAGTAGGTGTTTGATGCTATGTTGCTGACCTGGTCGGTTTTGTAGGACGGGAGCGACAGAAGGAGGAGCCGCAGGGGGCTACCCCCAACACACCACCCCCATCGACTACGCCGCCGCGAGGGGCATCCCCGGCAAGGGCACCAAGCATGGAGCCCACATGCATGGAGGAAGAGGGGAAATTGGGCGCTGGTGGCTCTGCCACGGCGCTAGGCGCCGGCGGGGAGGGGAGTTCTGCTTCACAGCCTGGCACTGGTGAGTCGCATGTCTTCTGTCTCTGCTTTTCCCTTATTCTTTTTCTTGGCTTCATCATCCCCATCACTGCCCAGGCCCTCCTTCAACAGATATGGAGGACGCGCACGCCGTCATCGGGGATGTTGCTGAGGAGGCCGCGACGGAGGCCGACAGGATTGCTGCCGAGGAGGCCGCCAAGAACGCTGTCAAGGACGCCGCTGATAAGGCCGCCAAGGATGCCGCCGAGGGTGCCGGCGGTGGGCCTGCCGGGGAGGCCGGCAAGGCCACAGCCGAGGAAGAGGCGGTTGATGATCAGCCTTCTTCCTCCACAACCTCGGGCCCCGGCAGGTATCTGAAGGTGGGCGATGATCTCTTCATTCATCTTGCGGGGGCGTCAAGTTCCCGAGCGCCCGCCGGAGGGGAAGTCTTTGACGGCGAGGTGCTCGCCGCCACCGGGCTCGAGGTTGTTGATGAACCGGGCGTCGGCAGCGATGGATCTCCAGAAGGAGGCAATAATAAAATGGTTATTGTTATATTTCCTTGTTCATGATAATTGTCTATTGTTCATGCTTTAATTGTATTATCCGGAAACAGTGATACATGTGTGAATACATAGACCACAACATGTCCCTAGTGAGCCTCTAGTTGACTAGCTCGTTGATCAATAGATGGTTGCGGTCTCCTGACCATGGACATTGGATGTCATTGAAAACGGGATCACATCATTAGGAGAATGATGTGATGGACAAGACCCAATCCTAAGCCTAGCACAAGATCGTGTAGTTCGTATGCTAAAGCTTTTCCAATGTCAAGTATCCTTTCCTTAGACCATGAGAATGTGCAACTCCCGGATACCGTAGGAGTACTTTGGGTGTGCCCCCAACGTAACTGGGTGGCTATACAGGTACACTACGGGTATCCCCGAAAGTATCTGTTGCGCTGGCACGAATCGAGACTGGGATTTGTCACTCCGTATGACGGAGAGGTATCTCTGGGCCCACTCAGTAAGATATCACCATAATGAGCTCAATGTGACTAAGGGGTTGGTCACGGGATGATGTGTTACGGAATGAGTAAAGAGACTTGCCGTAATGAGATTGAACATCGGTATACCAACGATCGAATCTCGGGCAAGTACTATACCGATAAACAAAGGGAATTGTATACGGGATTGATTGAATCCCCGACATCGTGGTTCATCCAATGAGATCATCATGGAACATGTGGGAGACAATATGGGTATCCATATCCCGCTATTGGTTAATGGCCAGAGAGGTATCTCGGTCATGTCTGCATGGTTCCCGAACCCGTAGGGTCTACACACTTAAGGTTCGGTGACGCTAGAGTTTCTATGGGAATAGTATGTAGTTACCGAAGGTTGTTCGGAGTCCCGGATGAGATCCCAGACGTGACGAGGAACTCCGGAATGGTCCGGAGGCGAAGATCGATATATTGTACGAAGGGTATTGGAGTCCGGAATTGTTCCGGGGTACCGGGTGACGACCAGCGTGTCCGAAAGTGGTTTCGGAGGCCCCGACAAGCGTTGGGGGCCTAATGGGACAAGGGGAGGGGGCACACCAGCCCACTAAGGGGCTAAGCGCCCCTCCCATCCCATTTCACGTAACCTGGAGAGGAGGGGGCGCCTTCCCTTGGAGAGCCGCCCCTCCCGGCTTGGCGGGCAAGTTTCCTAGGGGTGGGGGCGCCCAAACCCATCGAGGGTTTCCCCTGGGGCCGCCGCCCCTCCCCTAGGGAAACCCTAGGGCGCCTCCTCCTCCCCCTTCCCCCTATATATAGTGAGGGAGAGAGAGGGCAGACGCACCCCTTCCCTAGCGCAGCCCTCTTCCCCTCCCAACTCCTCCTCTTCCTCCGTAGAGCTTGGCGAAGCCCTGCCGGAGAACTGCAAGCTCCACCACCACGTCGTCATGCTGCCGGAGATCTTCCCCAACTTCTCCTCCCCCCTTGCTGGATCAAGAAGGAGGAGACGTCCCCGGGCTGTACGTGTGTTGAACGCGGAGGCGCCGTTGTTTGGCGCTTAGATCGGAATCGACCACGATCTGAATCGCTGCGTGTACGACTCCACCAACCGCGTTCTTGTAACGCTTCCGCATCGCGATCTTCAAAGGTATGAAGATGCACTCCCCTCTCATTGCTAGTAAACTCCATAGATGGATCTTAGTGATGCGTAGGAAATTTTTTATTTTTCGGCAACGATCCCCAACAGTGGCATCATGAGCTAGGTCTATGTGTAGTTACTATGCACGAGTAGAACACAAGATTGTTGTGGGTGTGGATCATGTCAATTTACTTGCCGCTACTAGTCTTATGTTGATTCGGCGACATCGTGGGATGAAGTGGCCCGGACCGACCTTACACGTACGCTTACATGAGACAGGTTCCACCGACTGACATGCACTAGTTGCATAAGGTGGCTAGCGGGTGTCTGTCTCTCCCACTTTAGTCAGATCGGATTCGATGAAAAGGGTCCTTATGAAGGGTAAATAGAAATTGGCATATCACGTTGTGATTTTGGCGTAGGTAAGAAACGTTCTGTCGAAAAACCTATAGCAGCCACGTAAAAACTTGCAACAACAATTAGAGGACGTCTAACTTGTTCTTGCAGCATGTGTCGTGTGATGTGATATGGCCAAAAGGATGTGATGAATGATATATATGTGATGTATGAGATTGATCATGTTCCTGTAATAGGAATCACGACTTGCATGTCGATGAGTACGACAACCGGCAAGAGCCATAGGAGTTGTCTTTATTTTATTGTATGACGTGCGTTTCATTGAAAACGCCATGTAATTACTTTACTTTATTGCCAACCGTTAACCATTGTTGTAGAAGTAACGTTTGGCGAGACAACTTCATGAAGACACGATGATGGAGATCATGATGATGGAGATCATGGTGTCATGCTGGTGACAATGATGATCATGGAGCCCCGAAGATGAAGATCAAAAGGAGCAAAATGATATTCGCCATATCATGTCACTATTTGATTGCATGTGATGTTTATCATGTTTTACATCTTATTTGCTTAGAACGACGGTAGCACAAATAAGATGATCTCTCACTAAAATTTCAAGAATTGTGTCCCCCCTAACTGTGCACTGTTGCTAAGGTTTGTTGTTCCAAAGTACCACGTGATGATCGTGTGTGATAGGTCCTAACGTTCTCATACAGCGGGTGTAAGCCAGATTTACACACACAATACACTTAGGGTTGACTTGACGAGCCTAGCATGTACAGACATGGCCTCGGAACACGGAAGACCGAAAGGTCGAACATGAGTCGTATAGAAGATACGATCAACATGAAGATGTTCACCGTCGATGACTAGTACGTCTCACGTGATGATCGGACACGGCCTAGTCGACTCAGATCATGTATCACTTAGATGACTAGAGAGATGTCTATCTGAGTGGGAGTTCATTAAATTTGTTTAAATGAACTTAATTGTCATGAACATAGTCTAAAATCTTTACAATATGTCTTTTAGATCCAATGGCCCACACTAATGTTGCCCTCAACTTCAACACGTTCCTACAAAAAACCAAGCTGAAAGATGATGGTAGCAACTATACAGATTGGGTCTGTAACTTGAGGGTCATCCTCATAGCTGCCAAGAAAGCCTATGTCCTTGAAGCACCGCTAGGTGATGCACCCGTTTTCCCAGCAACTCAAGACGTTATGAACGCCTGGCAGTCGCGTAGTGATGATTACTCCCTGGTTCAGTGTGGCATGCTTTACAGCTTAGAATTGGGGCTCCAAAAGCGTTTCGAGCAGCACGGAGCATATGAGATGTTCCAAGAGTTGAAAATGGTTTTCCAAGCTCATGCCCGAGTCGAGAGATATGAGGTCTCCGACAAGTTCTACAGTTGTAAGATGGAGGAGAATAGTTCTGTCAGCGGACATATACTCAAAATGTCTGGGTTGCACAACCGCTTGTCTCAGCTGGGAATTAATCTCCCAGATGATGCGGTCGTTGACAGAATCCTTCAGTCGCTCCCACCTAGCTACAAGAGCTTTGTGATGAACTTCAATATGCAAGGGATGGAGAAGTCCATTCCCGAGGTATATTCAATGCTGAAATCGGCGGAGGTGGAGATCAAAAAGGAACATCAAGTGTTGATGGTGAATAAAACCACTAAGTTCAAGAAAGGCAAGGGTAAGAAGAACTTCCAGAAGGACGACAAATGATTTGCCGTGCCCGGTAAGCCAGTTGCCTGGAAGAAGCCAAAGAATGGACCTAAGCCTGCGACTGAGTGCTTTTATTGCAAGGGAACGGGTCACTAGAAGCGGAACTGCCCCAAATACTTAGGAGATAAGAAGGCCGGCAATGTCAAAGCTATATGTGATATACATGTTATTGATGTGTACCTTACCAGCGCTCGTAGTAGCTCCTGGGTATTTGATACCGGTACAGTTGGTCACATTAGTAACTCAAAGCAGGAGCTGCGGAATAAGCGGAGACTGGCGAAGGACGAGGTGACGATGTGCGTCGGGAATGGTTCCAAGGTCGATGTGATCGCCGCCGGCACGCTACCTCTACATCTACCTTCGGGATTAGTTTTAAACCTCAATAATTGTTATTTAGTACCAGCTTTGAGCATGAACATTCTATCTTGATCTCGTTTAATGCGAGATGGCTACTCATTTAAATATGACAATAATGGTTGTTCTATTTATATGAGAGAAATGTTTTATGGTCATGCCCCGCTGGTCAATGTTTATTATTATTGAATCTCGAACATGATGTAGTCGAACGTCTTTACGATCCACTGTCCCAATAACATCGTCCAATCTATCATTCTTTATGTATCGACCATTTCGAGACTCCTCATCAAGTCCGTGATCTCATCCGGTATTCCGAACAAAGTTCGGTCATCAAAAACACATAACTCATAATACAAATCGTCATCGAACGTTAAGCGTGCGGACCCTACGGGTTCGAGAACTATGTAGACATGATCGAGACAAATCTCCGGTCAATAACCAATAGCGGAACCTGGATGCTCATATTGGCTCCTATATATTCTACAAAGATCTTTATCGGTCAAACCGCATAACAACATACGTTGTTCCCTTTGTTATCGGTATGTTACTTGTCCGATATTCGATCGTCGGTATCATCATACCTAGTGCAATCTCGTTACCGAAAAGTATCTTTACTCGTTCCGTAATACATCATCCCGTGACTAACTCATTAGTCATACGCTTGCAAGGCTTATTGTGATGTGTATTACCGAGAGGGCCCAGAGATACCTCTCCTATTCTTGATCTATGCCAACTCAACAAGCACCCTCGGAGACACCTGTAGAGCATCTTTATAATCACCCAGTTATGTTGTGACGTTTGATAGCACACAAGGTGTTCCTCCGGTATTCGGGAGTTGTATAATCTCATAGTCAGAGGAACATGCATAAGTCATGAAGAAAGCAATAGCAATAAAACTAAACGATCATAATGCTAAGCTAACGGATGGATATTGTCCATCACATCATTCTCCTAATGATGTGATCTCGTTTATCAAATGACAACACATGTCTATGGTTAGGAAACTTAACCATCTTTGATTAACGAGCTAGTCTAGTAGAGGCATACTAGGGACACTCTGTTTTGTCTATGTATTCACACATGTATCAAGTTTCCGGTTAATACAATTCTAGCATGAATAAAAGACATTTATCATGATATATAGGGAAATATAAATAACAACTTTATTATTGCCTCTAGGGCATATTTTCTTCAGGGACGTCGTCTCCGGCCCAGATGCCACCGCGGTACGTTCGACAACTCTCCGGCTCCGCCTTGCGCTTGATGTGTTGGACATGTTGTCTGAATGGATTTTTGTAGTCGGACGAGAAGTATGGACCGACGAAGCTTTTGGAAATATGCCCTAGAGGCAATAATAAAAGGATTATTATTATATTTCCTTGTTCATGATAATTGTCTGTTATTCATGCTTGAATTGTATTGTACGGAAACAGCGATACATGTGTGATTACATAGACCACAACGTGTCCCTGGTAAGCCTCTAGTTACTAGCTCGTTGATCAACAGATGGTCACGGTTTCCTGACCATGGACATAGGATGTCATTGATAACGGTATCACATCATTAGGAGAATGATGTGATGGACAAGACCCAATCCTAAGCCTAGCACGAGATCGTATAGTTCGTAATGCTTAAGCTTTTCCAGTGTCAAGTATTTATTCCTTAGACCATGAGTGAAAGCACATTTGCTCCCTGGGTGGTTTTGGTAATTAATGAAAACATACTTTGTGGTTGGACTAATGTTTTATCAAGTATGTTTCAGGAAATCCAATCACATTGGTATGGCAAGATGACTGAAGAAGTGGACCCCTCAAAGTGCTAAGGCAAGCATTGGCAAAAGCTCAAGACTCCATTTTTGGTTTAGTGATCCAGGATCACATTGAGTCCATAGGAAAAGCCAATACTATTAAAAGGGGATGAGGTTGTGTTGATGATCTGGTTGCTCAAGTGCTTAGTGATATATCTCCTTCAACTATCAGCACCTTTCACTTCTATACACACTCATAAGTAATCTCGGACAAACCGATTCTTCCAACTCAGTCCCACCGAGATGAACTACTTCAGCCATATTCCAAACCCTAGAAAAATCGGTCATTCCGAGTTTGAGATCGGTCTCACCGAAACTGGACTGCCAACCTTTTGTAACCATTTGACATCCTATCGGAATAACCGAGTTTGCATTATCGGTCTCACCGAGATTGGCAAGCTTCTGTCTTGGCTCAAATCGGTCTCACCGATATTGCATTTTCGGTCTCACCGATTCTGGCATGTTCCTGTCTTTTCTCAAATCGGTCTAACCGAGTTTTCTTTCTCGGTCCCACCGAAAACTCCAACGTTCATATCAGTTACACTTTCGGTCTCACCGAGATGGTATTTTCGGTCCCACCGAAAACCCCAACGTTCACTATATTTGAACTTTCGGTCTGACCGAGTTTTCACTTCGGTCTCACCGAGATTGCTCAATTATGTGTGTAACGGTTGGATTTTGTGTGGAGGCTATATATACCCCTCCACCCCCTCTTCATTCGTGGAGAGAGCCATCAGAAAGAACTACCACTCCTACCTTACACTTTCTGAGTAGAGAACTACCTACCCTTGTGTTGAGATCAAGTCATTCCATTCCTACCATATGAAACTTGATTTCTAGCCTTCCCAAGTTGCTTTCCACTCAATCCTTTCTTCCACCACAGCCATATCAGTGAGGAGAGTTGAGTGTTGGGGAGATTATCATTTGAAGCACAAGAGCAAGGAGTTCATCACCATCAACAACATCTATTACCTTTTGGAGGGTGGTGCCTCCTAGATTGGTTAGGTGTCGCTTGGGAGCCTCCGTCTTTGAGATGTGGAGTTGAACCAAGAAGTTTGTAAGGGCAAGGAGATCGCCTACTTCGTGAAGATCTACCCCGAGTAAGGCTAGTCCTCCGTGGGCGTAGGCCATGATGGAATAGACAAGGTTGCTTCTTCGTGGACCCTTCGTGGGTGGAGCCCTCCGTGGACTCGCGCAGCCGTTACCCTCCGTGGGTTGAGTCTCCATCAACGTGGATGTACGATAGCACCACCTATCGGAACCACGACAAAAATCTCCGTGTCTCCAAACTGCATTTGATCTTCTCCACTTCTCTTTACTATATGTGCAATTTACTTTCCGCTGCTCATACTCTAGAATTGCATGTGTAGTGTGCTACTTGACTTGTGTGCTATGCAAAAACTGTCAAAATCTGTTCTTGATAAAAGACAGAATTTTTATCTTGTCGAGTAGTCTAATCACCCCCCCTCTAGACACTCTCACCTTCTTCGATCCTACAATTGGTATCAGAGCCTTGGTCTCCATTGCTTTGGTTTACACACCATTGGAGGAAGATGGACGTGTCTACGGATGGGAGTGTTAGCCATAGAGTGCCTGTTCTCAATGGAAGGTTCTATAACTCTTGGAGGTCTGAAATGCTTAGTATCTTTAAAATGTACAATTTGTGCAAATATGTTGAGACCCCCTATGTGCCTCCTTTTGATCCCTTGCACCCTACCATGGATGAAGAGCTTGATTTGCTTCGTAACCTTAGAACTGTAAATCTTATCATTAGAGGGTTACCCGATGACTTGCTTAATCTTGTTACAAACTTTGAGTGCGCCTATGCTATGTGGAAATTCTTGGAAGAACTTTATCCGGACTACTCTTTGAGAAGTCTTGATGAAATTCTACACAAGACTATTGAATTTGATAAGTTGCACCCCAATGATCCCAACTTTGATAAATGCATTTTTGAGCTTCGTGATCTTATGAAAAAGAAGGGTGATCCCGGTCTTATCAATATTATAATTAGAAATGCTCTTGCATTGCATTCCGAAAATTATTGTCACATTGACCAAACTAATGCAAGTACTTATCAAATTGACCTAGGTGTTGATGATGAACAATCTATGGGTCAATATGATGATGAGCATGAGCATGATGATGATTACTCCGATTCGTACACCGAGCTAGACAAGGTCATGAAGAGTCTCAATCTTATGGCAAATCTGAGAGACTACATGTCCGGCGGAAAAGAGTGGATTCTTGATAGTGGATGCACCGACCACATGACCGGAGACAAAGACATGTTTCGAGAGCTTGCAAAGAACGATGGTCCACGCAAGTATGTGACTTTTGGAGACAACTCCAAGGGTAAGGTACTTGGCCTTGGTAAGGTGGCCATATCTCATGATAGCTCTATTCAAAATGTCATGCTTGTAGAATCTCTTGGATACAATTTACTTTCCGTGTCTAGATTAGCTGACTTTGGATTCAATGTGCTATTCACCAAAGTAGATTGCCAAGTCTTTCGTCGTGACAATCAAAACATGGCATTTACCGGTATCCGTAGAGGTGATCTATATATTGTTGATTTCACTAAGAAAGCCCAACCTAGAGCTTGTTTCATTGCTAAATCCTCTAAAGGTTGGTTATGGCATAGAAGGCTAGGACATGTTGGTATGCGTAATCTAGACAAGCTAATCAAAGGTGATCATATTCTTGGTGTTAAAGATGTTTTCTTTGACAAAGATAGACTTTGTAGTGCTTGTCAAGCAGGAAAACAAGTTGGTGGAAGTCATCCCGTGAAGAACATCATGACCACAAGGAGACCGCTTGAGCTTCTTCATATGGATCTCTTTGGTCCCAATGCTTACAAAAGCCTTGGTGGTAACTCCTTTGGTCTAGTTATAGTTGATGATTATTCCAGATTTACGTGGGTATTTTTCCTTGATGATAAATCGCAGGTTCAGAGGATCTTCAAAACCTTTGCCAGAAAGGCCCAAAATCAATTTGAGGTGAAGATCAAGAAAGTTCGGAGTGACAATGGAACGGAGTTCAAGAACGCCAATGTAGACTCTTTTCTCGATGAGGAAGGGATTCTACATGAGTTCTCGGCTACGTACACTCCTCAACAAAATGGAGTTGTTGAGAGGAAGAACCGAACGCTCATAGAGATGGCGAGAACGATGCTTGATGAATACAAGACACCGAAGCATTTTTGGGGAGAAGCGGTCGAGACAGCTTGTCATGCTATCAACAGACTTTATCTTCATAAGCTCCTCGGCAAGACATCATACGAGCTTCTCACCGGTAACAAACCCCAAGTGGGATACTTTCGTGTCTTTGGTTCAAAATGCTATATCCTTGATAAGCATCGTCGGTCTAAATTTGCTCCTAAATCTCATGAAGGCTTTCTCCTTGGTTATGGATCAAACTCCCACACCTACCGTGTCTACAATAATTTCACCCGAAAGGTTGAAGAGACGGTAGACGTGAAGTTTGACGAATCTAATGGCTCGCAAGTAGAGCAAATGCCTATTGATGTAGGAGACAAGGACCCATCGGAAGCTATCCAAGACTTATCTATTGGGAAGATCCGTCCCATGGAAGTGAAGGAGAGTACCTCATCTACATATGTGGAGCCCCCTACCTCACGGCGAGATGAACCTCAAGGCAACATGGAGGCCTCCACAAGTGGAACTCACCAAGATGAGGAAGTGCAACAAGAAGATCCACCACAACCTCCTTCTCCACCGCCTCAAGACAACACCAACAACAATGAAGAAGAAGAAGAGGAAGATGAAGATGATGAGGAAGCTCAGCCACAACATCAACAAAAGCTATCCCGAGTCCGAGCAAGAGTCAAGAAAAATCATCCCGTGGAACAAATGATGAACGACATCAACTCCGGGAGAATCACTCGCTCTAAAACTCGCTTAGCTAACTTTTGTGAGCATTACTCATTTATCTCTAATATTGAACCTATGAAGGTAGAAGAAGCACTTGAAGACCCGGATTGGGTGAACGCCATGCACGAAGAATTACACAACTTCGAGAGGAACAAGGTATGGACTTTGGTAGAGAAGCCCAACGATGATCAAAACATCATTGGAACCAAATGGGTGTTTCGGAACAAGCAAGATGAAGATGGACAAGTCATCCGCAACAAGGCTCGTCTCGTAGCTCAAGGTTACACACAAGTCGAAGGTATGGACTATGGTGAGACCTATGCCCCCGTTGCTAGACTTGAGTCCATTCGCATTCTTGCTTATGCCAATCACCATGATATTACTCTCTATCAAATGGATATCAAAAGTGCTTTCCTAAATGGTGAAATTGAGGAGGAAGTATTTGTAAAACAACCTCCCGGATTTGTGAATCCCAAAAAGCCTAATCATGTTTACAAGTTGCACAAAGCTCTTTATGGTCTTAAACAAGCTCCTAGAGCTTGGTACAAATGCTTGACTAGTTTTCTTCTTGAAAAAGGCTTTGAGATTGGAAAGATAGACTCAACGCTGTTCACAAAAAGGGTTAATGGTGAACTATTTGTGTGCCAAATATATGTTGATGATATTATCTTTGGTTCAACTAACCCTCATTTTAGCAAGAAGTTTGGACAGCTCATGTCGGAGAAGTATGAGATGTCCATGATGAGTGAACTCAAATTCTTCCTTGGGTTGCAAATCAAGCAATCTAAGGAGGGTACTTTTGTCTCACAAACAAAGTACACCAAGGACCTCTTCAAGAAGTTCAACATGCAAGAAAGCAAAGGTATGAGTACCCCCATGCCTACAAGTGGACACAATGACTTGACAAAAGATGGAGAACCTGTTGATCAAAGGGTTTACCGTTCTATGATTGGTTCTCTACTATATCTTTGTGCTTCTCGTCCTGACATAATGTTAAGTGTATGCATGTGTGCGCGATATCAAGCAGCCCCTAAAGAATGTCATCTTAAAGCTGTTAAAAGGATAGTGAGATACTTGATACACACACCAAACTTTGGCATTTGGTATCCTAAGAGAGCCTCTTTCGACCTTGTTGGCTATTCCGACTCGGACTATGCCGGTGACAAGGTTGATAGAAAGTCAACTTCGGGTACGTGTCAATTCCTTGGTCGATCCCTTGTATCTTGGTCCTCCAAGAAACAAAATTCGGTATCATTATCCACTGCCGAAGCGGAATATATTGCTGCTGGTTCGTGTTGTGCTCAGTTGCTATGGATGACACAAACGCTTAAAGATTATGGGATACATGTGAGACATGTTCCTTTGCTTTGTGACAATGAGAGTGCAATTAAAATTGGACACAATCCAGTGCAACACTCTCGAACAAAGCATATTGAAGTTCGTCACCATTTTATTCGTGATCATATTGCCAAGGGTGACATTAATCTTAAGCATGTTCGTACTGACAAACAACTTGCTGATATCTTTACAAAACCTCTTGATGAGAAAGTGTTTTGTCGCTTAAGGAGTGAGTTGAACATCATTGATGCTTCAAACTTGGAGTGATAACTCCATTGATGCATGCAAGGCATGAGCCTCTTGACTAATCCTTGATATTTCTCTTATGATGATGATCATATGTCTTGGACACATTTGCCTCCTTGTATTGCATCTAACTCCTTGCAGGTACTTGGATGATCTACATTCCACAAGATTACCACACACTCAAATCATGAGTGATCTTGTCATTGACCAAGTATCTAGCCCTTTGGGATGTTGAGTTCAAGGAACAAAATCCCACATATCCTTTTTGACATCCTATACATCTAGTATTTCACTCTTGTCATCTTGGATATTCTTGAGTACTTCCTTGCTTGCCTAACCCATGTAGGAAGATGAACTACACAAGTAGAAATGGCGCTCCAACTTCACATTCAATGAGCACCTACATCAAGCTTACCTACATGAGTAAATGCAACAACAAACCCAAGGTATGTTCTTCACATCTTCGAGGAGCTTTGCTCAAAGTCATGAGTACAAGCAGCTTCATAAGATGCGATCACATCAAATGCTTAATCGAAAAATGGCAACCCCATTTTAAGCTTAAATGATGAGTATGACCTATGATCAAATGTCCTCATTTGACTCCTAAGTCAATATACTCAAACATAGGTGACATTGTCGCCGACCTTTATCTAGATGAAGTACATATGTTTTGGAGTCTTTCTGTTTTCTCTTATGTTCTCTCATTGAGTTTTCTTTATAAAAAAAAACTTCATCTAGAAATCTTTTTCATTTCTTTTCTTATATCTGTGTGAATATCCTTCTGGCTCTGATCAATTCCCTGAATATCTTTTACAAATTCATTGCAAATCTTTTGGAACATTCCTCGCAAAGTGAGCTGAACTATTTCTGTATTTCCTTGGAACTAAACTCGGCGTCACCGATTTCAATATTTCGGTCTAACCGAAAAATGATCTATCCTAACTCAATTCGGTGTCACTGATTTATCTTCCAGGATATCATCTTCTGCAGCTCCACTCAATGTTTCTCTAGGCATGTTCTTATTTGCCCTGTTGTGATTCTTAAGGATCCCACTTCTTTCTTTCCATCTTTCCTGCCCTTCCTAGATTGCTGTCCTTTTCGGCACTTGATGTCAAAGGGGGAGAAGACTTAGGGGGAGTAGGGGGAGAAGAGAAGACTTAGGGGGAGAAGAAAAGCAATCTTATCTTAAGGGGGAGAGAATCACATCAAAGCTTTGCCGTATTTTACATTTGGACATCATTCTCTTTTGGCATCATTCTTTTGATTTTTGCTCTTTCCATCAAAACCCCTTGTTCTGATATCTTATGGAATCTTTTAGTTTAGGGGGAGAAGACTTAGAGGAATCTTCACAACTGATATCTTATGGAAAGCAAAATCTCTCAGAGTTCATTGAAAATCTTTTAGTTTCGGAGACATGTTTGCTGATTCAAGCTTGTGCTCAATATGAGACACTCTTTGTACATGTCCTCCCTGGCTTGGTACTCTTGATGTTCTTGCAGTTGGTTGAAGGAGTACTCTTGTGTTATCTAACCTTGTTTTCCCAAGTTTATTCCTTCAGGTACAATGCCAAGGAACCTCAAGGTAAGTATATGCATCTTGCAGAATGTGCATGATGGTGACTTGCTTGTAAATACTTGTTTGCAAGAAATCACCATGCACATATGCATTATCACTCACTTCCTTTCATCTGCTCTGATGCATATAGCCAAGCTGCATGTAGCACATCTTGCTTATCTCTCTTGTGTGCTTGTGGTAGTCCAAAACCATAATCTATGAAAATCTTGCACACTTGTAGGGGGAGCCTGTGTACTACATGCTTGTCAAAGCTTTCGTGATAATTCTGTCTTTCTTTCAATAAGCTTTGATGTCTTGTTTAGTGTGATTATAGTGTGTTGCCATCAATTACCAAAAAGGGGGAGATTGAAAGCACATTTGCTCCCTGGGTGGTTTTGGTAATTAATGACAACATACTTTGTGGTTGGACTAATGTTTTATCAAGTATGTTTCAGGAAATCCAATCACATTGGTATGGCAAGATGACTGAAGAAGTGGACCCCTTAAAGTGCTAAGGCAAGCATTGGCAAAAGCTCAAGACTCCATTTTTGGTTTAGTGATCCAAGATCACATTGAGTCCATAGGAAAAGCCAATACTATTAAAAGGGGATGAGGTTGTGTTGATGATCTGGTTGCTCAAGTGCTTAGTGATATATCTCCTTCAACTATCAGCACCTTTCACTTCTATACACACTCATAAGTAATCTCGGACAAACCGATTCTTCCAACTCAGTCCCACCGAGATGAACTACTTCAGCCATATTCCAAACCCTAGAAAAATCGGTCATTCCGAGTTTGAGATCGGTCTCACCGAAACTGGACTGCCAACCTTCTGTAACCATTTGACATCCTATCGGAATAACCGAGTTTGCATTATCGGTCTCACCGAGATTGGCAAGCTTCTGTCTTGGCTCAAATCGGTCTCACCGATATTGCATTTTCGGTCTCACCGATTCTGGCATGTTCCTGTCTTTTCTCAAATCGGTCTAACCGAGTTTTCTTTCTCGGTCCCACCGAAAACTCCAACGTTCATATCAGTTACACTTTCGGTCTCACCGAGATGGTATTTTCGGTCCCACCGAAAACCCCAACGTTCACTATATTTGAACTTTCGGTCTGACCGAGTTTTCACTTCGGTCTCACCGAGATTGCTCAATTATGTGTGTAACGGTTGGATTTTGTGTGGAGGCTATATATACCCCTCCACCCCCTCTTCATTCGTGGAGAGAGCCATCAGAAAGAACTACCACTCCTACCTTACACTTTCTGAGTAGAGAACTACCTACCCTTGTGTTGAGATCAAGTCATTCCATTCCTACCATATGAAACTTGATTTCTAGCCTTCCCAAGTTGCTTTCCACTCAATCCTTTCTTCCACCACAGCCATATCAGTGAGGAGAGTTGAGTGTTGGGGAGATTATCATTTGAAGCACAAGAGCAAGGAGTTCATCACCATCAACAACATCTATTACCTTTTGGAGGGTGGTGCCTCCTAGATTGGTTAGGTGTCGCTTGGGAGCCTCCGTCTTTGAGATGTGGAGTTGAACCAAGAAGTTTGTAAGGGCAAGGAGATCGCCTACTTCGTGAAGATCTACCCCGAGTAAGGCTAGTCCTCCGTGGGCGTAGGCCATGATGGAATAGACAAGGTTGCTTCTTCGTGGACCCTTCGTGGGTGGAGCCCTCCGTGGACTCGCGCAGCCGTTACCCTCCGTGGGTTGAAGTCTCCATCAACGTGGATGTACGATAGCACCACCTATCGGAACCACGACAAAAATCTCCGTGTCTCCAAACTGCGTTTGATCTTCTCCACTTCTCTTTACTATATGTGCAATTTACTTTCCGCTGCTCATACTCTAGAATTGCATGTGTAGTGTGCTACTTGACTTGTGTGCTATGCAAAAACTGTCAAAATCTGTTCTTGATAAAAGACAGAATTTTTATCTTGTCGAGTAGTCTAATCACCCCCCTCTAGACACTCTCACCTTCTTCGATCCTACAATGAGGTTGTGCAACTCCCGGATACCGTAGGAATACTTTAGGTGTGCCAAACGTCACAACGTAACTGGGTGGCTATAAAGGTACGCAACGGGTATCTCCGAAAGTGTCTGTTGAGTTGGTACGAACCGAGACTGGGATATTGTCACTCCGTATGACAGAGAGGTATCTCTGGGCCCACTCGGTAAGACATCATCATATTAAGCTCAAAGTGACTAAGGAGTTAGTCACGGGATGATGGATTACGGAACGAGTAAAGAGACTTGCCATGACGAGATTGAACAAGGTATCGGGCATACCGACGATCGAATCTCGGGCAAGTACCGTACCGATAGACAAAGGGAATAACATACGGGATTGAGTGAATCCTTGACACAGTGGTTCATCCGATGAGATCATCGCGGAACACGTGGGAACCAACATGGGTATCCAGATCCCGCTGTTGGTTATTGACCGGAGAGTCGTCTCGGTCATGTCTGCGTGTCTCCCGAACCCGTAGGGTCTACACACTTAAGGTTCGGTGACGCTAGGGTTGTAGAGATACATGCACACGGAAACCCGAATGTTGTTCGGAGTCCCGGATGAGATCCCGGACGCCACGAGGAGTCCCGGAATGGTCCGGAGGTAAAGAATGATATATAGGAAGTCCAGTTTCGGCCATCGGGAGAGTCCCGGGGGTCACCGGGAGTGTCCCGGGACCACCGGAAGGGTCCCGGGGGTCCACCGGGTGGGGCCACCCATCCCGGAGGGCCCCGTGGGCCGCAAGGGTAAGGGGGCCAGCCCCTAGTGGGCTGGCGCACCCACATGGGCCCCCCTCCATGCGCCTAGGGTTGAAACCCTATGGGGTGGGGGCGCCCCCTATGCCTTGGGGGGCAAGTTCTCCCCCCTGGCCGCCGCCCCCCTACGAGATTGGATCTCCTAGGGCCGGCACCCCCCTGGCCCCCTATATATAGTGGGGGGAGAGAGGGCAGCCGCACCCCAAGCCTGTGGCGCCTCTCCCCCCCGTCACACCTCCAACTCCTCTCGCAGGGCGCCGGCGAAGCCCTGCAGCTTTTCCCGTTGCATCCACCACCACGCCGTCGTGCTGCTGGATCTCCGTCAACCTCTGCCCCCCCCCCCATGCTGGATCAATAAGGAGGAGACGTCACTGTACCGTACGTGTGTTGAACGCGGAGGTGCCGTCCGTTCGGCGCTGGGATCATCGGTGACGAGGATCACGAAGAGTACGACTCCCTCATCCACGTTCCTTCGAACACTTCCGCACGCGATCTACAAAGGGTATGTAGATGCACTCCTTTATGCTCGTTGCTAGATGACTCCTTAGATTGATCTTGGTGAAGCGTAGGCATTTTTTTGAATTCTGCTACGTTCCCCAACAGAAGCTTGACCAAATGATTCAAGATGAGTTCTTCGATTCCTTGAATTCAGACAAAGAAGTGGACATGATTATGCTCATGAGCATGCAAGAGGAAATGGACCGCCAAGTGGAGAATATTCTCAACTTCAAGGGCTCAATCAAAGGAAGAAGAGTGATCAACCGGGATAGGGTGTCCAGAGAAAAGCTACTATACAAAGACTACTTTGCTCCCAAACCTGCTTTCCCAGATGATCCATGCTTTCGTTGCCTTTTTCGCATGCGAAAACCATTGTTTTTGCGCATTGTGGAGGGAGTGGAGGCACACAACGCCTACTTCACTCACAAGGGATTTCTGCGGACAACTCTCTTTCTCTCCCAAGCAGAAGTGCACATCTGCTCTGAGGATGCTTGCACTTGGTACTGTTGTAGATGCTGTTGGTAAGATGGTCAGGATAGGGGAGAGCACGTGCTTGAACACTACTGTCAAGTTCGTCCACGTCATGGTGGAGGTGTTCGGACTTGAGTATCTCAGAGAACCAAATGTCCAGGACACATAGAAGTTATTGGCTATTGGGAAGGCAAGGGGGTTTCCAGGAATGCTCGAATCAATTGATTGCATGCATTGACAATGGAAGATCTGTCCTAAAGGTCTGCAAGGAATGTATCAAGATCACACCACAGAGGCCACCATCATACTAGAAAAAGTGGCAACACATACCTTATGGATTTGGCATGCTTTATTTGGAATGTCGGGTTCTCACAACAACATCAACGTGCTTCAACGATCTTCGGTGTTCAGAAGGCTTTGTAATGTACAATCAGTGCCGTGCAACCACACCGTCAATGGCCAAGACTAAAACATGGGATACTATCTTGCCAATGGTATCTATCCCCAGTGGGGGCGTTTGTGAAGACTATATCCGAGCCACGTGGAAAGAAACAGAGTCACTTTGCAACAATGCAGGAAGCGTCTACGAAGGATGTGGAGAGGGCATTTGGTGTGCATCAAGCTCGTTGGGGAATGGTGCGGAGCGATGATACGTCCAAAACGTATCTATAATTTCTGCTTGCTCCATGCTTCTTTTGTGTGATATTGCTACGATATTGATGCACTTCCATACACTTTTGATCATATTTGGACTAACCTATTAACTCAATGCACCACAGTGCCAGTTCCTGTTTTTTGCTGTTTTTCTATTTCAGGTTTCCCCCATATTAAAAGTGCTCCAAAAATTCCGGGAAAAATACAGGACAAATCAGCGTACAGGAAGCTTCGCGAAGAACCAAAGCGGGGCCAGAGGGGAGCCAGGGGAGGCCCAGGCGGCCACCTGGCACGGCCCCACCCCTGGCCGCGCCAGGGGGGTGCCTGGGGCCCCTGCTCCGCCTCTGGCTGCCCCCCTTCGCATATATATCCCTCTCGTCCTGAAACCCTCGAGGACAGAACCCTTTTTCGCGATCTCGCCTCTGTTCCGCCGCCGCAGCGCTTCCAAGATCGGGAGCATCAGGAGAACTCTTCCCGGCACCCTGCTGGAGGGGAGAACCACCACCAGGAGCTTCTCCACCACCATGGACGCTTCCCGGATTAGTCGTGAGTAGTCCCCCTTGGACCATGGGTCCATGATCAGTAGCTATGTGATGTTCTCCTCCCCTCTTTGCTCTTCATGGTTTAGACCTCGTGAGCTGCCCTACATGATCGAGGCACATATGTAATCTTTCTGCTGTTGCTTTGCTGAGTTTGCTGGGATCTGATGGATTATGAGACTATGTTCAGATTGTGTTTGAGTAATATATTTGATTCACCTCTTTTATATCTTTGTTCTTGAGTAATTCTTGCATGTTCTCCGTTGCTGTTTATTGCTTTGGCCAAGTAGTAGGTAGTAACTCCAAGAGGGAGCGTTATGCTTGATTGTGGGTTCATGCCCCCTGATGACTAGCTTGAGTGACATAAACATGAGTCTAGGGGATGTGCTGTTGCCACAAGGGGGAAAACAACGGTGCTTGTACTTGCGGGTGCAAGGATTGTTTACTTTACGCAAAGTTCTTTTAATGCTGTTGTCTATTGTTTTGAGTTTACACTTTGGGTGGGATTCGCAACTTAATACCAGCGAGATGTTCTGGATAGATATCTCAAGGTGGATGATTAGTAGTAGATGCAGATGGATTTCGGTCTACTTGCCTTGGCGTACCGCCCATGCTTTTGAGCCTCTACCTTTCTTTGCAGCATAGTTAGCATTGGTTTGCGCACATAATCCTGTCAATTGCCCAGCTGTAATTTGTTTACCTCGCTTTGCTGTTTTATCGTCTTTTGGGAGAGAGACATCACTAGTGAACATCACTGGACCCCGGTCCATATTACCACCGCTGATCACACCTTCTATTTACTTCCTGTTTTTATTTCCTAGTTGGAGTCATAGCTATCATTATTATCTCTTGTGTTTGATCCTTTGTAAATAACAAGGCCGGAGGGATTGACAACCTCTCTGTACTCGTTGGGAGCAAAGTTATCTGTATCTGTGTGCAGGTCCTGTCAACCGCTAAGTTTCTGGCGCCGTTGACACCTACTTGTCGACCCTCGGAGTCTCACGGGATTCGATCCTTGGTATCATTGCCAAGGGAAATTTGCCGCTACGCTACATCTCAACCTTCCACTTGGGGTAACCAACGAGGGGCGAGAAGCCATCAAGCAAGTTTCTGGCGCCGTTGCCGTGGACTCCACTCTACAAGATAGGGGAGTTGCATGCTATCTTTTATCTTTGCTTTTTAGTCTTGTTAGTTTACCTTGCAGTTTTTGCTTTAGTGTCCCTTACAAAAATCACAAAAATAGTTATCTTGCTTGCTCCTGCTATGGGTTCCACCGAGAACACCAAGTTGTGTGACTTCACTAGTCATAACAACAATGACTTTATCTGCACGCCTATTGCTACACCTGCCACTTCAGCACCTTCTTATGAGATTAAACCTGCTTTACTGAACCTAGTTATGAAAGATCAATTCTCCGGTCCTGGAGATGATGCTGCTTTGCACTTAAATAATTTTGTTGAGCTCTGTGATATGCAAAAGTACACAGAAATAGATGGTAATATTGTTAAGCTTAATCTTTTTCCTTTCTCCTTGAGAGGAGGATCTAAAATCTGGTTTCAATCCTTGCCTAGGAATAGTATAGATTCTTGGGACAAGTGCAAGGATGCCTTTATTGGGAAGTACTATCCCCCTGCTAAAATTATCCAATTAAGGAGTAACATAATGAATTTTAAGCAATTGGATAATGAACACGTTGCCCAAGCTTGGGAACGCATGAAATCTCTTGTCAAGAACTGCCCTACTCATGGTTTGACTACTTGGATGGTTATCCAAACTTCTTATGCAGGCTTCAACTTTACCTCGCGGAACTTGTTAGATTCGGCCGCGGGAGGAACCTTTATGTCAACTACACTTGGTGCTGCCACGAAGCTTCTCGACGAGATGATGACCAATTACTCCCAATGGCACACCGAACGCGCTCCAACAGGTAGGAAGGTAAACTCTGTCGAGGAGATTTCCTCCCTAAATGAAAAAGTTGACTTGATCATGTCTCTACTTTCCAAGCAATCTTCTATTGATCCTCATCATGTTCCTTTAAATTCTTTGATTGCTCAAGATCAAGTAGATGTGAACTTTATCTCTAGAAACAATTTCAATAACAATGCTTATAGGAGTAATTTTGGTAGCAACCCTAGACCGTCCCCTCTAATTCCTATGGGAACAACAATGCTTATCCTAGCACCAAGAACTCCACTTCTGAACTAGAGATTATACTTAAAGACTTCATCACTACCCAAAAGGCCTTCAATAAGAGTGTAGAAGAAAAACTAGACAAACTAGATAATCTCTCTTTGAAGGTAGAGAACTTAGCCCATGAGGTAGAGTTGCTTAAAATTAGAACTTCTCCTCTTCAGGAGAGGAAGACCACTCCTATGAATGCTATTCAAGTGCAAATTAATGAAAACATTAGGATGATGGCTAAACTTAAAGAGAGATGGGCTAGAGAAAAGGAGGAAGAAGATAGAATTAAGAGCCTTCCTACCCACCACACTTTTCGGGGAAACTGGACGCCCACGAACACCTATGGGACCGGAGCCCCTTCTACGTTGCGGTAAGGGAGCGGAGGGAGCACGGAGAGCAGATCGAGGAGCACACGCGGGCAGTTTACCCAGGTTTGGGCCGCGATGACGCGTAAAACCCTACTCTTGCTTTGGTTGTATTTAGTTCCTGGGCTCGGGAGCTTGAAGATCTACAGTACTAGCTACACCGAGCGTGGGAGTGAGCGAGCTTCTGAGATCGAACCCCCTCTACGTTGTGCATGGGCCTCCTTTTATAGCTCAAAGGGGTCACCGACAGGTGTCAACGTAGAGGAGGGTAAAAATGTAAAATCGGTGGTAGTTGCAACAGTGCATGAACAGTGTATAAATAGTGGATGAACAGTGGTCTTCACCTAATCTTGACGGTGGGGGACAAAGGCATTGAAAGCCCGTCGCCGTCGCCCCAAAAAGTGTCCGTCCATGCGTCTCCGTTCGCCACGGCGATATCCTCGTCACCGCGGCTTGCCACCGTGTACCCCAGGCTGCACAGCCATCTGCCACGTGCCCCTGGAAGGGCCCCAGGGCGACGCGTGGCCAGATGAGCTGGAGCGGAGGGACACAACATAGGCTTCCCCGGCAAGCACCTTGCCGGGGTCACAACCTTGCCGGGCCCGGAAGCTTGTCGCGCTCCGGGTCCTGCCGGGGCGCATGATGCGCCGCGATATTCCTTCTTAAGATGCCATTCTTTGGCCTTCCTGGCAAGCACCTCTCGCCAGGGTCTTGTGCTGGAATGATAACTTTGAGCCTGGTGCGGCCTCCCCGGCAAGCTCCTCTTGCCGGGGTCTTGTCTCTTAACTTGAATACTTTGTTCTTGAATGGCTTCATAGGGACCAGAGCGGACCTTGGCGAGCGCGTGGTAAGCCCTGCCACGGGAAGCTGCTACTGCCCGTGCACAAGTTGGGGTACTAAGGTATCCCTACCTTAGTACACCGATAGGAGCCCCGGGCCTGGGCCTCACACGGTGCCGAGCGCTGTTGGGCCAGGCCCAAGACAGTACACGGGCACACGCGGCCCACGGCAAGCCGTATCCCTCTCCGTATCCGCCGCATCCCTCCCTAACAGCACGCGTCGATTGCGGCGTCGTGGGAGAGATCGTGGCCTGTTCTTTAATGGGAAATGCGGAACGTCCCCCACTCCCCCCTTAAAAGCAGAGGAAGCAGGGGCAGTTTCCCCCCATCACCTTCATTCCGTCTTGAATCTCCAGAAACCCCCGCCGCTCTCTGCTTCCCCTCAGGTCGACAGAGAGCCGAGCCCCTCCTTCCTCCGCCGTCCCCAGCATCCGCGGCGTCGTCGACCTCCTCGCCTCCTCTCTCGCCGCCCCCGTCATGGCTCCGAAAAGCGACAAGGCGAAGAGCGACAAGGCGAAGAAGGAGAAGTCCGAGCATGCGGCGAAGCTGGCAGCCATGCGAAGAAGGAGGGTGGTCTTCCCGCCGAGGCTCGGCGCGAGGGAGCTGCGGGACAAGTATTACTTGTTCTGGGCGAGGGAGACGAAAGCTCATCCCCGCACCAGAGTCTTCCCCGCCGTCGCCGTCGACATGTTCCCGGGAGGTTACTACAACTTTGCTGCATTTTTTCACTGCGGTCTCTGCCCTCCGTACTCGGAGTTCTTCTGTGATGTGATGAACACGTACGGCCTCCACCTCCTAGATTTCACCCCCAACGCCGTCCTTACGATGGCTGTTTTCGCACATCTGTGCGAAAACTTTGTCGGGGTCCACCCAAATGTAGCACTTTTCCGCCATTTCTTCACGCCTAGAGTAGAGTCTGGATCCCCACTCTCCGGCGGCATCTCCTGGATCTTTAGGTTGAACAAGAAAGAGGCGTACTTGAAAGGAGAGCTTCGCGGCAAGTGGGAGGAGTGGAGAGCTGACTGGTGCTGGGTCTTGGAAGAGGAGCCCCAGCAGTTTACCTCGCCGCGCCAGACTGCAATAGTGCGCGGCAAGGATTGGAGTGAGTTGCCTCGGAGGACGACAAGCTTGAGATTGCCTTGACTAGGATTCTTCGCCTCCGGGCCGCCAACCTGACTGTAGGTGAAGTTGGGGCCGATTTTCTCCGCCGCCGCATTACTCCCCTGCAGGAAAGGAAGAGGCCTGCCTGGGAGTTCGGCAATGCGGCAGATCGTATGAGGCTGCGCCCCGGGCTGAACTATAATTTCACTGTCTTGGAGCTGAAGGGGATGGTCCGGGAGCTGTTTAAGCATGACCCCAACCACCCGGAGTGGTTCAGACCATCCCGAGGAGTGGTGCCGTTGTGCAATAACACCGCCCTCAGTGCCATACGCGCGGTGATGCCCGAGTGCGACTCCCACGGGGTCGTCCCCACTTGGTTGGTGCCTTCAGCGGAGACCGTGCAAGCCTTCTTCGACAACTTGGTCGAAAAGCCCCGCAACGCCGAAGAGAAGAAGGGCCTCACCCGGGAAACCACCGACCGGGATGTAGCATACATTGCCTCCAGAATGGAGGAGGCCGCCGCAGCTGCGGCTGTGGGCGAATTTGGATATACTATGGACGAAGCAGAGGCAGCGGACGCGGTGAGCCAAGCCGAGGAGGCGGAAATCCTCAAGCTGCTCAAGATTGCGCCCGAGGAGTTCGCCGGGGAGCCTTCCGGGAAGCTTGCCGGGGCGAGCGAGGTTGTCGGGGCGAGCGAGGTTGCCGGGCAGGGTACCGAGTCCAGCGGGCCCGCCGAGGAGGAGGAGGAGGCCGAGTCCGGCGATTCCGATGAAGATTCTGGCGGGTCTCTGAATCTTGACGACGACGCCTCCTCGTCCTCGGAGAACTCTCCGCCGCCACCAAGTCCTCCGGCTCAGCAGAAGAAGCGCCTCTGCAAGGCAGCCGAGACGACGAGGCCACAGGCGCCTCGACAGCAGCCGAAACGCCGTGCGACGCGTGCCACCACGACGAGCGATGTCGCCAAGGAGGCGCCCCGTGCCCGAGCGACAAGCGGAGGGGGATCTTCCCGGAGCGGCTCTGGTGCTCCTTCAGTCCCTCGGTCCTCGGCGACGACCGGTGCTGGGTCTTCACAGTCCACAGCCCCGGAGCCCGCCAAGCGCCCGAGGGAGCCTTCTCCTCCACCTCCTCGCGCTGGAGCACACGAGGCGGGATTTGACTTCTCCGCCCTCAGCTCCGATGAAGAAGAGGAAGAGTAAGTACTTGCAATTTTCCTTTGATTTTGTCTTGATTTCTCTTGCTTGGTTCTGATCTTGTTTTGGCTTCCAGGACCTTGACCCAGCGGATGGCGAAGAGGGCCAAGATCCCTGTGGTCGATATCGAGGACAACGAGCCCGTCGCAGCGGCAGGAGATGCGCCGGCGACAGACTTGCCGGATCAGCCTGCTGCTCCGAGGAGCAGCCCCCAGCGCAGCCCCCAGCGTAAGTCTGGTATTCATTTTTCTGCTTGACGGGCGCGCTTGAGGTTATTGTCCGTACTGATGTCTTGTTGTCTTGTGCAGAAGTGGAGCCGCAGCTGTAGGAGCACCAGGAGGTCGCCCCCGACGAGCCGCTTGTTCCACCTTCCCCGCCAAGGATGAGCTCCTCGGCGAGGGATAGTGCTCCACCAAGGACGGGTACTCCGCCAAGGGCGAGCACCCCGCCAAGGGCAAGCACCCCGCCAAGGGTGGACTCCCCGCCAAGGGAAGGCGCCAGCGGCCCTCCGCCGACGGGTGCTTCTTCTACGCCGCCAAGGGTGAACTCCCTGGCGAGGGACCCCGTTGTCGAAGAGGCCCGTGCGGGTAAATTCTTGTACTTTCTCCTTCTTGGATTCTTCTTTTTTGGATATTTTCTTGACAATTCTTTCTTTTCTTTTTCTTCTGCTAGATCCGCCCACCCCGGAGTCGATGGAGACGGAGACCAACGCCGAGGAGGAGGTACGTGGCGATGCTGGCGATGCCACCACCGCAGAGGGAACGGTTGACGCCGACGAGCCAGCCGCCGAGGAGACCGCCCCGACCGCTGACGTCGCGGCTGGGGAAGGGACCGGCGACCGCACTGCTGGCCCGGAGGCCACAGGAGCGCCGGACGCTGCACCGGCCGCCGATCCTTCCGCTTTAGCGGCTGGGTCGGGCGTTTATCTGGAGGCCGCCAACGGGGTATTCATTCAAGTCCCGTGGGCGTCCTCATCAAGGGCACCCGCGGAGGGAGAAACGTTCGACGGCGAAGTCCTCGCCTCCGCCGGGTTGAAGGTTGTCGATGCGCCCGGCAGCAGCGACGAGCCCGAAGAGGAGCGGCTCTTCGCCGGCTCCTGGCCTTGTACCGGGCCAGGCAGGCGAAGTTGGAGTCTCGGGAGGCTCTGGCTGTCAAGGCAGGTGCTGACCTGGAGAAGCGCGCCGCGGAGCTCCGTGCCGCCAACCAGGCGGCCCTCCGGAACTTGGCAGAGGAGCGCGAAGAGCTTGCCGGGGCACAGCAAGCATTCGTCCTCGAAAAGGCCGAGGTCGAGGAGCAGCAGCGACTGGCCGCCGAGGAGCTGTCTCGGCGGGAAGGAGAACTCAACCAGCGGAAGGTCGACCTCGACAACCATGAGGACGACCTCACCGCCCGGGAGCAAGCTATCGGCGGGGCTCTGCAGGAGGCGAGGGACGCCGCTGCTGCCGCGGAGATTGCCAAGAAGGATCTGGAGGCCAGGGTGGCGCAGATGGAGCCGTTCTTGAAGGCGAGTGAAGACAGGGTCACCGCGCTCAACGTGGCGCGGGAGAAAGACGCTCACACCAACTCGAAGCTGCAAATCCGCCTCTCCGAGAAGGGCAAAGAGCTCACTGATTCCAGGGACTCCATTGCTGATTTAGAGCTGAAGGTCTCCACCCTCACTGACTCGCTTGACGCTGCCCGGGACCGCGAGACGAAGCTGAAGGACGATCTCCGCACCGAGAGGGCCCTGCTGGAAAGCACCGCCGTCTCGCAAAACCACTTCCAGCAGACGGTGGAGCAGTGGACTGAGGAGCTCGTCACCTCCGCCGCCAACATCGACATGGAGATGATGGCGTTGAGGGCGGAGCATCTTGTGTACTCCCCCGACGAGAACCTCCCTCACAGCGCCAAACTGAGTCTGTTCTTCAGGGGAGTGGCGCCGGCGCTTGCGCGGCTGCGGGAGAAGATCCCCGTGCAGCTGGCCGACGAGGCGCGCCGGCTCTGCATGGGCACCATGGAGCGGGTGCTGTCGAAGATTGTCTACCGCAACCCCGGGATCAACCTCGTCAACGTCCTCCGGACCTTGCCGCCCGAAGCTGACCAGGAGGCGTTGAAGGCCCAAGTCGCCCACATCGTAGCCAAGGTGGGCAAGATCCAGAGGATTGACGGAGACCGCAGAGACTAGGCACCTTGCTTCCCTCGCCGCTGTCAATTAAGTCATAGGCAGTAGTTGTTTAGAACAGCGGCAAGTTATCTCTGTAATATATACTTTTATTTTGGGTAATCAATGCAGTGTTATCTCCCTTGCTTTTGGTCCTTCACTTTGTATGCTTTTTACCCTACGCTTTTAGGGGAACTTGCCGGCAAGGGGCCCTTGCCGCGAGCGCTGAGTGCGGGACTCATAGCAGCCTGCTAGCAAAGACCTTGTCGGCAAGAAACCTTGCCGCAGCTAGTCGCAGCACACTTAGATTGCTGAGCGAACTCGAAAACGAAGTAAGGGCGCGACACTTGTCGCAGCTCACTTAAGCCGTTGAGCGTGCTCGAAACAAAGTAAGGGCGCGGCTAGCCACGGGTAGGTTCCTCCGCGCACAGGTTTTCCATACAAAGTGTGGTTGTTCAAGGAAGATAACAGAAAATTTAAAAATTTGAATGCTCAAACTTTGGTAACTTAGCTTTCATGGATTGTTTGTTTCCCGGCAAGAATTTTCTTTCTTGAACAGCACTTGGTCCATACTTCTATCTCCTTCCCCCCCCCGGCAAACTTGTGCGCGAGGAACACTCCTTCTGTTTCAGAGAGAAAGACAAAAGAGAAGGAAATACAAGTACGGAGCCTTGCGGCTTGTTATTGCTTACCGGGAGTGTGTGCTGCACAAAATGTCAGATGACACATGCAAGTAAAATAAAGAGCACGAAATGACAAATGGTGCGAAGCACAAAAGTTTTACTGATGCACGGGGTCTGCGCCCGGCTTTGTACAAAGGTTTACATGCAACAGCGGCAAGACTTGTACAAAAGGTGGTTGCCGGAGCGGATCGCGGCAACCGCGCCTTATGGGTGAAACTTGCGAAGATGCTCTATGTTCCAGGAGTTGCTCACCGGTAAGCCTTCTTCGGTCTCAAGGCGGACAGCGCCAGGCCTTGTGACTTGTCTCACCCGATAAGGGCCTTCCCACTTCGGCGTCAACTTGTTGGAGCCCTTGGCGGACTGAGCGCGCCGAAGAACAAGGTCGCCTTCCTCGAGACTCCTGGCCTTGACCTTGCGGCTATGATAGCGACGCAAGGCTTGCTGGTATCGAGCAGCTCGTACAGCAGCCTGGAGACGTTCCTCCTCAAGGAGCAATGCATCATCTTGTCGCAGTTGCTCTTGCTCGAGCTCGTCGTAAGCGAGCACTCGAGGAGACCCGTATACGAGTTCCGTGGGGAGAACTGCCTCTGCTCCATAGACAAGAGCAAAGGGTGTCTGTCCGGTGGCTCGATTTGGTGTCGTCCTGATTGACCAAAGAGCCGCCGGCAACTCCTCTATCCAGTTTCTTCCACACTTGTGCAGCCTGTCGAAGGTTCTTGTCTTCAGTCCGCGTAGCACTTCAGCGTTTGCCCTCTCCGCTTGACCATTGCTCCTTGGGTGAGCAACAAAAGCGAAGCAGACCTTGGCGCCAAGGTCTTGGACGTATTGCATGAAGGTGCGGCTTGTGAACTGTGTGCCGTTGTCGGTGATGATCCTGTTAGGGATCCCGAAACGACAAACTATTGATCTGAAGAACCTGACTGCTGACTGTGCCGTCACCTTTCTCACTGGTTCCACTTCTGGCCACTTTGTGAACTTGTCGATTGCGACGTACAAGTACTCAAAGCCCCCGACAGCGCGGGGAAAGGGGCCGAGGATGTCGAGCCCCCAGACCGAGAAGGGCCAGGACAAAGGGATCGTCTGGAGAGCTTGAGCTGGCTGGTGAATTTGCTTGGCATGGAACTGGCACGCTTCACACTTGGTTACTTGTGCAGTTGCATCTTGGAGGGCTTCTGGCCAAAAGAAACCTTGCCGGAACACCTTCCCGGCAAGTGCTCTTGCGCCAATGTGGTGACCACATATGCCTCCGTGTATCTCTGCCAACAGCTTCTGTCCGTCTTCCCGGGAAATGCACTTCAATCTGACACCATTGAGTCTTCTTCTGTATAGTTCGTTGCCAACGAACTGGTACATACTTGACTGCCTGGTTATCCTCTCTATCTCTTCTGGTTCTTCGGGAAGTTCTCCAGTCTGAAGAAAACGGACGATTTGCCGTGCCCATGCTGGAGCTTGAGGCTCAACAACAAGGACTAAAGGCATCAGGGCTGCTGCGGGAACCTCAGCTTCTACGGCAAGAACCTGCGGCTCTGCCGGAGCTGAGGGTTCCCCGGCAAGCCTGCCGGGGCAAGGCTTGTCGGGAACGCCTGCTTCAACTGTACAGACCCTTGGGTCCGCAGGAGCAGACTGTTCCTCAGCATTTTGGTTGCTGATCTTGGGGACCTTGGCGGCGGCTTCGGGAAGATCCGCCGGCAAGTAGTCGCCGGAGACCAACTTCCTCTTCTTGCTCTGCCCAACTGATGGTGTAACGGATGGCTGAGTTAGCTTGAGCACGAAGACCCCTGGTTCCACAGGTAACTTCATTGCAGCACACTTTGAAAGGCCATCTGCGATGTCATTCTGAGCTCTTGGAACGTGCTCCATCTGTAGGCCTTCAAAGTGTTCTTCAAGCTTCCTCACTTCATTGACATAAGCTTCCATCAGAGGGCTCTGGTAACTCTTGTTTACTTGTCGGACCACCAACTGTGAGTCTCCCCGCACAATCAGCCTCTTGATCCCAAGTTCGGCCGCAATTCTGAGACCGGCAAGCAGACCTTCATACTCAGCAGTATTGTTTGTCGCTTGCTCCTTGGGAAAGTGCATTTGAACAACATACTTGAGGTGCTCTCCGGTGGGTGCTATAAGTAACACGCCAGCGCCGGCGCATTGCAGTGAGAAGGCACCATCGAAGTACATTATCCACTCCTTGCTTGCTTCTTGGACGGGGATGCTTGTCTCTGGAACTTCTTCATCTGGTGTTGGGGTCCATTCCGCTATGAACTCTGCCAAAGCTCTGCTCTGTATGGTTGAAGTACTCTCAAACTTGAGACCAAAGCTTGACAGCTCTAGTGCCCACTCGACGATCCTGCCTGTTGCTTCTGGATTTTGCAATATCCTCTTCAACGGAAAGCAAGTGACCACTGTTATCTCATGTGCCTGGAAGTAATGGCGCAGCTTTCTTGAGGCCATGAGGAGGCCAAAAAGTAACTTCTGCACTCCAGAGTATCTTGATCTAGCCCCCTGCAAGAGGGAACTTACAAAATAAACTGGGCGCTGCACCATCTTCTTTCGCACTTCTCCTTGCTCTTGCGCAGACTTGTCCTTGTCGGGGCCAGAGCTTGTCGGGGAAGCCCCCTGCTTGCCGCTGGATGCGCTTGCCGGGGATGTGGGTTCCTCATCCGCCTCCCTCTCCGCTACTAACGCAGCACTAACCACTTGATTGGTCACCGCTAAGTACAGCAGCAACTTCTCTCGTGGCTTAGGTGCGACAAGTATTGGAGTGGAGGATAGGTATCCTTTCAAGTCTTGCAGCGCAGCCTCCGCTTCCGGAGTCCATTTCATAGGACCTGCCTTTTTCAAGATTTTGAAGAAAGGCAGGGCGCGTTCTGCAGACTTTGAAATGAACCTGGTGAGGGTAGCCACACAACCAGCAAGTCTTCTTACGTCCTTGACGCGCTTCGGGGCTTCAATCCGCTCGATGGCTTTAATCTTGTCGGGATTGGCTTCAATCCCCCTCTGGGACACGAAGAACCCGAGAAGCTTGCCGGAGGGGACTCCGAAGACGCACTTCTCGGGGTTCAACTTGAGTTCTATCTTGTGCAGATTCTCAAAGGTTTCTTCGAAGTCTTGAATCAGGGTGTCCTTGCTCTTGCTCTTGACCACTATATCATCCATGTAGGCTTCTACATTCTTGTGTATCTGCGGCTCAAAAGCAGTGTGTACCACCCTTGCAAATGTTGAGCCTGCATTCTTCAATCCAAAGGGCATGCGTATGAAGCAATATGTGCCACATGGAGTAATGAATGCAGTCTTCTCCTCGTCTTCCTCAGCCATGAATATCTGGTGGTAACCTGAGTATGCATTGAGAAATGAAAGCAACTCACATCCAGCCGTGGAGTCAACAATCTGGTCGATGCGCGGCAAGGGAAAAGGATCCTTTGGACAAGCTTTATTCACATCAGTGAAGTCTATACAAAGTCTCCACTTCCCATTAGCCTTGCGCACAACAACTGGATTGGCCAACCACGTAGGATGGAGTACGCCTCTAACCAGGCCTGCTGCTTCCAACTTCTTTATCTCTTCGGCGATGAACTCCTGGCGCTCCATGGCTTGCTTCCTGACCTTCTGCTTGACGGGCCGCGCATGAGGACAAACATCAAGCTTGTGCTCAATTACCTTCCTGGGAACGCCGGGGATGTCAGACGGTTGCCACGCAAACACGTCCACATTCGCCCGCAGGAAGGCAACGAGCGCGCTTTCCTATTTGGGGTCGAGGGTAGCACTGATGGTGAAGGTACCACCAGTGCCGTCCTCCTTGGCGGACACCTTCTTGGTTGCTGGTGGAGCTGCCATTCCTTTCTTGCACTTGCCGGCGGAGCTCGATGGTGCGTCCTCGACGGCAGCGCAGCACTCCGAAGAGGTGCGTTTGCCGGAGTGGGCCCCAGAGCTCTTGCCAGACTTGGTCTTGGTCTTCCCCCCGGGAGCTTCAGCAGCAAGTGTTTTGCTATCTTCCGCGGCTGCTGCATCCCGGTAGATCTTGTCGGCGCAAATAAGCGCATCTTTCTTGTCGCCGGGGACAGAGATGATGCTTATCGGCCCTGGCATCTTGAGCATGTTTTATGCGTAGTGGGAAGCTGCCATGAACTTGGCGAGCGCAGGACGGCCAAGTATCCCATTGTACGGCAACGGGATATCGGCAACGTCGAACGTGATCCTTTCCGTCCTGAAGTTGAGCTCTCGACCAAAGGTCACTGGCAGCGTAATCTTCCCCTTCGGCTTGCTCCTTCTCGGGTTGATTCCTTGGAACGTCCCGGTTTCCTCGAGCTCGCTGTCGGGGATCTGCAGTTTCTTGATCACAGCGGAGGAAATCAAGTTGAGGCCGGCCCCGCCGTCAACCAACATCTTGGTGACCTTGAGATTGCGGATAGTTGGTGAAACCAACATCGGCAAGCACCCGACCACGGTTGTGCGGTCAGGGTGGTCCTCGAGGTCGAAGATGATGGGCGTGCCAGACCATTTCAGCAGCCTGCGCGACTCGACGGGTGGCTCAGCTGCATTCACTTCCCGCACCCATTGTTTGAGTTGGCGGTGGGAAGTGTGCAGAGAGGCACCTCCATCGATGCACAGAACTTCTGTGGCCTTCTGGAATTCCTGCTCGCTGTTGTCTCCTTCGTCCATGTCCTCGTCATCGTCCTCGTCCTCATCCTTGTCGCGGCCCCGGGGAGGTCTGTCTCCTTGCCGCTGCTTGGCCTTGCCGCGGCGTCCTCCCCGGCCATTGAACGGCCGCTTCTTGCTGGGCTCTCCTCCGCCTCCTTGGGCCTTCTCCTTGTCGCGACGCTCGTATTCAGCCTTCTGCTACTCTACGAGGTACTCTACCCTTTTGCAGTTTTGGAGGTCGTGGCCCTTGGTGCGGTGGATCTTGCAGTACTGCTTGTCGGAGCCGTCCTGCTTGTCGGCTGCCGCTACAGGGGCGGCCTCCTTGCCGGAGCCACCAGCCTGTGTCTTCTTGGCGGGAGCCTCCTTGCCGGACTGCTCGACAACCAGTACCTCCTTGTTCTTCTTCTTCCTGTTATTCCGCCGCCGGCCTTTCCTTGCCGGGGCGGGTCCTCGCTGTCACTTCCTCCTGCGCCGGTATCCTCTCCGGGGAGTCTCCTTCCCTCTTCAGCACGTGCACATTTGTCAGCCAAAGCGTAAAGCTCACTGACGTCCCGGATCTTGGTCATGGCCATCTCCTCCCTCATCCGGCGGTTACGCACGTTCTGGTGGAACGCGCTGATAACCGCGGCAGGGTGGACATCGGGAATATTGTGGTGAACGCGGCTGAACCTTTGGATGTATTTGCGCAGGGACTCTCCCTCCTTCTGGGCAAGGATGTGGAGATAGCTCTCCTGGCCGTGGGGTTTGTGGCCGCCCGTGAAGGCGCCAACAAACTGGTGGCACAAATCCGCCCATGAAGAAATGGAGTTCTCCGGCAAGTGCATAAGCCAAGACCTGACGTTTGGCTTAAGCACGAGCGGGAAGTAGTTGGCTAGGATCTTCTCGTCGCGTCCCCCGGCAGCCTGCACCGCAATGGTGTAAATGCTGAGGAACTCCGAGGGGTGCGTCTTGCCGTCGTACTTCTCGGGTACGTCGGGCTTAAAATTCTTCATGATGGGCCACTGGACTTGCCGCAGCTCTCGGGTGAACGCAGGGCAACCTGCCGCGTACGGCAAGTCGCCTGGTTCACCGGGCGCGTGCATGTCGATAGCGGTCCCAGCGCGCTGATCGGACTGTCTTCGAGCTTCTCTTCGACGCTCGATACGAGTTCGAGCGTCCTCTTGTCGCCTGTCGTCGAGGACTTGGCGCTGATCGCGGCGAGCCCGCGGATCCGACAACGCCGTGGAGTCGTCGTCGACGTTGATCCGGCGGGGTGGCGATTTCTGCTTCCGCGGCGGGGAGTGCACGGTAGTTGCACCCCCGGCGGTCTTGTCACCGTCGGCCTTCGCTTGGTCGACTTGCCGCGGCCGTGAAGTTGCCGGCTGCTGCGGCGCGTCGTTGTTGGCGAAGGCGATGAGGCTCTGGATCATCGCCCTCCAGTCTTCGGCCTTGTCCGCCGCTGGAGGGAAGTCGAGGAGCAGCTGAGCCCTGGCCAGGGCTTCTGCTGGAGAGGAGGGAAACGGTGGCGAACAGTGCGAGGAGCGGGACACGCTCGGACTTCTAACCGCGTTAGAAGGAGCATGTTCCCGTCCCGGCGACCGCGCCTTGCTCGTGCCGGGACGTTGGCCTTGAGCGTCCCGTGACTCGTCGGCCTGGCCACGTCCCAGCAAGCGTATGGTACCTCCGGTACCACGTCGCTACTGGTCTGGCACCTCCTGAGAGGGACATGGTGCGTGTACGAATACCGAGGCCTTGGAGTTCGCCCGGTCGTCCGTCTTGTCCTTGGACTTGGTGGCGCTGTGAGTGTCCCCACCGGCGTCCACCCTTCCGCCGGCGCCTCCCCCACCAACCGTCGGCTCTGGTGGTGGTGGGATCGACGCGGACGGGCCTCCGACCTCCGAAGCCTTCTTCTTCGGAGGCATGTTGGTGTAGTCGATGAGGTTGATGGAGCTGGAGAAGTTGCTGAAAGTTGCGCCCGCGTGAGCGCCGGATCAGGTTCGCACAACCTCGACGCCCCCTACCTGGCGCGCCAAAGATGTCGGGGAAACTGGACGCCCACGAACACCTATGGGACCGGAGCCCCTTCTACGTTGCGGTAAGGGAGCGGAGGGAGCACGGAGAGCAGATCGAGGAGCACACGCGGGCAGTTTACCCAGGTTCGGGCCGCGATGACGCGTAAAACCCTACTCCTGCTTTGGTTGTATTTAGTTCCTGGGCTCGGGAGCTTGAAGATCTACAGTACTAGCTACACCGAGCGTGGGAGTGAGCGAGTTTCTGGGATCGAACCCCCTCTACGTTGTGCATGGGCCTCCTTTTATAGCTCAAAGGGGTCACCGACAGGTGTCAACGTAGAGGAGGGTAAAAATGTAAAATCGGTGGTAGTTGCAACAGTGCATGAACAGTGTATAAATAGTGGATGAACAGTGGTCTTCACCTAATCTTGACGGTGGGGGACAAAGGCATTGAATGCCCGTCGCCGTCGCCCCAAAAATTGTCCGTCCATGCGTCTCCGTTCGCCACGGCGATATCCTCGTCACCGCGGCTTGCCACCGTGTACCCCAGGCTGCACAGCCATCTGCCATGTGCCCCTGGAAGGGCCCCAGGGCGACGCGTGGCCATATGAGCTGGAGCGGAGGGACACAGCATAGGCTTCCCCGGCAAGCACCTTGCCGGGGTCGCAACCTTGCCGGGCCCGGAAGCTTGTCGCGCTCCGGGTCCTGCCGGGGCGCATGATGCGCCGCGATATTCCTTCTTAAGATGCCGTTCTTTGGCCTTCCTGGCAAGCACCTCTCGCCAGGGTCTTGTGCTGGAATGATAACTTTGAGCCTGGTGCGGCCTCCCCGGCAAGCTCCTCTTGCCGGGGTCTTGTCTCTTAACTTGAATACTTTGTTCTTGAATGGCTTCATAGGGACCAGAGCGGACCTTGGCGAGCGCGTGGTAAGCCCTGCCACGGGAAGCTGCTACTGCCCGTGCACAAGTTGGGGTACTAAGGTACCCCTACCTTAGTACACCGACAACACTGTTGCTACTATCCAAGTTGTTGAGGATATCCAAACTCTTAGCACCCAATGCACTCCTAGTCCCATTGGACCTATTAATGGTGATGCTATGACCTCAACCGTAGAAGAAGAAACTCCTATGACCATAGAAGCTACCAAACAAGTGAGCCTAAAGGACACCACTACCACTTTACTTGATAGTGGTGACTTTGATAATTGCACCCTTTCTGAAGTTATTGGTTTTCTTCACAGAATGGCTAAAGACCCCCACATTAGCACACTTAATCTTGCCTTCACGGAGCATATCACTAATGCTCTTATCAAAGCTAGGGAGGAGAAGGTTAGGGTAGAAGCCTCCATACCTAGAAAGCTAGAAGATAGTTGGGATCCTATGATTAAAATTAAGTTGAATAACTTCTCTTGCTATGCTTTATGTGATGTTGGAGCTAGTACCTCCGTTATGCCCAAAAGAATGTATGATATGCTTGAATTGAAACCTTTTGATCCTTGTTCTTTTGGTGTTCGTCTTGTTGATTCTTCCGTAAAGAAACCTTTGGGGAAGATCGACGATGTTCTTATCATTGTCAATGACAATTATGTTCCCGTTGATTTTACTATTATGGATATTGAATGTGAACCTTCTTGTCCAATTATTTTGGGACGTCCATTTCTTCGCACCGTTGGTGCTATCATTGACATGAAAGAGGGGAATATAAAATTCCAATTCCCTCTCAAAAAAGGGATGGAACACTTCCCTAGAAAGAAGATTAAGTTGCCTTTTGAGTCCGTTATACGGGCTAGCTATTCTCTTACTCTTGATAAAACTTGATCTTCTCCTTTTTGCATCATGCCTAGCTTAAAGGCATAAAAGAAAGCGCTTTTGGGAGGCAGCCCACAACGAATTAGGTTTTATTTTGCTTTTGTTGTGTCTTGATGTTTTTTTACTATAGTAGCATCATCATTGTATCTTTTCTTTTCAGCTTTGTGCCAAGTTTAGCCTCCGATTGCAAGAAAGTTCAAAAGTTGTGACGTGCTGTCCAGAAAACAGATTCTGTCCTTGGACAGAAAAATTCGAATAAAATCAACATATCATCTTTTTTATCTGAATTGTTTTGACAGCGTGCTCTATACAATTGGCTTTCGAGCGTCTGTTCTGAGTTTTTTGATTTAAGTTGCAGAAGTGCCCCGAAAAAATTATTTACTACCTGTTGGTCTGTTTTTCACAGATTCTGTCCTATTTTGCCTTTTCTTCGTTTTGCAAACCTTGAGCTTGCTTTTTCTTTGCAAAAACCTTTTGGCAATCTTGAGAAACAGTAGGTCTTCAAGATTATCTTTATTTCCAGTAGGGAAAAATTATTTTATTGTGGGTACTAACCTTGCTAATCAGATTATGATGAGTTATGTATGAAGGGAGTTTTCAAGTGTACGAGGGAAGATGATAAAAGAAGATTCAGGAGGGTCAAACGCTCAAGCTTGGGGATGCCCCCGTGCACCCCAAGAAATATTCAAGAAGACTCAAGCGTCTAAGCTTGGGGATGACCCCATGCATCCCCTTCTCCATCAACAATTATCAGTTCGTCTTTCGTTCCACTATATTTTTATCACTTCATGTGTTATGTGCTATGCTTGGAGCGTCTTGCTCTTAGTTTCCTTTTTTAGTTTTCTTTAGCTTTGCTTGCTGTTCATAACAAGTTAGAACCCAGCTTTCTTTGTGTGGGAGAGAAACACGCTCCACTTCAACCTAGAACACAACATAGGATTTTCATGCTTATCTTTGATGTGTGTGTTCTTTGTCTTTCCATAGCTACTGTCATGTTTAGCTCTTAGTTTTCATGCTTTTCTTTTTAAAGAGCTTTTGTTTAGTTGGTTGCTGAACTCTCTTGAGTTTTCATGTTTATCTTGTTAAGAGAGTTTGCCTGTTGCACTGAGTTGTGTGTCTTAACTTAAAGTAGGTAATTGAGGTTGCTATTTAATTTTAGTAGTAACTTGCAATAGTTTTGAGGTATTGCCATGAGTAATGTCTGAACTTTTGGTGTCAAGAGCTTTAGCCTATTAGTGATAGATGTCGTATTTTGGGCAATCCGTGTTTATTTTCGAAAACCTACAAAATAGTTGAGAACTTTAGCTACTAGACGGATCACTAATCTTTGGAGGGATCGAATATTAGAGTACACTCACGTACCATGAGTCGAGGATGCGCAAGGATAACCAAACCCCCATACACTCCTCCTCGGGGTACTTGTCTCTTTGTGAACCTCCTAATTAGATTGAGAGTTACCGATAATAAGTGCATGAGTTCTTCGGACTAATGTGAGTATTCGAAAGTTGACACTTCCACCTAGCCATATTTTTCTAGCCTCTTTGGTACCGTGCATTGCCCTTTCTCACCTCGAGAGTTGGCGCATACTTCGCCGGTGCATCCAAATCCTTGGCACGATACGCTCTGTCATCATAAGCCTCATTATATCCTTCCTCAAAACAGCCACCATACCTACCTATCAAGGCATTTGCATAGCCTTTCCGAGATACATTGCCATGCAACATCCATCTTCTCATGACTTGATCTTCATGTCATACATGCTTTTTGCTTGATCGATGAGCCGCATGCTAGTTGGGCCTTGCCCTAATCATTGCTACATGACGCGCTAGTATCATTGCATATCCTGCTACACTGGCAGAGGCATACATTTGCATACATCATGATAGTTTCATTTTCTTTATGTTGAGTACTTTTGTAAAGTGTGAAAGATCTTCTATACTTCTTGTAATATATAGAGTGTTTCCCCTAAAGTGAGGAAAAGATCCCAAAGAGGACAAAAATCAAAAGATCCCAAAGAGGACAAATGAGAGTTAAATAGAAAGAGCCATTGAGGCCACAAAAAATAAAATAAAAATAGAAAAAAGAGAAAAATAAATAAAAAGAGAGAAGGGGGCACACTACTATTCCTTTTGAGAGATCCACACTCGTACTCCATCTTATACCTTGTACTCCATAGAGATTATCATTCATGCATATAGCTATGTGGGGACCTTCACACTATAGAACTTGGCTTGTATATTCCAATGATGAGCCTCCTCAAAAGAGCTCTAGGTCTTCTTGAGCAAGCAAGTTGGATGCACCCCCACTAGTTCCATTGGAGAGCTTACCTTAGCTCATATGTGCATCCGTTGCATGGCAATCCCTACTCCTCACATCATATCTATCATTTAGCTTTCTCTCGCCTATGATTGTCCTCATTGATGTGAGCCTTTCACACCTTTTTTGTCTTCCCCCTTCATCATTATTCTCTCTTTGCCATCTTAAGTGTCAACTTTCTTGCTTACGCTCATCCATTGCATGAGTGCTCAAAATATTGAAAGGGAGTGGATCATTTTGACTTGTACCTGGCTGGTGGTCTGGGGATGAGTCAAGATAAGATTCCAAAGAAGACCAAGTGTGAAACTTTAGTAGATTAAGTTCTCAACAATACAAAAACTATGTTTTACTCTCTCATATATCCCTATCCCCTTTCTTGCACGCAAGCACCATTTGGATACATTCGAGTCACGGACAGCGAGAGCTCTTGCACCTTTATGTTCTTATGTTGCTTGTTACAATGCTAATATAGACTCTTGCTTGTTATGACTTGAATTGAATTACATGCCTTGATTGCTTTACTTAAAAAGTTCTTATATGGTTGGTAGCATGTCACCACAGAAATTATGCTTGTTATCATTTACTTACTCGAGAACGAGCAGGAATTAAGCTTGGAGATGTTGATACGTCCAAAACGTATCTATAATTTCTGCTTGCTCCATGCTTCTTTTGTATGATATTGCTATGACATTGATGCACTTCCATACACTTTTGATCATATTTGGACTAACCTATTAACTCAGTGCACCACAGTGCCAGTTCCTGTTTTCTGCTGTTTTTCTATTTCAGGTTTCCCCCATATTAAAAGTGCTCCAAAAATTCCGGGAAAAATACAGGAAAAATCAGCGTACAGGAAGCTTCGCGAAGAACCAAAGCGGGGCCAGAGGGGAGCCAGGGGAGGCCCAGGCGGCCACCTGGCGCGGCCCCACCCCTGGCCGCGCCAGGGGGGCGCCTGGGGCCCCTGCTCCGCCTCTGGCTGCCCCCCTTCGCATATATATCCCTCTCGTCCCGAAACCCTCGAGGACAGAACCCTTTTTCGCGATCTCGCCTCTGTTCCGCCGCCGCAGCGCTTCCAAGATCGGGAGCATCAGGAGAACTCTTCCCGGCACCCTGCCAGAGGGGAGAACCACCACCGGGAGCTTCTCCACCACCATGGACGCTTCCTGGATGAGTCGTGAGTAGTCCCCCTTGGACCATGGGTCCATGATCAGTAGCTATGTGATGTTCTCCTCCCCTCTTTGCTCTTCATGGTTTAGACCTCGTGAGCCGCCCTACATGATCGAGGCACATATGTAATCTTTCTGCTGTTGCTTTGCTGAGTTTGCTGGGATCTGATGGATTATGAGACTATGTTCAGATTGTGTTTGAGTAATATATGATTCACCTCTTTTATATCTTTGTTCTTGAGTAATTCTTGCATGTTCTCCGTTGCTGTTTATTGCTTTGGCCAAGTAGTAGGTAGTAACTCCAAGAGGGAGCGTTATGCTTGATTGTGGGTTCAGGCCCCCTGATGACTAGCTTGAGTGACAGAAACATGAGTCTAGGGGATGTGCTGTTGTCACAAGGGGGAAAACAACGGTGCTTGTACTTGCCGGTGCAAGGATTGTTTACTTTACGCAAAGTTCTTTTAATGCAGTTGTTTGTTGCTTTGAGTTTACACTTTGGGTGGCATTCACAACTTAATACCAGCGAGACGTTCTGGATAGATATCTCAAGGTGGATGATTAGTAGTAGATGCAGATGGATTTCGGTCTACTTGCCTTGGCGTACTGCCCATGCTTTTGAGCCTCTACCATTCTTTGCAGCATAGTTATCATTGGTTTGCGCACATAATCCTTTAAATTGCCCAGCTGTAATTTGTTTACCTCGCTTTGCTGTTTTATCGTCTTTTGGGAGAGAGACATCACTAGTGAACATCATGGGACCCCGGTCCATATTACCACCGTTGATCACACCTTCTATTTACTTCCTGTTTTTATTTCCTAGTTGCAGTCATAGCTATCATTATTATCTTTTGTGTTTGATCCTTTGTAAACAACAAGGCCGGAGGGATTGACAACCTCTCTGTACTCGTTGGGAGAAAAGTTATCTATATCTGTGTGCGGGTCCGGTCAACCGTTAAGTTTCTGCCGCCGTTGACACCTACTTGTCGACCCTCGGAGTCTCACGGGATTCGATCCTTGGTATCTTTGCCAAGGGAAATTTGCCGCTACGCTACATCTCAACCTTCCACTTGGGGTAACCAACGAGGGGCGAAAAGCCATCAAGCGCTGCATTGATGTGGGGATCAGAAACTTTGTGGCAGCTGATGATTGTAAGAATTAATGGGCTAGGCCCATAGCAATTTCTGAAATCTCAAATAGTGGACCATGTGTAAAATCGCAAGTGGTGGTGCTAAAGTTTAGTTCCTCCCCGGAAGTTGAAGGAGAGTTGGACCTCTTTATATAATGGGTTCTCTCCACCACTCTAAGTGGTGTGTGAGAAGAGAAAGGGAAGACCACATGCGTGCCCTAGCTTGCCTCGCCCGGCCTGGCCTGGCGAGGCGAGGCGAGGCGGCGCGTACGTGCGACATGCGCGTGAATGGTCCGCCGAAATCCGGTCCGTCTCCTTGCAGGGGCGCATCTTACTTTTGCCGTTTTATTTTTGGCAGACAAGTTTATGATTTCTTGTCCGGTAAGTATACAAATTAGAAACCAAGTCGGTTTGGGATTGTGATCGCGACATAATACCGCCTCTGGTCCTAATATATATACGGCTACCGGCTACGGCCGAATACACACCAAAAACACCTAGGGTTTTGCCTCATCTCGCAACTTGCACCATTGTCGTAGTCTACTTCATCCCAAACGCCGGCGTGCATCGGTGTGTGGGAGAGCAGGTATCCGGAACTGTCTGTCCTTGCAATCTTGCACCGGGAGAGGATGAATTAGGTTTTTGGGAAGCGCTCTGCGTGACTGCTCAAGTTCATCAACATGGGTTGTCCTCCGTCCAAGTCGGGCAGTGCTACTCATCGTCGCCTTCGACGAATTCAAGAGCAGATCGTCGCCAACATCGTCATCAACACCGCCGCACCCACAATAGCCAACGAACAATACGTCCAACATCATCTGTTCATGTTTGTCTCTACAGCTGTTGTTTCGTGTGCGTTGCTGCAGTTGTTCTGGATGCTTTGTTATTCTTCTAGTTTGCTAGATTGTTGCATGCTAGTGTCTTTTCTGGTCATGAATTATTTACTGGAATTAATCATGAACTTGCCTAATTTTCAACAGTTCAAAAACCTAATTGTAGGCAATTTCCTGAGTTAACTATGGCTGGATTTGCTGATGCACTGAGATCGGATAAGTTTATCGGTGTGCACTTTAAGAGGTGGCAGGTGAAGACCACGCTCTGGCTTAATGCTCTGAAAGTTTTCCATGTTAGTGTTCGTGCTCCAGTGGGAATGACTGATGAAGATCACAGAAAATTCCAGGAAGCCAATACTATGGTTGTTCGATACATTCTAAGTGTTCTTGCTGACCGTCCGTGTGATGTGTACATGCACATAGATGACGGAAAGACTCTATGGGATGCACTGAATGCAAAACTCGGTGCAAAAGATGCATGCAGTGAACTGTATATCATGGAGAGTTTTCATGACTACAAGATGGTGAATAACCGTTCTGTGGTTGAACAAGCTCATGAGATACATTGCATTGTGAAGAAACTTGAACTCCTTAAGTGTGTTTTACCCAACAAATTCGTGGCTGGGTGCATGACTCCAAAGTTGCATCCTTCATGGAGGAATTTCGCCACAACTCTGAAACATAAGAGACAGGAGATATCAGTTGAAAATCTAATTGCGTCTCTTGATGTTGAAGAAAAGCTCAGGCTAAAGACACTACTGAGAAGGAGGTGAGGTTCATCCTACCGCCAATATGGTGCAGAGGTACCCACAGAACAAGAACAAAGGGAAGAATAAACATGTTTTCAACAAACCTAGCAAGACTACTACCTTCAAGCAGAAGAAGTTCAACAAGGCTGAGCTAGAGTGCTACGCCTGTGGGAAGCCCGGACACTTTTCCAAGGAATGCCCTGAATGTGCAGACCACAGAGGGAAAACGAGCTCCAAGACTGTCAACATGGTGACCGCTAGCAATACTGATGGGTATGGTAATTTACCTATTGTGCTTTCAGTATTTCAATCATCTTTGTGGTGGATTGATTCGGGTGCTAACATTCATGTGTGTGCTGACATCTCCCTATTTACTTCTTATCAGGTCGCAAGGGATTCTTCCGTCCTAATGGGGAATGGGTCACATGCTTCTGTTCGTGGCATTGGCATGGTGGATCTGCAGTTTACTTCGGGAAAGATCGCGCAACTAAGGAACATGGAACATGTCCCTACTATGAACAAGAATCTAGTTAGCGGCTCCCATCTATGTAGAGATGGGTTTAAGGTAGTTTTAGAATTGAATAAAGTAATCGTGTCAAGGTTTGGACAATTTATAGGCAGAGGATATGAGTGCGGAGGCTTGTTCCGCTTCTTTTAGATTTTTGTAATAAGTCAGTAAACCAAATTTATGCTAGTCTTAATGATGATGCAAGTACTTGGCACTCTCGTTTATGTCATATTAATTTTGGTTTAATGTCTCGGTTATCCAGTATGAGTTTAATTCCGAACTTCACAGTTGCCAAAGGTTCTAAGTTCCATAGTTGTGTGCAATCGAAGCAACCTCGAAAGCCTCATAAGGCTGCCGAGGAGAGAAACTTGACACCTCTAGAACTCATACATTCTGATCTTTGTGAGATGAATGGTGTGTGGACAAAAGGTGGAAAGAGATATTTCATGACTTTGATTGATGATGCGACTAGATTTTGCTATGTTTATCTGTTGCAAACTAAATATCAAGCATCGGACTACTTTAAAATCTATAAAGCTGAAGTTCAAAATCAACTAGAGAGAAAGATCAAGCGTCTTAGGTCTGATCATGGTGGAGAGTATTTTCCCGAAGTATTTGATGAATTTTGTGAGGAACTTGGTATTATTCATGAGAGGACGCCTTCGTATTCACCCCAATCAAATGGAGTTGCCGAGAGGAAAAACCGCACGTTGACTGACTAGGTGAATGCCATATTAGACACTGTTGGTTTATCTAAGGCATGGTGTGGGGGAGGCTTTATTGACTTCATGTCATGTACTGAATATAGTTCCTAAAAATAATAAGGAGAAACCCCTTATGAGGAGTGGGTTGGGAGAAAACCATCACTTTCTTATTTGCGCACTTGGGGATGTCTAGCAAAGGTCAATATTCCTATTCCTAAGAAACACAAACTTGGACCAAAGAAAGTGGATTGTGTCTTTCTGGGTATGCTCAACGCAGGATTGCTTATAGATTTTTAGTGGTGAAGTCTGAAGTACCTGATATGCATGTTGATACTATAATGGAATCTCGTGATGCAACATTTTTTGAGAACATATTTCCTATGAAAGATATGCATAGCATTGCTAGATTTTCTTCTGAGATAATTCCTGAATCCAGTACAACTGATGAATATTTCGAACAATCACATGAGGAAGTCCTTGAGAAGGATAACAATGAAGTTCCTATAAGGAACAAGAGACAAAGGATTGCAAAATCCTTTGCTGATGATTTCATTGTATACCTTGTGGACGACACACCCAAGTCTATTGCAGAGGCATATACATCTCTAGGTGTAAATGATTGGAAAGAAGCTGTTCATAATGAGATGGACTCAATTCTTTCTAATGGAACTTGGGAACTAACTGATAGACCATATGGTTGTAAACCTGTGGGTTGTAAGTGGGTGTTCAAAAAGAAGCTAAAGCCCGATGATACTATTGATAAGTACAAGGCGCGGCTAGTGGCCAAGGGCTACACTCAGAAAGAAGGCGAAGATTACTTTGACACCTATTCACCCGTTGCTAGAATGACCACCATTCGAGTGTTACTTTCCTTGGCTGCCTCTTATGGTCTTATCATTCATCAAATGGATGTAAAGACAGCTTTCCTCAATGGAGAGTTGGAAGAGGAAATTTATATGGATCAGCCTGACGGGTTTGTGGTAAAGGGTGAAGAGAGAAAGGTGTGCAAGTTGTTAAAATCTTTGTATGGCTTGAAACAGGCACCTAAGCAATGGCATGAGAAGTTTGAAAGAACTCTGACTTTTGCAGGATTTGTCATTAACGAGGCTGATAGGTGTGTTAACTATCGCCATGGTGGGGGCAATAGTGTCATATTATGTTTGTATGTGGATGACATACTGATCTTTGGTACAAACATTAATGTGATCAATGAGGTCAAGTCTTTTCTATCAAAAAGTTTTGACATGAAAGATTTGGGAGAAGCTGATGTAATTATAAACATCAAACTTATTAAGGATGAGAGTGGTATTTCTCTAACACAATCTCACTATGTTGAGAAGGTTTTGAGCCGGTTCGACTTTATGGATAGCAAGCCTGCTCCAACACCTTATGACCCCAGTGTGACACTCAGAAAGAACAAGAAAGAAGCGAGAGATCAATTAAGATACTCTCAAATTGTCGGTTCACTCATGTACTTAGCTAGCGCTACAAGGCCAGATATCTCTTTTGCCGTGAGCAAACTGAGTAGGTTCATGTCCAACCCGGGTAATGATCATTGGCATGCACTAGAAAGGGTCTTGCGCTATCTGAGAGGTACTATGAGTTACGGAATTACTTATTTAGGGCATCCCGCTGTGATAGAAGGATATAGTGATTCAAATTGGATCTCCGATGTTGATGTACTATACGCAACAAGTGGGTATGTATTTACTCATGGAGGTGGCACAGTATCATGGAGGTCTTGCAAGCAAACCATATTGACGAGGTCAACTATGGAAGCAGAATTAACTGCTTTAGACACATCTACTGTTGAGGAAGAATGGCTGCGTGAGCTCTTGATGGACTTGCCTGTGGTTGAAAAACCTGTACTGCCTATTCTTATGAATTATGACAACCAAACAATTATCGCTAAAGTGAACAATTCTAAAGATAATGTGAAGTCATCAAGACACGTTAAGAGACGTTTGAAGTCTGTCAGAAAGTTGAGAAACTCCGGAGTAATAACTGTTACATATATTCAAACAGACAAAAAATTGGCAGATCCCTTTACAAAGGGACTGTCACAAAATGTGATAGATATTGCATCGAGGGAGATGGGTATGAGGCCCATAGATGTTACACCATAGTAGTAACCCAACCTTTGTGATCGGAGATCCCGTGAATTAGGATCTGGGAAGAACAAGCTATTGGTTAACTGAGGAGAGTAATAACCAATGACCGTCTCCAAGTGAAAATGCAAAACTCTCAGAGCTGTAAGGCTCAGAGCTGTAAGGCAGGTTGGCAACATGCCTTAATGTGGTCCTATGGCTATAATTAGCAAAGATGTTGTCCTACAGAGCAGTCTTGAAAGAACACACCTATATGAGTTCCGACTGTACACGTCGCAGTCTATGAGATTTGGGTGATCTCTAGTAAGCTCACGAATAGACCAGGGAGTATGACGTATAAGCTCCAAACTGCCGGGTAGCCTACTGGCGGTCAGGTACTGGTTAAGACTTTGAGTGAAACATGTTCACACAAAACTAGCAATTCAAGGCATAATCCATTGTCAAGTTGTGAATGGATGTAGCTTAAAGTTCTAGGCAGAAGTTCAGCTTAACAGTCTCTGATGAAACACTGGTATATTAAACAAGTGGTGACATAAGGCAAATATCTAAATCGGATTTGAGATCTGGTGGGGGTTGTTAGAATTAATGGGCTAGGCCCATAGCAATTTCTGAAATCTCAAATAGTGGCCCATGTGTGAAATGCCAAGTGGTGGTGCTAAAGTTTAGTCCCACCCCGGAAGTTGAAGGATAGTTGGACCTTTTTATATAGTGGGTTCTCTCCATCACTCTAAGTGGTGTGTGAGAAGAGAAAGGGAAGACCCCACGCGCGCACTCGCTAGCCTGGCCTGGCCGTGGCCAGCCTTGAGGCGAGGCGAGGTGGCACGTATGTGCGACATGCGCGTGAATGGTCCGCCGAAATCCGGTCCGTCTCCTTGCAAGGGCGCAACTTCCTTTTGCCGTTTTATTTTTGGCAGACAAGTTTATGATTTCTTGTCCGGTAAGTATACAAATTAGAAACCAAGTCGGTTTGGGACTGTGATCGCGACACAATACCGCCTCTGTTCCTAATATATATATAGCTACCGGCTGCGGCCATATACACACCAAAAACACCTAGGGTTTTGCCTCATCTCGCAACTTGCGCTGCTGTCGTAGTCTACTCCATCCCAAACACCGGCGTGTATCGGCGCGTGGGAGAGCAGGTCTCCGGAACCGTTCGTCCTTGCGATCCTGCACCGGAAGAGGATGGATTAGGTTTTTGTGAAGCGCTCTGCGGGACTGCTCAAGTTCGTCAGCACGGGTCGTCTTCCGTCCAAGTCGGGCGGTGCTACTCATCGTCGCCCTCGTCGTCGTCAGCAGCAGATCGTCGCCAACATCGTCATCAACACCGTCGCACCCACAATAGCCAATGAACAGTACGTCCAACATCATATGTTCATGTCCGTCTCTACAACTGTTGTTTCGTGTGCGCTGCTGCTGTTGTTCTGCATGCTTTGCTGTTCTTCTAGTTTGCTAGATTATTGCATGCTAGTGTCTGTTCTGGTCATGAATTATTTACTGGAATTAATCATGAACTTGCCTAATTTTCGAACAATGACATGTTGTGTTATTCTGCACAATATGATTGTCGAGGATGAGGGTGGTGGTGTAGTCCAAACTCATGATTTTGAAGCACCTAGAGAACAAGTTGAAATCCCGGAAGATCAAGATGTGGTTCAGTTGATGAACTTTTTGCATATGCATCAGAATCTTCAAGATCAGCAGGTGCACATGCAACTATTCATTGATCTTGTGGAGCACATGTGGACCCACAATGACAACCAAGAAGCCAATGCTCGAGTTCGGCACTTCAAATAAATTTTGTGTAAACAATTATATTTCGTACCAACATTTGTTATTTACGTGTGACATTTGTTGTATGATCGACGTGCATGTATTTGCATGAATTTGACAGTCTGGATTTGAGATAGATGAATGCCGGGATGAAAATATGAGAGGCCGTCCAAATGCGCCCGTGGACGTGCCCGGACGCGTCCGTAAGCAAACATATAGGGGGTCGAATTTATCAAGTCCGGTTGTAAATGCTCCATCCGTAATAACAACATGCGTCTGAGGAAACGGAACGGGAAATAGAGGGAGAAAGCAATGTGGTTGGAATCGCCCACGCCTTTAGCACGAAACCCTCAGAGCATCTCCAGCCGCGCCCCCAAAAAGCCCCCCCAGGCCACTTTTTCGGCACCGGCGCCGAAAAAATGGCCCAGTTGCGCCCCCAGGAACCCTATTTTCGACGGATTGGGCCAAAACTGGCGTCGGTGGACCCAACCCGAACCCGGGGCGCTGGGGGTCACCTGGGGGCGCCGGACGGGTCGTTTTTGGCGCGAACTGTGATGGGCCCGCCCTGTCAGTGACGCGCTACTTCGTCGTCCTCATCGCCTCGGTTCCCGCGGGATTCAATGCCAAAGTTGCCGCACTGCCGCACCGTCGCCTCCGTTGATGCCCCGCGCTGCCGAGATGCAGCTCCGGGCAGCCTGCCCATTGATGCCGCGCAGCGAACCGTCGCGTCACCCGGCGCCACGGGCGCACGCCGCGCGTCGCCTTGCATGCGCCTCCCGTCGCCCGAGCTCCGGCTATAAAAGCCGCCTACCTCGCCGGTGAATGCCACACCGCAGCACATCGCCCCTCCCCCCGCACTCTCCACACTGCCACGCGCACTTCACCGCTTCCTCCGCCGCTCGCTGCTTCGTCGCCGACACGCACTGCGCCCCCATGCCGCCTCGCCGCCGGGGAGCTGCGGGCTACCGCGGTGTCCGCGTTCATCCATCCAGCACCTACTCCGCCGAGATTCGATCGGGCGACGTGCGCCTCGGCCTCGAAACCTTCGACACCGCTCAGGAGGGCGCCCGCACGTACGACGCTGCGGAGTGGCGCCTCCGGCGTTCCGGTTGGGACATGAACTTCACGGACGTGCCGACTCGGGAGCGGGCACAGGAGTTGGTGCCTCCCCCGCGGCTTATCACCGACGACGATCGTCAGAAGAACCGTAGGCGGGCGCACCGTATCAGCCTGGCCGAGATGGATGAGGAAGCCATGGCGACGTGGCGCCAAAACTTCCCGCAAGACATCATCAACGAGCACCAGTTGTTGGCCGAGAAGAGGGCGGAGAGGAAGAAGAGGAGGGAGGAGCGAGCGGCCTATGGCGAGGACAGCGAGCGCGGAAGACGGTCGCTAAATTCAACATCGAGCTAGGAGATGTGTCCTCCTGGGACTCCACCGACGAGCGGTTCCTTGACGCCTACGCTGAGACGTCGGAGAAGGACATCACCGAGGCAGAGTCTGAGTCTGTGACACCCCGAGACCGATGCGCCAGGTGTCAGCCAGTTATTCATCGTCGTTGCCATGTCATCTTCTTGTGTGTTGCATCTTGCCATGTCATCATGTGTGTTGCATCATTATGTTTTTGAAACATGCATCCGTCCGAGTCCGCCCATCCTTTCCGTTGTCTGTTCTCAGCCCAGACACACTCGCACGCGCCCACGGCGTCTTCGAATATTTATTTTATGAGTGGCCGAAAAATGTTCTCGGAATGGGATGAAACTTGGCATATGGTCTTATTATAGTGTAGACAGGACGCCTGCCAAATTTCATCGCATTCGGAGCTCGTTTGATAGCCCAACCGTTAAATATAAAGGCACTAGTAGTCGGATAAAACGTCGGACGTTTTCGGTCTTCGAAAACCCCACGGGCCTATCTTCTCTTCTCTCCTCTCAGCCCGAAGCCCCTCTAACACAGCCCACCTAGCCCACCTACACTACCCCTCTATTGCGGAGCACCCGATCGGATCTAACGGTCCGAATCGCAGCAAAACCCCCCAAACCCTAGCAATTTTGCTATATATGGACACCTCCTCGTCCAAAAACGGCATCCCTAGCCTTCCCCTACCTCCTAGCCCCCCTCCTCCTCAGATTCCGCGCTTAGCCGGTGCCCCGCCGCCACTTGTCGCCGTCCAAACCTCCCTGGGCCGCCGCCACATCAGCGCGGGTCCACCCGTCAGCCGCCCCGCACCCCTGGCCTCGTTCCTCCAGCGTCGGGCTCGCCAAGCCCATCGCCAGCCGCCCCGGGCCGTGGCGGGCCCCAACCGGCCCGCGCCCCGCGCTCGCTGCCCGAGCGCCTCCCGCTCGGTAGCTCTCCGCCTCGACCATCAGCCTCAGCCGCCCTCGTCGGCCGGCGCCGCTCCGGCACCGACCTCGCCGCCGGCGTCACTCCGCTGCAGGTCGAGCCACCCTGCCCTCCACCCTTCTCTCGCCTCTCCCTCTCACCCCGCCGGCCTCCTCTCGCAGGTGCCCCACCACCGCCATGGCCTTCAACCTCCGCCGCCCTTCCGGCGCCGTCCTCGCCGCCGGTGGAGCCGAGGACACCGCGCCCCCGTTCCGCCTCCTCCCCGTCATCATGGCCTCGCCCCTTCATCTCCCAGTGCGCCATCGTGCCTCACCGCGCCGCCGGTGTGCCGAAGCTCGCCGCCGGTCTCGGTCCGGTCAGATCCGGATCGGGACGGGCCGGACATGTCCGCCTGGTGCCCGGACATGTCCGCCCTCCGCCTCGCATCTGTGACCGCCAGGTGGGCCCGTGCGCGCCCACCGACGGACATGTCCGTTTGCTCCCGGACACGTCCGCCCCTCCGAGGTTGTCTTTTCTGCTAAGTCCCTGTTTATTGTAAATAAGTGTGCATGTTCATGTGGCTGTAACTTTTTGTGTGCTTATCCAAATGATGCATATGATATGTCAAAATGATCGTGGTGATATGCTCTTCTTTTTGTTCCATTGTGGCATGCTTGTTTGAGTTCATCTTGATGCCCTAATCATCGTTGCAAGAGTGTTATAAGTTTAAAATTGTTGTTACCTGTAATTTTGTTAGCATGTTTAAGATGTGATAACTTTGTGCATGTTGGTCCAAATGAAGCATATGATATGTCAAAATGTTCATTGTGGAGTGCTCTACATGTTGCTTGCTGTAGCATTCATGTTAGGTGCCATATTGCCATGTTAATCTCTGTTGCAAAAGTGCATGTGGCTGTTAAGTGCTGAAACTTGTTATGAGATGCTCATTTGACTTGCTCATTGCTATTGGTGTGATTGTCTTCATGCCACGTGTCTATTTGTTTTAGAAGCACAATCATATGGTCGTTGCTGTGGTGCAATCCACTTTTCATGATATTCCTTGAGGTGACTTAAACAAGCTTGTAAACATGCCATGCCAATGTTGTTGTTTTATACTTAGTGAAAAAAACTGCTAAGTCTGGAATCTGTTAAACCTGATGCTATGTTTGACTGATGCCCCACTCAAATCCATGCTTGTTTTGGAGTGGCCAATGATCATGTCTAATTGTCCATGTTATGCTCTAGCCATCCATGCCCTTATTTGCACATATGGCCTGTTGTAGCTTATTTATTTCTTGCTCTCAAGTTGCTATAAATTTACCTGTCAGCCTGTTTATCAGCATGATCAATTTGGTGAAGCTTGTTGTTATTGATCCATGCCTCCTATGGAGTTGCTCCAATGGAGTTGTTTGATGTATGTGATGTCTACTACATGTCCATGCTCTTTATATACTTAATGGAGTTGATATGCTTGTTGTTTTGTGCCTCCGAAGGCAGCATCGTGATGATGCTTTTGCCTTCCCAGATTTTGACTAAGTCTGGATAAATTTATTGCAACTTGCCATGCTTGGTTAATTGTGTTCCAGCAAGCTTTTGTGTGTGTTCTAAGTTCATGCTTGTTAAGTATCATGTCTAGTTCACATCCGTGCTTCTTGTTATCATGTTTGAGTGTTGTAGCATATATTTACCTTGCTCCCAAGTTGCTATGTGGCTGATTGTGGATAGCTTGTTGTTAATCTTGTTTCATGTGTATGTGTTGAACCGTTGCTCCGTTTTGAGTGTGTCCTATATGAAACTTGTGTGATTTTGCATGTAGAAGCATAATATCATGTTGTTTACCTATTTGGAGTGTGTTTGCTTGATGTTTGGGTGCATCTTGCACCGATGACATGCTTGTCTTGTTTTGCTCATATCTTCTAGGCCGTAGCTCTGAATTTAACAAACTTTATATGAAACTTGACTAGAATTTCGTGTAGATCATCATGGTGCATGTTAACTTGCTGTTTAACACCTTTATCATAAGGTTTTTTCAGATTCTAGACCAATTTATAAATGTGCATATGAGGACTTACCGGATTTGTTATATGTTGATTCCGGCCTCATTTAAACCTGTTGGTTTGTGGTGTTCTTGTGTGCTTCATCCCTTGCCATGAATTGCATCATATAGACTTGTCTTGCATCATACTTGGTTGAGCATCTTGTCATGTTCTTGAGTGGCGTGTTTACCTTGTTGTGTGCCTTCTTCTCGCTGGTTCTTTTCCGTTGCGATGGTGAGGATTCGTTCGACTACATGTGCTTCATCTTCAAGGCTTATTCTTCGTCTTCTTCATGGACTCATTCTTCTTCCTTGCGGGATCTCAGGCAAGATGACCATCACCTTGGATACCTTTACTATCATTGCCATGCTTAGTTGTCTCGATGTTATCGTTATATGTCACGCTACCCATCTTTATTGTCAGCCCCTCTCCTTGTTGCCATGAAACCTTTAACCATTGACACCTTCCTAGCAAACCGTTGTTTGGCTATGTTACCCGCTTGCTCATCCCCTCTTATAGCGTTGTTAGTTGCAGGTGAAGACAAAGATTGTTCCATGTTGGAACTTGATGCTTTGGCAATATCACAATATGTCTTATATATTTTAACACACCTATATACTTGGCAATGGGTGGAAGGCTTGGACTTTTGCTCGGTGTTTTGTTCCACTCATGCCACCTTAGGAGCCGATAAACCGGCGTTATGTTCCTTGATTTTGCGTTCCTTACACGGTTGAGTATATGGGGACCCCTTGACAGTTCATCTTTGAATAAAACTCCTCGAGCAAGGCCCAACATTGGTTTTAATTTGCCTCATAATAACAACTTAATTAATTAATTAAATTGCATAGGGGGTCGCTCCCTCGAGGATTCTTTCTACATAGCAGGGGGGCAGTGCTGATGGTGTTGGTCCCAAACGGGCAACCTGCGGGGCCACCTGGGGGAAACCCGAGGGCTGGTTTTACTCGTGGCTTGTCCCATCCGGTCGTGGCCTGAGACGAGGTACGCGCGGCTACTATCAGGGTGTCGGCACGCCGGGAGGTCTTGCTGGACTTGTTTTACCATTGTCGAAATGTCTTGTGCACCGGGAATTCCGAGTCTGATCGGGCCTTCCCTAAGATAAGCGGTAATATTATTATTACTTCTGCTGATCGTGAGAGCTTGTGATGGGCTAAGTTGGGACACCCCTGCATGGTTATGATCTTTCGAAAGCCGTGCCCGTGGTTATGTGACAGATTGGAATTTGTTAATGTCCGGTTGTAGAAAACTTGACAGAGGATCCGAAGTAAAACACACAACGGTGTGAGTAACCGTGACTGTCTCTTTTCACTTTGAGAAGAGAACACGGTGGGGTTATGTTTGACTAGTAGGTAGTTCAGGATCTTTAGCGATCATTACTAGTTTGCGACCGATTGCGTAGATGCTCATCTTATTCTGGTACTCGTAAGTTAGCCACCATATATTGCTTAGCCGCTGCTGCAACCTCACCACTTTACCTCTTCCTACCCATTAAGCTTTGCTAGTCTTGTTACTCATGGTTATGAGATTGCTGAGTCCTCGTGGCTCACAGATACTACAAGAACAGTTGCAGGTGCAGGTTTTCGATGACTTGACGTGAGAGCGATGTATTTGTGTTGGAGTTCTTCTTCTTCTTCTTCGTCAGTCTTGGTTTAGGTTCTGGGTCGGCAGCCTGGGATAGCAGATGGATGTCGTTGTGCTTTTCATGATTGCATCCGTAGTCGGATGTCTTGTATTGATGTTCTATTCTTGTGACTTGTATGTATCACCATGTATGTATGTAATGGTACGATGTAATGATATCCATCTTGCTAAGCGCCTGAGATGCGGTTGTGCCCCAATCACGTAAGCGTCACGTGATCGGGATAGAATCGCATCTTGGGCCTGACAGAGTCGGAGAATGACGAGTAGTAGTAGTTCGTAGGAGAAGACTATGTGAACTATCTATTTATCTATCTATAGTAGGATTAAGATTATGTGAACTATCTATTTATCGTAGGATATATGTAGACCTGGCCAAACCTTGGGCCGGGCCGGGCTTCGGGTCGGGCCTACCAAATCCCGGTGCAAAAACCCAGGCCCGAGCCCGGCCCGAACACGTAAAAACCCGACGGGCCTCGGGCCGCGGGCCGGGCCCCTTCAGAAATACGCAAATGTGACGGGCCCGGCCCGGCCCGGCCAACGGGCTGAATATCTAGGCCCGAGCCCGGCCCGGGAGCAGCGTCGGGCCGGGCCGGGCTGCCCATGGCCAGGTCTAGATATATGTGAACTATCTATCTATATATCGTATGTGAAACTGTGATTTTATTTGCGACTATGTGATTCTATTTCAATAAACGCCGAAACACGTCGAGCCTGGGCTGTTTTGCGCCAGTAATGGGGTGAAAACGCCGAAAATGGGCTGAAAGCGCCGGAACTGGGCCGATATCGGCGCCTGGGGGCGACCTGTGGGGCGGCGACTGGGAACGCACTGGCACCCAAACCAAAAGTAGCGCCGGCTCGCCCACAAGCGACGGTTTTCGGGGCGTCTTGAAAACGCAACGGCTGGAGATGCTCTCGGCCCGTCTTCTCCGACCAATTATATATGCATCGTAGTACCACGTACACACGCACCTCCTCCTGCTGCGTTATCCTGTTCGCTCGCACCGCAGCGCAAGAGAGTACGTACTTTGGCCCGGACCAAGTTGCACGCCAGTTTAGTTCCTTTGCGCATTTCACTCATCAGCGTGATGGCGAGACATATACGTATGCCCTTCTGAGCCAATCTCCCAGTGCATTTGTGGGAAGGGATCGAATAGATAGACGGATAGACGGATGGATAGATACCATTTTCTCCCCCTCTCCTTTTGGGCAGGAATCAACACCCGTTGTTTTGTTGAGGGAATTATTGTCCTCCCCAAAGACCCATATGTCAAATGTTTGCTGAATCCTATTGCGCGCCGACTGCTTGGGTTGCTTGCACTCGCGGATGCAATCATGCAAATGCAGAGGCAATAATAAAAACCAATATACTACCAGTATACCACTATTTAACACGACAGGATAAACAAGTCGTTTGACAGGACACATGAGGCCAGAGACGCTGATTATTTTTAGGAAGCGGCGAGTGTCCACTTCGGGTTTTGGGTGCGCTGTCTAGGCAGATGTTTTCTCGTCAGGATCTGGTCCATACCTACCGTGTAGTATTCACAGTGCGATGATATTGTCTTGGCATACGCACAGTGCATTCAATATTTGAGCATCCCGAAAAGACAGGGCTGGGATTGCTGCCGCCCCAGAATTCCGAGCAAGTATGTTTTTCTGGCACCACATGATCAAACTCGTCCAACAAAGGAAAAACAAAAGTGAAATGATGAACACCCGAAGGGTGGGAACGGCGAGATTAACAAATTGGCCGGCCGGGGTGGGTAGCTTCAAGTCCATTTAAAATCGGGGTTGGTTCGTACGTACCACCATGCACGCGAAATTCCATTGTCGTAGTACCAGCCTTTAAAAATTGCTTACGGGCATACGTTGGACGACAGTTGAAATACTACCGAGCTGCTATGTTTATGCACATAGCATAATATATTGGGTTTGGCGGAGGGTGGTTCGGTTCGGTTCAATGACGCAGATGGTACCAAGCTCGCCCCTGATCACTGTCACCTTATCTTGTTTTCTTCCTTGGTACTACCCTGTCACCTTATCTTGTTGATAAGGTTTGACCCGTTAACCCGTTGGGGGCAGTGGTACGTCTTGGTGGAGGGAGGGTATGATGGTCCATGCCTTAATTAATGGCGCACGCCTCTTAATTTAGTTAATAATGTGGAGCCAGCAAAGTCAATAGCACGCCGACACGTCATGGCATGAACTAATCGGGTCCGAATGAATCCCATCTAACCATATTTCTACAAAAAATAAAATAAAATTTACTAATTAACCTGGAAATTAATCTGTAAGGCTAACTCCAGCGCGCTACCATTTTATCCGGGTGCGTCCGTTTGAGGTAGAACGGACAAATAGTGCGGCCCAACGCGCAACTCCAAATGGACAAATGTCCGGATTTCGTCCGTTTTCGAACCATTCCCGGCCCAAACTTGCGTCGAGTTTGGGGTGAAACGGACATCACGCGGACGGGCTCGACGCACGCCCTTGTCCCCCCGTGGCCCGCCTGTCGGGGACACTAAAGTCCAGTCGTTTCCAACGCCTCCACCCGCTCTCCCCCGCCCCACCCCGCCGCCAGCGCCGCCACTATTCTTCGACCGCCTCCTCACTGCTCACCCCCCGGCCGTCCATACCAGCGCCGTCGCTTGGAGGAGATTTGGCCGTCGTACGGTGGGAGATGGAATACGACCACCGGCGACGTTTATGGACCACGGCGGCCACGGCAGCTTCCGACGAGTGCTCCAGAGCGGCCAGTAGCCGGCCACCAACCACCTCTGCTGCATCGAGGTGATCATCGCGGCCTCTTTGCCACCAGGACCGCAAGGTGTTTGACACTTTGCCTACAAAGGGATACTACCTAGCTGATGGTATATATCTTCAGTGGTCAACTTTTGTGAAGACGATCTCGAAGCCCCAAGGTGAGAAGAGGAAGATATTTGCTCAAATGCAAGAGAGTGCTAGAAAGGATGTGGAACGTGCTTTTGGTGTGCTTTAACCCCGATGGGGTATCGTTCGAAACCCTGCACTGTCATGGGACGAAGGGAAGCTTTGGGAGGTAATGACTGCTTGTATGATCATGCACGACATGATCGTCGAGGACGAGCGTGATAACATCATCTTCGACCAAAGATTTGACTTTTAAGGTGAAAATGTTGAGCCCCTGCACGAAGAACCGGCCACGTTTGAACAGTTTATCCAATTCCATCGTGAACTGCGTGATTGGCACACTCATTTGGATCTTCAAAATGAATTGGTTGAGCACGTGTGGACTCACATCGGCAACCAATAGATGTATTGATTATTTATGTTCATTCAAGACAATTTTGATTGGGTTGTAAAACTATTTTTATTTTCAAACAATTAAATATGTGGATGTACAAATTAGTTTTGAATATTGAAATATGAATATATGAACATTTTTGGCCGTGGCGGACAGGATGAGGCCGAAGGATGCGTCCGCGCGCTGGGCGCACAGCCACCGCATCCCAGGACAGGCCCGGACACGACCCCATTGCCCTACCCAAACGGACAAAATCCGAGCAAAACGAACGTCTGTTTTGGATCATGCGCTGGAGTTGGCCTAACCCAAAACCCAAGAGCGAACAAAAGCTGCATAATTAATTATTATTTTTCTTCACTTACATTACGTGTGATGCGTTGCTGGAGTGCATCGTAGTACCTCGCCGCCTAGGCCCAAAGATGACACAGACATGCGGCATGGACCCGTCGTTTTCACCCGTCAGCCAGCCCCCTCCCTTTGCACACGACGACGGCCGACATGCGTCATGTGTTGTGTGCCTTCCCTCGCTCGTTCTTGCGGCACCACCTCCATCCACCAGCCTTCTCTTTCCGTGAGCGCGCGTGGCCGATGAGCGAACGGAGGGATGGGAAAAGGTGGCTGGGTCCTGTGTGCAGTGCCGTGACATGACATGATGCATGCAAAGCTACTCTATCTAGCGACGGCCGATGCGCTGCGGACGGAATGTGCGCTCGCGCTGTCCCCCGGTCATTGGACGTCCGCACGTACGGCCACGCGGAGGAGACACCATCTAGTTTCATGAATCTCCTTTATTTATCTGTGTGCTACCACCTGTGCTATCTGGCCTCGACCTTGGCTACCCGTTCGATTCGTTGCGTGCGTGCGCGCGCGGGCGGATCAGATATATTTCGTCGGCCTGCCTGCAGGTAAATCACATCAGCTCGATGGCTGGTCAGGGCAAATCCAACACCATGCATCAAAATGTAAGTAAAGGTCTCGTTCGGCTGCGTGTGGATTCGAGGGGATCAAGGGGTTTGAGGGAGATTTAAACCTCGTATAAGTCAAAATACATCTCAATCCTTGCCAATCCCCTGCAATGCTTTTGGGAGGAGGATTAACCGAACAAGCTACAGTGCGGTCCGAACGTCTTTCTGTCATTCGACATTGTGTATCAAATGTGCATGGATCACACTGCGCGTCTGGACATTTTCATCAATTTTTTTGCGCGGAAGCTCACCGTGATCCACCCTCCGCGCCCCGACCGCCGTCGCCCATTGACACCATAGAGCCGATCGAGACGGTCACCGTCACGCTGGGGTTGGGGCACCGATTGGTGGTGGCAACCTGCAAGGTCAACATGGCGACTCGCAATGGCCGCCGCCTCAAACAGAAGAAAAGGATGTGCGCTTTGGCGACGGCCGATCACCCAATGCCTCCTCCACCAAAGCGTCTGAACCAGTCGTTGCCGGCCGTGCAAGCGCTCCCGCCCTGGCCGACACATCAAGTATTTGGGATCAGTTGGATGTAAAAACTCATTGAACATCTGATGCTTTTTTGGTTGTGATGGTATATATTTGCATCTTGTTATACATTTGCTAAATTGTTGTTGATCTGCATATGCATGTCAAATGAAAGAGGCCGGATCCAGGGTGGATATTTGATGCACCGGGTTGGATGATCGACTCCCCTGCCGTTGTCTACCGACCCCTCCAGACATGTCCATGGACATTTGATGTGTTCAATCAGATGCACTACGCTTAAGTTGTCCTCAGAAAACCTTGCTAGTCACAAAACCAGCCAGACCACCGGTCTGCTGCTGCTGCTAATTGTATCCCAACGGCAGCGCTATGCTTTTTTTCTTTTTCTTATTGTAAGAGAAATAGAGAGTAGAGAATTGACGTAATGCAGTGGATGTATTATCGAGCCTAAAGACGACTAAATATTGAGGTACAAGACTTGAAGTGCAAGATGCCTCTTAAGGATAAGATGGAATTAATTCTACTCCCTCCGTTCCCAAATACTACCTCCGTCTGAAAATACTTGTCAGAGAAATGGATAAAAATGGGTATATCTAGAACTAAAATATGTCCAGATACATCAATTTCTTCGATAAATATTTTCGGACGAAGAGAGCATAAGTATTTTTGGATATTCAAATATGAACTACATACGAAGCAAAATGAGTGAATCTACAGTATGAAATATGTCTGTGTACATCCACTAGTAGATAAAGGGTCTTTAGCCCCGGTTCATTTGGGCCTTTTAGCCCCGGTTCCAGAACCGGAACAAGAGGGTCGGTACTAATGCTCTGACCCTTTAGTCCCGGTTCAATCCAGAACCGGGGCAGAAGGGTGTCCACGTGGCCTGTGCACCGAGTCCAGGCAGGAGGGGCTTTAGTCCCGGTTGGTGGTACCAACCGGGACCAAAAGGCATCCACGCGTCAGCATTTCTGTGGCTGTGGTTTTTGTTTTTTTTTTTGAAAGGGGAGGGGGGGTTTTAGTTTTTGGGGGGTTAATTTAGGTGTTTCATATATTGTGTTAGCTAGCTAATTAATAGAGAGAAGTGTTCTCTCTTATGTCCGTGCTTGGTCGACGCTACATACTACACATACGTATATAGAGAGGACTAGAGTCACGCTAGCTAGCTAGCTAGCTGCTAGCTACTAAGCAAACGAAGGAAACAGAAGATCGTATAATCAACATATATATATATATATGCATACAGAGAGAAGTAATATCGACCACCTCTCATTCTCCGAGAGATTGGTCGAACAACAAGTTCTCGTATATCTATCCGACACTACCGGGCACATATATACAATAATTATCTCTTACAAAAATAATCTCCTAACACATGGATGCATGGTCCACATAGTATTCTCCGTCTTCAGCGATCACGTGTTCAAGGAAGAATGCCGCCAATTCCTCTTGAATTGCTCGCAGACGATCTGGTGTTAGGAGTTCATCCCGCATCCGAAACATCTAATTTGAAGTAGGGGGTCAATACATGAAATGATGCTATAAATTTGTGAATATTATTGATTGCTTACGCACTTTAAATTGTTCATCAGTGTAGCCCCGCTCACAGGTCGTGTGGCGGATGGACTCGCAAATGTAGTATCCACAATAATCATTCCCGGGTTCCTGCCACAACCACTTTACAAGAAATAGAGCTCAATCAAACTGATAAGCAAGAATGCCAAATTGGTATTGATGAAACTAGCTAGCGCTTGAATCAAGATATAGGAGATGCGCGCGCGGAACATGCTACTATATAGTACTTACTTTCGGGTATCTAAATTGTAGCTTCTTCGGCAGTCCCGGAGCTTTTTTGGTGAATTTTTTCCAAGCCCTGCCAGATAAAGAAAACAATTAGTTGATATCAGAAATGAAGTTGCTGATATATATATATGCATGGTGGATAATATTGATCGATTTAACTTACCTGGCTAGCATTTGAGTCATGTCCGCATACTCCTCGGGATCTTTACGTTTAGAGTCGAAGACAGTTACTACTCCCTTCTCAAGCTTAATCTCTAAGAGAATATAGTGGAAGCTGCGCACGAATGCATGAGATCATCAATTACATCACTATAACCTTGACTGATATATAAGGGAAACCAAATATGCACAAGACATTAACACTCACTTGAAGTTGTAAGGAAAGAGTATTATATCTTTGTTTTCATTTACCACCAACGATCGTAGCAAGTTGGTCTCGGTATCGTCGGGACGCAATTTAACCTCGGTTGCATCTATGAGGTATGTGTTAATAAACCCAATATCACCTACTTGTCTTTTCTTCAATTCGACGATCTTCAATCTGCATAATATAGTGAGGATAATTATAAATACATGCATGCAATGAAGATCAGCTATATAGAGAAACTTAATGACAGAAGTAGTACTACTTACAGACAGTAGCAGGTGACCGTTGTTTTATCGAGGGCCAATTGATTGAAAAATTGATAGAACTCCTCAAATGGAACAGGCAACAGGTCAATTCCAACGAGGTCATGCTCCGGTTTAACTCTCAAATACAAGTTATTCCTCCCCCCAGACTCTCTGCAGATTTTCAAGTACCAATCATGCAATCTTCGCATATTCGTTGATAGAGATCTTTCATTTTTGACGAGAGGCTTTTTGTACTCGTATCTTTCTATCTGCACTTCCAAGAAATCATAGTGTACATCGTCGGACGCGTAATCTGCAAGATTGGTATAACCGGGCACCATCCTCGGATCATTAGCGACCATGTCGCTAGACATCTTGAGCGGGGGGCACGATTGGTCCGCTTGTTCGCCGAGCTGGGCAATTTTTTTCCTAGCTCGCCCTTCTGCTAACCTCTGATCACTTTTAGTACTTCCCGACCGCTTCGCTGCTTGATATGACTTTTGGATCATGCGGTCATAGTTGTCCTGCGGCTTACTTTGCGCTGGTTGCTTCAGGGCAGCAAGAGTGCGCTTTGCTTTCACCGCATCTATCTTCTCCTCCGGAGGTGGATGTCTCTGTGCTTTCAACCCTTCAAAAAAGTCCTTCACTTGGCCTTGAGCGATCTTCGTGTTTTCCTCGTCGGACCTCTCGTACGGTAACTTCTCTAGAGGCGTGAGAGAAGGACCGAATCTGCATCGCCTCCCGCCTCTGGCACTGGTAGACGTCGCCGGACCAGACGAAGCGGCTGTCTTTTTTACTTGCTTACGCGCCGGAGCAGGAGCAGCCGGAGCGGCGGCAGGTCTCTTCCGCCCTTGCTGATTAGGCGGAGAAGGAGGAGCAGGCTGGCTGCTCGGGCGCGCCGGCGGCGAAGGAGGCGGAGTGCCGCCACGCGCCGGCGGCGAAGGAGGCGGAGTGCCGCCACGCGCCGGAGAAGGAGCCGGAGTGCCCTGATGGTCACTCGCCGAAGGAGGAGGCGGTGGGGGAGGCAGAGTGCCCTGACTCGCCGGAGGAGGAGGAGGAGGCGGAGGCGTCCAGTTGAGAATGTTGATTAGGTCCTTCCGCCATAGGCATGGAGTCTTCAGTGAAGAACCCAGCCGAGTCCCCCCTTCACCGGTAGGGTGGTCAAGCTGGAGCTCCTCAAATCCCTCCGTTATTTCGTCGACCATCACCCTAGCATATCCTTCTGGAATCGGCCGGCAGTGAAAAGTGTCGTCGGGTCCATAAGGATAAACAGAGCCAGCAGCCGCCTTGACCTTCAGATTCATCCACTGTGCCATAAGGTGGCAATTTTGTGCCTGCGTGATAGCATCCACAGGATTCCTGGCAGTAGCCGTCAAGGCAGGCTCTGGCTGAAGCAGCTCGGTGGAAGCCACGCTGCTTCTCCGCTGAGATGGCGGGGTAGCTTCGGGGGAAGCTTCGGCAATTCTTTTCTCCCGATTTGCTTCCCGTTCCTCTATCGCTTGTATTCTGGCCCGCAGCGCCTGGATTTCGGTCTGCTCCATTTTCTTCCTCCTGTCGTGGCATTTGTAGCCTCCTGCGTCCGGAAACCCAGCACGCCACGGAAGGGAGCCTGGCGTGCCTCGTGTCCGTCCAGGGTGCTCAGGATTCCCGAGGGCCATTGTCAGCTCGTCGTTCTCTCTGTCGGGGATGAACGTCCCTTCATGCGCTGCTTTGATATACTGTCGCATCTTCCTGAGTGGTGTTTCCAATTGCTTGTCCGTCCAAATGCACCACCCTGTTACAGGGTCCAAGGTTCCGCCAGCCCCGAAGAACCAAGTCCGGCAACGTTCTGGCTAGTGCATTGTCTCTGGTTCGATCCCTTTCTGAAGCAGATCATTCTCAGCCTTGGCCCACTTAGGCCGGGCTACGAGGTAGCCGCCCGACCCCGTGCGATGGTGATGCATCTTCTTCGCAGCATTTATCCGGTTTGTCTCCGACATCTTCTGACTCTTTTCCGACTTCTTATGGGCCACAAATGCGGGCCAGTCATCTTTGATCTTCTCATATATGCCCACGAATTCTGGAGTCTTTTTATCTTTGACAAACTTATTCAGTTTTTTCTTCCATGCCCTGAATTGGTCTGCCATCTTCGAAAGTGCAGCAGACTTGATTAACTCCTCTTTAACTGGGTTCGCCCGATCAACCTCTCGCGGTAGGACGAAATTTGACTTCAGCTCAGTCCAAAGATCTTCTTTCTGCATATCAGTGACATAAGTCACCTGAGCGTCGTTTGCAGCCGGCTTTAACCATTGATGGATGCTGATCGGGATCTTGTCCCTAACCAGAACCCCGCACTGATTAACAAATGCGTTCTTTGTCCGGATGGGTGCAATCGGCTCGCCGGAGCGCGAGATTTCTAAGATCTCAAACTTTTCATCCGGCCTCAACTTTTTCTTCGCTCCTCGTCTCTTTACCGAAGATTTGCTCGATCCGGAGGGCTAGAAAAAGGAACAAAGATGAGAGTTAATGAATGAATCAATTAACTAGTCAGCACATGCTTAACTAACATATATACCTCCTGGCCGGACTCGGTTCGGTCACCGGAGCCAGCATCACGGTCTCCTTCTTGCACCGGCATTGGGTCACCGGAGCCGTCCTCACGGTCTACTTCTTCCATGTGCATTGGGTCACCGAATTCATCAATATCATAGCCTAGATCTTCCAGCTGCAGCTCTTGTTCGACCTGCTCATCGGTGTCGTTGAGATACGACAAGACGGCATTTTGTCCGTGTGCGATTATGTCCATCAACATCGCTTCTTGTGCTAGGTCTCGGGTGTTGTCGTCCATTGTTTCTACAAATATTTACAACATGCCAATTATTATTCAAACATGACAGATGGATATATTAATGGGAAACGTAGAACTAGCTTCAACCCTCGACTGCTCGGCGATCCACAAACCCTAGACCCCCTCATGTCACATTTTGTCTAGCTAGTGTCAAATGATTCAACAAAACCAATACTTCATCATTAGGCGAAAGTAACAGTAGCATGATGGTACGAAGCTCTCCAAAGTTGTTTTGGAACGAAGTCCCAGATAAGATAATCCGTAACAAAAGACGGATTATCCTATCAGGAACTCCGTTCCAGAACATCTTTGCATAACTTCGTACCAACATGCCCCGGTTACTTCTGGCAAATGATGAAGTCATGGAATTCTTCAATACTTTGACACTAGCTAAGCAACCTCTCTCGACCCCTCGACCCCCGACTTCTCGGCGATCCACAACCCTAGTCCCCCTCATGTCACCTTTTGTCTAGTGTCAAATGATTCAACAAAACCAATACTTCATCATTACACTAGTAGAAAACAGGGCATTGGTCCAGCCCATTAGCCCCGGTTCAATCTAGAACCGGGACCAATGGGGGTACTGGACCCGGTTCGTTAGCCCAGGGGGCCGGCCGGGCCACGTGGGCCATTGGTCCCGGTTCGTCTGGACCTATTGGTCCCGGTTGGAGCTAAAAACCGGGACCAATGGCTCTTGCTCCTGGCCCACCACTATTAGTCCCGGTTTGTTTTATGAACCGGGACCAAAGGCTCCCCTTTAGCCCCGGTTTGTAGCACCAACCGGGACCAGTGAGTTGCCTATATAAACCCCCTCACTCAAGAGCAGAGCTCACTGCTCTGTTTTTTTTCTGGCCGAGGGGGAGAGGGGTTAGTGGTGCTCTAGCTCACCTCCTATGCACACAACATGTTCGGTGGAATGCCCGAGCCACACTAGTTAAGCTTTTCTCCTCTCGAAGCTCTATTTTCTTCGAGATTTGTCTAGGTTTAGCGGTCCGTCACGTCCCGCCCCCGTCTTCGCCGCCGTCGATCGCCCCCGCCGATCTCGTCACCGGCACCACCGTGGTGAGCCTCTTGTTATGTCCATGCTTTTCTTACTTTTATTATTGCTTTAGATAGATATTTGTCTAATTTTCTTACGTTTATTATTGCTTGTTATTATATAGTGCGATGGTTTTGATATCCGCCCACGTGGGCCCTCGTCCGGTCTACGATTCGGATGTGGTATATTATCTTTAATTTATAACTATTTGTTTTAGTGCTTATGATAGTTATGCCGACCAACCTGACATGCATAGATGTTTTATTATGTATAGGAGGTAGTTGAACCGGAAATTCCAACCGACCCTCTTGTGGAGAGGTTAAATTTAGTTGAAGAGGAAAACATTTCGTTAAAGAAAAAATTGGAAAAAATGGAGGAGGAGAAGATGGAATTGGAGTTGCATGTTGCGGAAGTTATCGATGATCATAAGATCAAGATGGAACCTATTGTCGAGAGGTTAAATTTAGTTGAAGAAGAAAACAAATTCTTGAAGGAAAAAATAAAAAAATAGATGCGGTGAAAGCAAAGCGCACTCTTGCTGCCCTGAAGCAACCAGCGAAAAGTAAGCCGAAGGGCAACTATGACCGCATTATTCAAAAGACATTTCAAGATGCCAAGCGGTCCGGAAGTACAAAAAGTGATCAGAGGTTAGCAGAAGGGCGAGCTGGGAAACAAATTGCCCAGCTCGGCGAACAAGCGAACCAATCGTGCCCCCCGCTCAAGGTGTCTAGCGACATGGTCGCTAATGATCCGAGGATGGTGCCCGGTTATACCAATCTTGCAGATTACGCGTCCGACGATGTACACTATGATTTCATGGACGTGCAGATAGAAAGATACGAGTACAAAAAGCCTCTCGTCAAAAATGAAAGATCTCTATCAACGAATATGCGAAGATTGCATGATTGGTACATGAAAATCTGCAGAGAGTCTGGGGGGAGGAATAACTTGTATTTGAGAGTTAAACCGGAGCATGACCTCGTTGGAATTGACCTGTTGCATGTTCCATTTGAGGAGTTCTATCAATTTTTCAATCAATTGGCCCTCGATAAAACAACGATCACCTGCTACTGTCTGTAAGTAGTACTACTTCTGTCATTAAGTCTCTCTATATAGCTGATCTTCATTGCATGTATTTATAATTATCCTCACTATATTATGCAGATTGAAGATCGTCGAATTGAAGAAAAGACAAGTAGGTGATATTGGGTTTATTAACACATACCTCATAGATGCAACCGAGGTTAAATTGCGTCCCGGCGATACCGAGACCAACTTGCTACGATCGTTGGTGGTAAATGAAAACAAAGATATAATACTCTTTCCTTACAACTTCAAGTGAGTGTTAATGTCTTGTGCATATTTGGTTTCCCTTATATATATCAGTCAAGTTTATAGTGATGTAATGATCTCATGCATTCGTGCGCAGCTTCCACTATATTCTCTTAGAGATTAAGCTGGAGAAGGGAATAGTAACTGTCTTCGACTCTAAACGTAAAGATCCCGAGGAGTATGCGGACATGACTCAAATGCTAGCCAGGTAAGTTAAATCGATCAATATTATCCACCATGCATATATATCAGCAACTTCATTTCTGATATCAACTAATTGTTTCCTTTGTCTGGCAGGGCTTGGAAAACATTCAGCAAAAAAGCTCCGGGACTGCCGAAGAAGCTACAATTTAGATACCCGAAAGTAAGTACTATATAGTAGCATGTTCCGCGCGCGCATCTCCTATATCTTGATTCAATCGCTAGCTAGTTTCATCAATACCAATTTGGCATTCTTGCTTATCAGTTTGATTGAGCTCTATTTCTTGTAAAGTGGTTGTGGCAGGAACCCGGGAATGATTATTGTGGATACTACATTTGCGAGTCCATCCGCCACACGACCTGTGAGCGGGGCTACACTGATGAACAATTTAAAGTGCGTAAGCAATCAATAATATTCACAAATTTATAGCATCATTTCATGTATTGACCCCCTACTTCAAATTAGATGTTTCGGATGCGGGATGAACTCCTAACACCAGATCGTCTGCGAGCAATTCAAGAGGAATTGGCGGCATTCTTCCTTGAACACGTGATCGCTGAAGACGGAGAATACTATGTGGACCCTGCATCCATGTGTTAGGAGATTATTTTTGTAAGAGATAATTATTGTATATATGTGCCCGGTAGTGTCGGATCGGTAGATATACGAGAACTTGTTGTTCGACCAATCTCTCGGAGAAGGAGAGGTGGTCGATATTATTACTTCTCTCTGTATGCATATATATATATGTTGATTATATATACGAGATCTTCTGTTCCTTCGTTTGCTTAGTATAGCTAGCAGCTAGCTAGCTAGCTAGCGTGACTCTAGTCCATATATATACGTATGTGTAGTATGTAGCGTCGACCAAAAGCACGGACATAAGAGAGAACACTTCTCTCTATTAATTAGCTAGCTAACACAATATATCAAACACCTAAATTAACCCCCAAAACCTAAAACCCCCCCTCCCCTTTCAAAAAAAAAAAACAAAAACCACAGCTACAGAAATGCTGACACGTGCATGCCTTTTGGTCCCGGTTGGTACCACCAACCGGGACTAAAGCCCCTCCTGCCTGGACTCGGTGCACAGGCCACGTGGACACCCTTTTGCCCCGGTTCTGGATTGAACCGGGACTAAAGGGTCAGAGCATTAGTACCGACCCTGTTGCCCCGGTTCCAGAACCGGGGCTAAAAGGCCAAATGAACCGGGGCTAAATCCCCTTTATCTACTAGTGCATTTGGACGGACAAGCAATTGGAAACACCACTCAGGAAGATGCGACAGTATATCAAAGCAGCGCATGAAGGGACGTTCATCCCCGACAGAGAGAACGACGAGCTGACAATGGCCCTCGGGAATCCTGAGCACCCTGGACGGACACGAGGCACGCCAGGCTCCCTTCCGTGGCGTGCTGGGTTTCCGGACGCAGGAGGCTACAAATGCCACGACAGGAGGAAGAAAATGGAGCAGACCGAAATCCAGGCGCTGCGGGCCAGAATACAAGCGATAGAGGAACGGGAAGCAAATCGGGAGAAAAGAATTGCCGAAGCTTCCCCCGAAGCTACCCCGCCATCTCAGCGGAGAAGCAGCGTGGCTTCCACCGAGCTGCTTCAGCCAGAGCCTGCCTTGACGGCTACTGCCAGGAATCCTGTGGATGCTATCACGCAGGCACAAAATTGACACCTTATGGCGCAGTGGATGAATCTGAAGGTCAAGGCGGCTGCTGGCTCTGTTTATCCTTCTGGACCCGACGACACTTTTCACTGCCGGCCGATTCCAGAAGGATATGCTAGGGTGATGGTCGACGAAATAACTGAGGGATTTGAGGAGCTCCAGCTTGACCACCCTACCGGTGAAGGGGAGACTCGGCTGGGTTCTTCACTGAAGACTCCATGCCTATGGCGGAAGGACCTAATCAACATTCTCAACTGGACGCCTCCGCCTCCTCCTCCTCCTCCGGCGAGTCAGGGCACTCCGCCTCCTCCACCGCCTCCTCCTCCGGCGAGTGACCATAGGGGCACTCCGGCTCCTTCTCCGGCGCGTGGCGGCACTCCGCCTCCTTCGCCGCCGGCGCGTGGCGGCACTCCGCCTCCTTCTCCGCCTAATCAGCAAGGGCGGAAGAGACCTGCCGCCGCTCCGGCTGCTCCTGCTCCGGCGCGTAAGCAAGTAAAAAAGACAGCCGCTTCGTCTGGTCCGGCGACGTCTACCAGTACAGCCAGAGGCGGGAGGCGATGCAGATTCGGTCCTTCTCTCACGCCTCTAGAGAAGTTACCGTACGAGAGGTCCGACGAGGAAAACACGAAGATCGCTCAAGGCCAAGTGAAGGACTTTTTTGAAGGGTTGAAAGCACAGAGACATCCACCTCCGGAGGAGAAGATAGATGCGGTGAAAGCAAAGCGCACTCTTGCTGCCCTGAAGCAACCAGCGCAAAGTAAGCCGCAGGACAACTATGACCGCATGATCCAAAAGTCATATCAAGCAGCGAAGCGGTCGAGAAGTACTAAAAGTGATCAGAGGTTAGCAGAAGGGCGAGCTGGGAAACAAATTGCCCAGCTCGGCGAACAAGCGGACCAATCGTGCCCCCCGCTCAAGGTGTCTAGCGACATGGTCGCTAATGATCCGAGGATGGTGCCCGGTTATACCAATCTTGCAGATTACGCGTCCGACGATGTACACTATGATTTCTTGGAAGTGCAGATAGAAAGATACGAGTACAAAAAGCCTCTCGTCAAAAATGAAAGATCTCTATCAACGAATATGCGAAGATTGCATGATTGGTACTTGAAAATCTGCAGAGAGTCTGGGGGGAGGGATAACTTGTATTTGAGAGTTAAACCGGAGCATGACCTCGTTGGAATTGACCTGTTGCCTGTTCCATTTGAGGAGTTCTATCAGTTTTTCAATCAATTGGCCCTCGATAAAACAACGGTCACCTGCTACTGTCTGTAAGTAGTACTACTTCTGTCATTAAGTCTCTCTATATAGCTGATCTTCATTGCATGTATTTATAATTATCCTCACTATATTATGCAGATTGAAGATCGTCGAATTGAAGAAAAGACAAGTAGGTGATATTGGGTTTATTAACACATACCTCATAGATGCAACCTGAAGGAAATATGCCCTAGAGGCAATAATAAAGATGTTATTTATATTTCCTTATATCATGATAGATGTCTTTTATTCATGCTAGAATTGTATTAACCGGAAACTTAGTACATGTGTGAATACATAGACAAAACAGTATGTCCCTAGTATGCCTCTACTAGACTAGCTCATTGATCAAAGATGGTTATGTTTCCTAGCCATAGACATGAGTTGTCATTTGATCAACGGGATCACATCATTAGGAGAATGATGTGGTGGACAAGACCCATCCGTTAGCATAGCACTATGATCGTTTAGTTTTACTGCTATTGCTTTCTTCATGACTTATACATGTTCCTATGACTATGAGATTATGCAACTCCCGAATACCGTAGGAACACCTTGTGTGCTATCAAACGTCGCAACGTAACTGGGTGATCATAAAGATGCTCTACAGGTGTCTCCGAAAGTATTCGTGGTGTTGGCATAGATCAAGATTAGGATTTGTCACTCCAAGTGTCGGAGAGGTATCTCTGGGCCCTCTCGGTAACACACATCACAATAAGCCTTGCAAGCAAAAGACTAATGAGTTAGTCACGAGATGATGTGTTACGGAACGAGTAAAGAGACTTGCCGGTAACGAGATTGAACTAGGTATAAAGATACCGACGATCGAATCTCGGGCAAGTAACATACCGTTTGACAAAAGGAACAACGTATGTAGTTATGCGGTTCTGACCGATAAAAGATCTTCGTAGAATATGTAGGAGCCAATATGAACATCCAGGTTCCGCTATTGGTTATTGACCGGAGATGAGTCTCGGTCATGTCTACATAGTTCTCGAACCCGTAGGGTCCGCACGCTTAACGTTTGATGACGATCGGTATTATGAGTTTATGAGTATTGATGTACCGAAGGTAGTTCGGAGTCCCGGATAAGATCACGGACATGACGAGGAGTCTCGGAATGTCCGAGACATAAAGATTGATATATTGGACGGCTATATTCGGACACCGGAAGTATACCGGAAAAGTTTCGGATTTATCGGGATTGCCGAAGGGGGTTACCGGAACCTCCTACGAAGGGGGATGGTCCATAGTGGGCCTTGTGGAAAGGAGAGAGGCAGCCCATAAGGCTGGCCGGCGCCCCACCTAGTTCCTAGTTGGACTAGGATTGGTGGGAGGCGCCACCTCTTCCTTTTCCTACTCCATCTCTTCCTTCTTTGGTGATTCCTACTAGGAATAGGATTGCAATCCTATTCCTAGTAGGATTCCTTCCCTAGCCGCACCATAGGAGGTTGGCCGGCCCTCCTCCCTTGCTCCTTTATATACGGGGGCAGGGGGGCACCCAAAGACACACAAGTTGAATTATTTTAGCCGTGTGCGCTGCCCCCCTCCACAGAATCACACCTCGGTCATACCGTCACGGAGCTTAGGCGAAGCCCTGCGCCGGTGAACACATAATATCCGTCACCACGCCGTCGTGCTGACGAAACTCTCCCGTGAAGCTCAACTGGATCAAGAGCTCGTGGGACGTCATCAAGCTGAACGTGTGCTGAACGCGGAGGTGCCGTACGTTCGGTGCTTGATCGGTTGGATCGCGAAGAAGTTCGACAACATCAACTGCGTCACTTGACGCTTCCGCTCCCGGTCTACGAGGGTACGTAGACACACTCTTCCCTCTCGTTGCTATGCATCTGGTAGATAGATCTTGCGTGATCGTAGGAAAATTTTAAAATACTACGTTCCCCATCAGTGGCATCATGAGCCAGGTCTATGCGTAGATGATATGCACGAGTAGAACACAATGAGATTGTGGACGATACTAGTCATACTGCTTACCAGCATGTCATACTTTGCTTCGGCGGTATTGTGAGATGAAGCGGCCCGGACCGACATTACGCGTACGCTTACGCGAGACTGGTTTCACCGTTACGAGCACTCGTTGCTTAAAGGTGACTGGCGGGTGTCTGTCTCTCTCACTTTAGCTGAATCAAGTGTGGCTACGCCCGGTCCTTGTGAAGGTTAAAACAGCACATACTTGACGAAACATCGTTGTGGTTTTGTATGCGTAGGTAAGAACGGTTCTTGCTAAGCCCGTAGCAGCCACGTAAAACTTGCAACAACAAAGTAGAGGACGTCTAACTTGTTTTTGCAGGGCATGTTGTGATGTGATATGGTCAAGACATGATGAGTTATACGGCTTTGTATGAGATGATCATGTTTTGTAATGTTATCGGCAACTGGCAGGAGCCATATGGTTGTCGCTTTATTGTATGAAATACAATCGCCATGTAATTGCTTTACTTTATCACTAAGTGGTAGCGATAGTCGTAGAAGCAATAGTTGGCGAGACGACAACGATGCTACGATGGAGATCAAGGTGTCGCGCCGGTGACGAAGGTGATCATGACGGTGCTTTGGAGATGGAGATCAAAAGCACAAGATGATGATGGCCATATCATGTCACATATTTTGATTGCATGTGATGTTTATCTTATTATGCTTCTTATTTTGGTTACACTAGTAGATAAAGGGTCTTTAGCCCCGGTTCATTTGGGCCTTTTAGCCCCGGTTCTGGAACCGGGACAAGAGGGTCGGTACTAATGCTCTGACCCTTTAGTCCCGGTTCAATCCAGAACCGGGGCAAAAGGGTGTCCACGTGGCCTGTGCACCGAGTCCAGGCAGGAGGGGCTTTAGTCCCGGTTGGTGGTACCAACCGGGACCAAAAGGCATCCACGCGTCAGCATTTCTGTGGCTGTGGTTTTTGTTTTTTTTTTGAAAGGGGAGGGGGGTTTTAGGTTTTGGGGGTTAATTTAGGTGTTTCATATATTGTGTTAGCTAGCTAATTAATAGAGAGAAGTGTTCTCTCTTATGTCCGTGCTTGGTCGATGCTACATACTACACATACGTATATAGAGAGGACTAGAGTCACGCTAGCTAGCTATAGCTAGCTGCTAGCTACTAATTAAGCAAACGAAGGAACAGAAGATCTCGTATAATCAACATATATATATATGCATACAGAGAGAAGTAATATCGACCACCTCTCCTTCTCCGAGAGATTGGTCGAACAACAAGTTCTCGTATATCTATCCGACACTACCGGGCACATATATACAATAATTATCTCTTACAAAAATAATCTCCTAACACATGGATGCATGGTCCATATAGTATTCTCCGTCTTCAGCGATCACGTGTTCAAGGAAGAATGCCGCCAATTCCTCTTGAATTGCTCGCAGACGATCTGGTGTTAGGAGTTCATCCCGCATCCGAAACATCTAATTTGAAGTAGGGGGTCAATACATGAAATGATGCTATAAATTTGTGAATATTATTGATTGCTTACGCACTTCAAATTGTTCATCAATGTAGCCCCGCTCACAGGTCGTGTGGCGGATGGACTCGCAAATGTAGTATCCACAATAATCATTCCCGGGTTCCTGCCACAACCACTTTACAAGAAATAGAGGTCAATCAAACTGATAAGCAAGAATGCCAAATTGGTATTGATGAAACTAGCGCTTGAATCAAGATATAGGAGATGCGCGCGCGGAACATGCTACTATATAGTACTTACTTTCGGGTATCTAAATTGTAGCTTCTTCGGCAGTCCCGGAGCTTTTTTGGTGAATTTTTTCCAAGCCCTGCCAGACAAAGGAAACAATTAGTTGATATCAGAAATGAAGTTGCTGATATATATGCATGGTGGATAATATTGATCGATTTAACTTACCTGACTAGCATTTGAGTCATGTCCGCATACTCCTCGGGATCTTTACGTTTAGAGTCGAAGACAGTTACTATTCCCTTCTCAAGCTTAATCTCTAAGAGAATATAGTGGAAGCTGCGCACGAATGCATGAGATCATCAATTACATCACTATAAACTTGACTGATATATAAGGGAAACCAAATATGCACAAAACATTAACACTCACTTGAAGTTGTAAGGAAAGAGTATTATATCTTTGTTTTCATTTACCACCAACGATCGTAGCAAGTTGGTCTCGGTATCGCCGGGACGCAATTTAACCTCGGTTGCATCTATGAGGTATGTGTTAATAAACCCAATATCACCTACTTGTCTTTTCTTCAATTCGACGATCTTCAATCTGCATAATATAGTGAGGATAATTATAAATACATGCAATGAAGATCAGCTATATAGAGAGACTTAATGACAGAAGTAGTACTACTTACAGACAGTAGCAGGTGATCGTTGTTTTATCGAGGGCCAATTGATTGAAAAATTGATAGAACTCCTCAAATGGAACAGGCAACAGGTCAATTCCAACGAGGTCATGCTCCGGTTTAACTCTCAAATACAAGTTATTCCTCCCCCCAGACTCTCTGCAAATTTTCATGTACCAATCATGCAATCTTCGCATATTCGTTGATAGAGATCTTTCATTTTTGACGAGAGGCTTTTTGTACTCGTATCTTTCTATCTGCACTTCCAAGAAATCATAGTGTACATCGTCGGACGCGTAATCTGCAAGATTGGTATAACCGGGCACCATCCTCGGATCATTAGCGACCATGTCGCTAGACACCTTGAGCGGGGGCACGATTGGTCCGCTTGTTCGCCGAGCTGGGCAATTTGTTTCCCAGCTCGCCCTTCTGCTAACCTCTGATCACTTTTAGTACTTCCCGACCGCTTCGCTGCTTGATATGACTTTTGGATCATGCGGTCATAGTTGTCCTGCGGCTTACTTTGCGCTGGTTGCTTCAGGGCAGCAAGAGTGCGCTTTGCTTTCACCGCATCTATCTTCTCCTCCGGAGGTGGATGTCTCTGTGCTTTCAACCCTTCAAAAAAGTCCTTCACTTGGCCTTGAGCGATCTTCGTGTTTTCCTCGTCGGACCTCTCGTACGGTAACTTCTCTAGAGGCGTGAGAGAAGGACCGAATCTGCATCGCCTCCCGCCTCTGGCTGTACTGGTAGACGTCGCCGGACCAGACGAAGCGGCTGTCTTTTTTACTTGCTTACGCGCCGGAGCAGGAGCAGCCGGAGCGGCGGCAGGTCTCTTCCGCCCTTGCTGATTAGGCGGAGAAGGAGGCGGAGTGCCGCCACGCGCCGGCGGCGAAGGAGGCGGAGTGCCGCCACGCGCCGGAGAAGGAGCCGGAGTGCCCCTATGGTCACTCGCCGGAGGAGGAGGCGGTGGAGGAGGCGGAGTGCCCTGACTCGCCGGAGGAGGAGGAGGAGGCGGAGGCGTCCAGTTGAGAATGTTGATTAGGTCCTTCCGCCATAGGCATGGAGTCTTCAGTGAAGAACCCAGCCGAGTCTCCCCTTCACCGGTAGGGTGGTCAAGCTGGAGCTCCTCAAATCCCTCAGTTATTTCGTCGACCATCACCCTAGCATATCCTTCTGGAATCGGCCGGCAGTGAAAAGTGTCGTCGGGTCCAGAAGGATAAACAGAGCCAGCAGCCGCCTTGACCTTCAGATTCATCCACTGCGCCATAAGGTGTCAATTTTGTGCCTGCGTGATAGCATCCACAGGATTCCTGGCAGTAGCCGTCAAGGCAGGCTCTGGCTGAAGCAGCTCGGTGGAAGCCACGCTGCTTCTCCGCTGAGATGGCGGGGTAGCTTCGGGGGAAGCTTCGGCAATTCTTTTCTCCCGATTTGCTTCCCGTTCCTCTATCGCTTGTATTCTGGCCCGCAGCGCCTGGATTTCGGTCTGCTCCATTTTCTTCCTCCTGTCGTGGCATTTGTAGCCTCCTGCGTCCGGAAACCCAGCACGCCACGGAAGGGAGCCTGGCGTGCCTCGTGTCCGTCCAGGGTGCTCAGGATTCCCGAGGGCCATTGTCAGCTCGTCGTTCTCTCTGTCGGGGATGAACGTCCCTTCATGCGCTGCTTTGATATACTGTCGCATCTTCCTGAGTGGTGTTTCCAATTGCTTGTCCGTCCAAATGCACTAGTAGATAAAGGGGATTTAGCCCCGGTTCATTTGGCCTTTTAGCCCCGGTTCTGGAACCGGGGCAACAGGGTCGGTACTAATGCTCTGACCCTTTAGTCCCGGTTCAATCCAGAACCGGGGCAAAAGGGTGTCCACGTGGCCTGTGCACCGAGTCCAGGCAGGAGGGGCTTTAGTCCCGGTTGGTGGTACCAACCGGGACCAAAAGGCATGCACGTGTCAGCATTTCTGTAGCTGTGGTTTTTGTTTTTTTTTTTTGAAAGGGGAGGGGGGGTTTTAGGTTTTGGGGGTTAATTTAGGTGTTTGATATATTGTGTTAGCTAGCTAATTAATAGAGAGAAGTGTTCTCTCTTATGTCCGTGCTTTTGGTCGACGCTACATACTACACATACGTATATATATGGACTAGAGTCACGCTAGCTAGCTAGCTAGCTGCTAGCTATACTAAGCAAACGAAGGAACAGAAGATCTCGTATATATAATCAACATATATATATATGCATACAGAGAGAAGTAATAATATCGACCACCTCTCCTTCTCCGAGAGATTGGTCGAACAACAAGTTCTCGTATATCTACCGATCCGACACTACCGGGCACATATATACAATAATTATCTCTTACAAAAATAATCTCCTAACACATGGATGCAGGGTCCACATAGTATTCTCCGTCTTCAGCGATCACGTGTTCAAGGAAGAATGCCGCCAATTCCTCTTGAATTGCTCGCAGACGATCTGGTGTTAGGAGTTCATCCCGCATCCGAAACATCTAATTTGAAGTAGGGGGTCAATACATGAAATGATGCTATAAATTTGTGAATATTATTGATTGCTTACGCACTTTAAATTGTTCATCAGTGTAGCCCCGCTCACAGGTCGTGTGGCGGATGGACTCGCAAATGTAGTATCCACAATAATCATTCCCGGGTTCCTGCCACAACCACTTTACAAGAAATAGAGCTCAATCAAACTGATAAGCAAGAATGCCAAATTGGTATTGATGAAACTAGCTAGCGCTTGAATCAAGATATAGGAGATGCGCGCGCGGAACATGCTACTATATAGTACTTACTTTCGGGTATCTAAATTGTAGCTTCTTCGGCAGTCCCGGAGCTTTTTTGCTGAATGTTTTCCAAGCCCTGCCAGACAAAGGAAACAATTACTTGATATCAGAAATGAAGTTGCTGATATATATGCATGGTGGATAATATTGATCGATTTAACTTACCTGGCTAGCATTTGAGTCATGTCCGCATACTCCTCGGGATCTTTACGTTTAGAGTCGAAGACAGTTACTATTCCCTTCTCAAGCTTAATCTCTAAGAGAATATAGTGGAAGCTGCGCACGAATGTATGAGATCATTACATCACTATAAACTTGACTGATATATATAAGGGAAACCAAATATGCACAAGACATTAACACTCACTTGAAGTTGTAAGGAAAGAGTATTATATCTTTGTTTTCATTTACCACCAACGATCGTAGCAAGTTGGTCTCGGTATCGCCGGGACGCAATTTAACCTCGGTTGCATCTATGAGGTATGTGTTAATAAACCCAATATCACCTACTTGTCTTTTCTTCAATTCGACGATCTTCAATCTGCATAATATAGTGAGGATAATTATAAATACATGCAATGAAGATCAGCTATATAGAGAGACTTAATGACAGAAGTAGTACTACTTACAGACAGTAGCAGGTGATCGTTGTTTTATCGAGGGCCAATTGATTGAAAAATTGATAGAACTCCTCAAATGGAACAGGCAACAGGTCAATTCCAACGAGGTCATGCTCAGGTTTAACTCTCAAATACAAGTTATTCCTCCCCCCAGACTCTCTGCAGATTTTCATGTACCAATCATGCAATCTTCTCATATTCGTTGATAGAGATCTTTCATTTTTTACGAGAGGCTTTTTGTACTCGTATCTTTCTATCTGCACGTCCATGAAATCATAGTGTACATCGTCGGACGCGTAATCTGCAAGATTGGTATAACCGGGCACCATCCTCGGATCATTAGCGACCATGTCGCTAGACACCTTGAGCGGGGGGCACGATTGGTTCGCTTGTTCGCCGAGCTGGGCAATTTGTTTCCCAGCTCGCCCTTCTGCTAACCTCTGATCACTTTTTGTACTTCCGGACCGCTTGGCATCTTGAAATGTCTTTTGAATAATGCGGTCATAGTTGCCCTTCGGCTTACTTTTCGCTGGTTGCTTCAGGGCAGCAAGAGTGCGCTTTGCTTTCACCGCATCTATCTTCTCCTCTGGAGGTGGATGTCTCTGTGCTTTCAACCCTTCAAAAAAGTCCTTCACTTCGCCTTCAGCGATCTTCGTGTTTTCCTCGTCGGACCTCTCGTACGGTAACTTCTCTAGAGGCGTGAGAGAAGGACCGAATCTGCATGGCCTCCCGCCTCTGGCTGTACTGGTAGACGTCGCCGGACCAGACGAAGCGGCTGTCTTTTTTACTTGCTTAGGCGCCGGAGCAGGAGCAGCCGGAGCGGCGGCAGGTCTCTTCCGCCCTTGCTGATTAGGCGAAGGAGGAGCTGGCTGTCTGCTCGGGCGCGCCGGCGGCGAAGGAGGCGGAGTGCCGCCACGCGCCGGCGGCGAAGGAGGCGGTGTGCCGCCACGCGCCGGAGAAGGAGCCGGAGTGCCCTGATGGTCACTCGCCGGAGAAGGAGCCAGAGTGCCCTGATGGTCACTCGCCGGAGGAGGAGGCGGTGGAGGAGGCGGAGTGCCCTGACTCGTCGTCGTCGGAGGAGGAGGCGGAGGCGTCCAGTTCAGAATGTTGATTAGGTCCTTCCGCCATAGGCATGGAGTCTTCAGTGAAGAACCCAGCCGAGTCTCCCCTTCACCGGTAGGGTGGTCAAGCTGGAGCTCCTCAAATCCCTCCGTTATTTCGTCGACCATCACCCTAGCATATCCTTCTGGAATCGGCCGGCAGTGAAAAGTGTCGTCTGGTCCAGAAGGATAAACAGAGCCAGCAGCCGCCTTGACCTTCAGATTCATCCACTGTGCCATAAGGTGGCAATTTTGTGCCTGCGTGATAGCATCCACAGGATTCCTGGCAGTAGCCGTCAAGGCAAGCTCTGGCTGAAGCAGCTCGGTGGAAGCCACGCTGCTTCTCCGCTGAGATGGCGGGGTAGCTTCGGGGGAAGCTTCGGCAATTCTTTCCCGATCTGCTTGCCGTTCCTCTATCGCTTGTATTCTGGCCCGCAGCGCCTGGATTTCGGTCATCTCCATTTTCTTCCTCCTGTCGTGGTATTGAAGAAGGATATTGAAGAAGGATGGTGGGAACACAAGCTCGAAACTGACAAGACATTGCGCCACATCACTCCTTAGCCTTGGTACGATTTCTGGATCGATCACCTTCTGAGAGATTGCATTGAGGAATGCACATAGTTTCACAATGGCTAATCGGACGTTTTCCGGTAGAAGCCCCCTCAATGCAACCGGAAGCAGTTGCGTCATAATCACATGGCAGTCATGAGACTTTAGGTTCTGGAACTTTTTCTCTGCCATATTTATTATTCCCTTTATATTCGACGAGAAGCCGGTCGGGACCTTCATACTGAGAAGGCATTCAAAGAAGATTTCTTTCTCTTCTTTCGTAAGAGCATAGCTGGCAGGACCTTCATACTGCTTCGGAGGGATGCCGTCTTTTTCGTGCAAACGTTGCAGGTCCTCCCGTGCCTCAGCTGTATCTTTTGTCTTTCCATACACGCCCAAGAAGCCTAGCAGGTTCACGCAAAGGTTCTTCGTCGCGTGCATCACGTCGATTGAAGAGCGGACCTCTAGGTCTTTCCAGTAGGGTAGGTCCCAAAATATAGATTTCTTCTTCCACATGGGTGCGTGTCCCTCATCGTCATTCGGAACAGCTAGTGCGCCGGGGCCCTTTCCGAAGATTACATGTAAATCATTGACCATAGCAAGTACGTGATCACCGGTACGCATGGCGGGCTTCTTCCGGTGATCTGCCTCGCCTTTGAAATGCTTGCCTTTCTTTCGACATTGATGGTTGGTCGGAAGAAATCGACGATGGCCCGGGTACACATTCTTCCTGCACTTGTCCAGGTATATACTTTCAGTGTCATCTAAACAGTGCGTGCATGCGTGGTATCCTTTGTTTGTCTGTCCTGAAAGGTTACTGAGAGCGGGCCAATCGTTGATGGTCACGAACAGCAACGCCTTTAGGTCAAATTCCTCCTGTTTGTGCTCATCCCACGCACGTACACCGTTTCCATTCCACAGCTGTAAAAGTTCTTCAACTAATGGCCTTAGGTACACATCAATGTCGTTGCCGGGTTGCTTAGGGCCTTGGATGAGAACTGGCATCATAATGAACTTCCGCTTCATGCACATCCAAGGAGGAAGGTTATACATACATAGAGGCACGGGCCAGGTGCTGTGATTGCTGCTCTGCTCCCCGAAAGGATTAATGCCATCCGCGCTTAGAGCAAACCATACGTTCCTTGCGTCCTTTGCAAACTCCTCCCAGTACTTTCTCTCGATTTTTCTCCATTGCGACCCGTCAGCGGGTGCTCTCAACTTCCCGTCTTTCTTACGGTCCTCACTGTGCCATCGCATCAACTTGGCATGCTCTCTGTTTCTAAACAAACGTTTCAACCGTGGTATTATAGGAGCATACCACATCACCTTCGCAGGAACCCTCTTCCTGGCGGGCTCGCCATCAACATCACCAGGGTCATCTCGTCTGATCTTATACCGCAACGCACCGCATACCGGGCATGCGTTCAGATCGTTGTATGCACCGCGGTAGAGGATGCAGTCATTAGGGCATGCATGTATCTTCTGCACCTCCAATCCTAGAGGGCATACGACCTTCTTTGCTGCGTATGTACTGTCGGTCAATTCGTTATCCTTCGGAAGCTTCTTCTTCAATATTTTCAGTAGCTTCTCAAATCCTTTGTCAGCCACAGCATTCTCTGCCTTCCACTGCAGCAATTCCAGTACGGTACCGAGCTTTGTGTTGCCATCTTCGCAATTGGGGTACAACCCTTTTTTGTGATCCTCTAACATGCGATCGAACTTCAGCTTCTCCTTTTGACTTTCGCATTGTGTCCTTGCATCGACAATGACCCGGCGAAGATCATCATTTGGTTCCTCTTGATCTTCAGCAGCTTCACCCGTTGCAGCATCATTGGGCACATCGTCTGGTTCCTCTTGATCTTCACCAGCTCCCCCCATTGCAGCATCACCGTATTCAGGGGGCACATAGTTGTCATCGTACTCTTCTTCTTCGACGTCTTCCATCATAACCCCTATTTCTTCGTGCCTCGTCCAAACATTATAGTGTGGCATGAAACCCTTGTAAAGCAGGTGGGAGTGAAGGATTTTTCGGTTAGAGTAAGACATCGTATTCACACATTGAGTGCATGGACAACACATAAAACCATTCTGCTTGTTTGCCTCTGCCGCATTTAGAAACTCACGCACGCCCTTAATGTACTCGGAGGTGTGTTTGTCACCGTACATCCATTGGCGGTTCATCTGCGTGCATTTATATATAATTAAGTGTGTCGAAAACCATTACAGAACATCATAAATAGATAATTAAGTGACCAAATGGATAAAAGTTCATCATCACATTAAAACCAAAGTACATACATATATAGTTCTCATCTAACAACATATATAGCTCTCCATACACATCGAAACTATGTAAAACATTTCAACGCGAAAACAAATGCTATCATAATCGCAACCAAGGTAACAATTGATCCAACGGCATAATGATACCAAGCCTCGGTATTAATGGCATATTTTCTAATCTTTTTAATCTTCAACCGCATTGCATCCATCTAGATCTTGTGATCATCGACGACATCCGCAACATGCAACTCCAATATCATCTTCTCGTCCACAATTTTTTTTATTTTTTCCTTCAAGAATTTGTTTTCTTCTTCAACTAAATTTAACCTCTCGACAATAGGTTCCATCTTGATCTTGTGATCATCGGTAACTTCCGCAACATGCAACTCCAATTCCATCTTCTCCTCCTCCATTTTTTCCAATTTTTTCTTTAACGAAATGTTTTCCTCTTCAACTAAATTTAACCTCTCCACAAGAGGGTCGGTTGGAATTTCCGGTTCAACTACCTCCTAGACATAATAAAACATCTATGCATGTCAGGTTGGTCGGCATAACTATCATAAGCACTAAAACAAATAGTTATAAATTAAAGATAATATACCACATCCGAATCGTAGACCGGACGAGGGCCCACGTGGGCGGATATCAAAACCATCGCACTATATAATAACAAGCAATAATAAACGTAAGAAAATTAGACAAATATCTATCTAAAGCAATAATAAAAGTAAGAAAAGCATGGACATAACAAGAGGCTCACCACGGTGGTGCCGGTGACGAGATCGGCGGGGGCGAAGACGGGGACGGGACGTGACGGACCGCTAAACCTAGACAAATCTCGAAGAAAATAGAGCTTCGAGAGGAGAAAAGCTTAACTAGTGTGGCTCGGGCATTCCACCGAACATGTTGTGTGCATAGGAGGTGAGCTAGAGCACCACTAACCCCTCTCCCCCTCGGCCAGAAAAAAAACAGAGCAGTGAGCTCTGCTCTTGAGTGAGGGGGTATATATAGGCAACTCACTGGTCCCGGTTGGTGCTACAAACCGGGGCTAAAGGGGTGCCTTTGGTCCCGGTTCATAAAACAAACCGGGACTAATAGTGGTGGGCCAGGAGCAAGAGCCATTGGTCCCGGTTTTTAGCTCCAACCGGGACCAATAGGTCCAGACGAACCGGGACCAATGGCCCACGTGGCCCGGCTGGCCCCCTGGGCTAACGAACCGGGTCCAGTACCCCTATTGGTCCCGGTTCTAGATTGAACCGGGGCTAATGGGCTGGACCAATGCCCTGTTTTCTACTAGTGATGCACCACCCTGTTACAGGGTCCAAGGTTCCGCCAGCCCCGAAGAACCAAGTCCAGCAACGTTCTGGCCAGTGCATTGTCTCTGGTTCGATCCCTTTCTGAAGCAGATCATTCTCAGCCTTGGCCCACTTAGGCCGGGCTACGAGGTAGCCGCCCGACCCCGTGTGATGGTGATGCATCTTCTTCGCAGCATTTATCCGGTTTGTCTCCGACATCTTCTGACTCTTTTCCGACTTCTTATGGGCCACAAATGCGGGCCAGACATCTTTGATCTTCTCATATATGCCCACGAATTCTGGAGTCTTTTTATCTTTGACAAACTTATTCAGTTTTTTCTTCCATGCCCTGAATTGGTCTGCCATCTTCGAAAGTGCAGCAGACTTGATTAACTCCTCTTTAACTGGGTTCGCTGGATCAACCTCTCGCGGTAGGACGAAATTTGACTTCAGCTCAGTCCAAAGATCTTCTTTCTGCATATCAGTGACATAAGTCACCTGAGCGTCGTTTGCAGCCGGCTTTAACCATTGATGGATGCTGATCGGGATCTTGTCCCTAACCAGAACCCCGCACTGATTAACAAATGCGTTCTTTGTCCGAATGGGTGCAATCGGCTCGCCGGAGCGCGAGATTTCTGAGATCTCAAACTTTTCATCCGGCCTCAACTTTTTCTTCGCTCCTTGTCTCTTTACCGAAGATTTGCTCGATCCGGAGGGCTAGAAAAAGGAACAAAGACGAGAGTTAATGAATGAATCAATTAACTAGTCAGCACATGCTTAACTAACATATATACCTCCTGGCCGGACTCGGTTCGGTCACCGGAGCCAGCATCACGCTCTCCTTCTTGCACCGGCATTGGGTCACCGGAGCCGTCCTCACGGTCTACTTCTTCCATGTGCATTGGGTCACCGGATTCATCAATATCATAGCCTAGATCTTCCAGCTGCAGCTCTTGTTCGACCTGCTCATCGGTGTCGTTGAGAAACGACAAGACGGCATTTTGTCCGTGTGCGATTATGTCCATCAACATCGCTTCTTGTGCTAGGTCTCGGGTGTTGTCGTCCATTGTTTCTACAAATATTTACAACATGCCAATTATTATTCAAACATGACAGATGGATATATTAATGGCAAACGTAGAACTAGCTTCAACCCTCGACTGCTCGGCGATCCACAAACCCTAGACCCCCTCATGTCACATTTTGTCTAGTGTCAAAGGATTCAACAAAACCAATACTTCATCATTAGGCGAAAGTAACAGTAGCATGATGGTACGAAGCTCTCCAAAGTTGTTTTGGAACGGAGTCCCCGGATAAGATAATTTGTAACAAAAGACGGATTATCCTATCAGGGACTTCGTTCCAGAACAACTTTGCATAACTTCGTACCAAAATGCCCCGGTTACTTCTGGCAAATGATGAAGTCATGGAATTCTTCAATACTTTGACACTAGCTAGGCAACCTCTCTCGACCCCTCGACCCCCGACTTCTCGGCGATCCACAACCCTAGACACCCTCATGTCACATTTTGTCTAGTGTCAAAGGATTCAACAAACCAATACTTCATCATTAGGCGAAAGTAACAGTAGCATGATGGTACGAAGCTCTCCAAAGTTGTTTTGGAACGGAGTCCCAGATAAGATAATCCGTAACAAAAGACGGATTATCCTATCAGGAACTCCGTTCCAGAACATCTTTGCATAACTTCGTACCAACATGCCCCGGTTACTTCTGGCAAATGATGAAGTCATGGAATTTTTCAATACTTTGACACTAGCTAGGCAACCTCTCTCGACCCCTCGACCCCCGACTGCTCGGCGATCCACAAACCCTAGACCCCCTCATGTCACATTTTGTCTAGCTATAGTGTCAAAGGATTCAACAGAACCAATACTTCATCATTAGGCGAAAGTAACAGTAGCATGATGGTACGAAGCTCTCCAAAGTTGTTTTGGAACGAAGTCCCAGATAAGATAATCCGTAACAAAAGACGGATTATCCTATCAGGAACTCCGTTCCAGAACATCTTTGCATAACTTCGTACCAACATGCCTCGGTTACTTCTGGCAAATGATGAAGTCATGGAATTTTTCAATACTTTGACACTAGCTAGGCAACCTCTCTCGACCCCTCGACCCCCGACTGCTCGGCGATCCACAAACCCTAGACCCCCTCATGTCACATTTTGTCTAGCTAGTGTCAAAGGATTCAACAAAACCAATACTTCATCATTAGGCGAAAGTAACAGTAGCATGATGGTACGAAGCTAATAGCCCCCTTTAGTCCCGGTTGCTGCCACCAACCGGGACTAAAGGTCCCTTTTCAGCAGCCCAAAGGGCGGGAAGGTGGGGCCTTTAGTCCCGGTTGGTGGCAGCAACCGGGACTAATGCCACCCTTTAGTCCCGGTTGGTGGCAGCAACCGGGACTAAAGGCCTTGCCGCGGTGCGGTGGGAAGTTTAGTCCCACCTCGCTAGTTGAGGGAGAGCAGCACCAGTTTATAAGCCCCGCTGCCTCTCTCCTCTCGAACTCCTCTAAACTGCAGGCCTAAGGGCCTAAACTGACACTGCTTTGCCTGTGGACTTGCTGGGCTTTCTACGGGCCTGAATCCTGGCCCATGGTTGGGTTTCTAGTCGTATTCAGGCCGTGTGGGCCCAGCAGGTGGCATATTTTTTCTTTTTTTCTTTGTTGCTTTATTTTTTAGTTTTGTTTCTACTTTCAACAAAATATTTATTTGTTTGTTGCTATTTTTATTTATTTGTTTTCTTTGTTTCTTTATTTATTTGATTTTGTTTCTACTTACAAAAAAATATTTATTGTTGCTATTTTTTTTCAAGTTTTTTTGTTTTGTTTTCTGCATTATTTATTTTCTTTTGTAAAACCAATTACGAACTTTCTGTTAGTGCAAGTAGTATTCAAATTTGAATAGTTTAAATTTGAAATTATTTGTTTTCTTTGTTGCTTTATTTATTTTATTTTGTTTCTTTTCAGCAGCCCAAAGGGCGGGAAGGAGGGGCCTTTAGTCCCGGTTGGTGGCAGCAACCGGGACTAAAGGGGGGCATTAGTCCCGGTTGGTGGCAGCAACCGGGACCAAAGGCCCTGAGCTGGCGCGGGTGCGGTGGGATGTTTAGTCCCACCTCGCTAGCTGAGGTAGCTCGAGAGTGGTTTATAAGGGCTGCTGCTCCCACCCTCTCGAGCTCCTCTCAAATGCAGGCTTCTGGGCCTAACTCTGCGCGCTGCCCTGTGAGCTTGCTGGGCCTTATATTACAGGTGGATCCTGTGCTATAGGCCTTGCAGGCTCACTGGGCAGCGCCCAATTATTTTTTTTCCTTTTTTGCTTTATTTATTTCTAAGTTGTTTTTTGCTGTATTTAGAGTTGCTTTATTTATTTTATTTTCTTTGTTGCTTTATTTATTTTATTTTGTTTATACTTACAACAAAATACTTATTGTTGCTATTTATTTTTCAAGTTTGTTTTGTTTTGTTTTGTTTTGTTAGTGCAAGTAGTATTGAAATTTGAATAGTACAAACGGACAATGGTATCATACTCGTTTGTTACAAAGTTGGCATGGTATCATCATAATAGTTGCAGAAATAACTCTTCACTTTTTCTTCGCTTGTGTCATTTGCTTATTGCGCCGTAACCATGGATAATCTTCATCGTTTATCAGGATGCTTGGGTCAGCCTTGACTTTGAAGGGAGGAATTTCATGAAACTTTTCATAATCTTCAGACATGTCTGTCTTGCCCTCCACTCCCAGGATGTCCCTTTTTCCTGAAAGAACTATGTGGCGCTTTGGCTCATCGTATGATGTATTCGCTTACTTATCTTTTCTTTTTCTCGGTCTGGTAGACATGTCCTTCACATAGATAACCTGTGCCACATCATTGGCTAGGACGAACGGTTCGTCAGTGTATCCAAGATTTTTCAGATCCACTGTTGTCATTCCGTACTGTGGGTCTACCTGTACCCCGCCTCCTGACAGATTGACCCATTTACACTTAAACAAAGGGACCTTAAAATCATGTCCGTAGTCAAGTTCCCATATGTCCACTATGTAACCATAATATGTGTCCTTTCCCCTCTCGGTTGTTGCATCAAAGCGGACACCGCTGTTTTGGTTGGTACTCTTTTGATCTTGGACAATCGTGTAAAATGTATTCCCATTTATCTCGTATCCTTTGTAAATCAATACAGTCGAAGATGGTCCCCTGGACAACAAGTACAACTCATCACAAACAGTGTTGTCACCTCTGAGACGTGTTTCCAACCAACTGCTGAAAGTCCTGATGTGTTCACGTGTAATCCAGTCGTCGCACTGCTCCGGGTGTTTGGAGCGCAGACTGTTCTTGTGTTCATCGACATACGGGGTCACCAATGTAGAGTTCTGTAGAACTGTGTAGTGTGCTTGAGACCAAGAATATCCGTCCCTGCATATTATTGAGTCCCTTCCAAGCGTGCCTTTTCCAGTCAGTCTTACCTCGTACCGCGATTTAGGGAGACCTATCTTATTAAGGCCAGGAATGAAGTCAACACAAAACCCGATGACATCCTCTGTTTGATGGCCCATGGAGATGCTTCCTTCTGGCCTTGCGCGGTTACGGACATATTTCTTGAGGACTCCCATGAACCTCTCAAAGGGGAACATATTGTGTAGAAATACGGGCCCCAGAATGACAATCTCGTCGACTAGATGAACTAGGACGTGTGTCATGATATTGAAGAAGGATGGTGCGAACACAAGCTCGAAACTGACAAGATATTGTGCCACATCACTCCTTAGCCTTGGTACGATTTCCGGATCGATCACCTTCTGAGAGATTGCATTGAGGAATGCACATAGTTTCACAATGGCTAATCGGACGTTTTCCGGTAGAAGCCCCCTCAATGCAACCGGAAGCAGTTGTGTCATAATCACATGGCAGTCATGATACTTTAGGTTCTGGAACTTTTTCTCTGCCATATTTATTATTCCCTTTATATTCGACGAGAAGCCAGTCGGGACCTTCATACTGAGAAGGCATTCAAAGAAGATTTCTTTCTCTTCTTTCGTAAGAGCATAGCTGGCAGGACCTTCATACTGCTTCGGAGGGATGCCGTCTTTTTCGTGCAAACGTTGCAGGTCCTCCCGTGCCTCAGCTGTATCTTTTGTCTTTCCATACACGCCCAAGAAGCCTAGCAGGTTCACGCAAAGGTTCTTCGTCACGTGCATCACGTCGATTGAAGAGCGGACCTCTAGGTCTTTCCAGTAGGGTAGGTCCCAAAATACAGATTTCTTCTTCCACATGGGTGCGTGTCCCTCATCGTCATTCGGAACAGCTAGTGCGCCGGGGCCCTTTCCAAAGATTACGTGTAAATCATTGACCATAGCAAGTACGTGATCACCGGTACGCATGGCGGGCTTCTTCCGGTGATCTGCCTCGCCTTTGAAATGCTTGCCTTTCTTTCGACATTGATGGTTGGTCGGAAGAAATCGACGATGGCCCAGGTACACATTCTTCCTGCACTTGTCCAGGTATATACTTTCAGTGTCATCTAAACAGTGCGTGCATGCGTGGTATCCTTTGTTTGTCTGTCCTGAAAGGTTACTGAGAGCGGGCCAATCGTTGATGGTCACGAACAGCAACGCCTTTAGGTCAAATTCCTCCTGTTTGTGCTCATCCAACGCACGTACACCGTTTCCATTCCACAGCTGTAAAAGTTCTTCAACTAATGGCCTTAGGTACACATCAATGTCGTTGCCGGGTTGCTTAGGGCCTTGGATGAGAACTGGCATCATAATGAACTTCCGCTTCATGCACATCCAAGGAGGAAGGTTATACATACATAGAGTCACGGGCCAGGTGCTGTGATTGCTG
>LR738711.1:929112047-929127446 GCA_902687465.1 Secale cereale | reverse complement strand
GGTTGGTGGCAGCAACCGGGACTAAAGGGGGGTATTAGTCCCGGTTTCAGCCACCAACCGGGACTAATGCCACCCTTTAGTCCCGGTTGCTGTCACCAACCGGGACTAAAGGCCTTGCCGCGGTGCGGTGGGAAGTTTAGTCCCACCTCGCTAGTTGAGAGAGAGCAGCACCAGTTTATAAGCCCCGCTGCCTCTCTCCTCTCGAACTCCTCTGAACTGCAGGCCTAAGGGCCTAAACTGACACTGCTTTGCCTGTGGGCTTGCTGGGCTTTCTACGGGCCTGAATCCTGGCCCATAGTTGGGTTTCTAGTCGTATTCAGGCCGTGTGGGCCCAGCAGGTGGCATATTTTTTATTTTATTTCTTTGTTGCTTTATTTTTTAGTTTTGTTTCTACTTTCAACAAAATACTTACTGTTGCTATTTTTATTTATTTGTTTTCTTTGTTGCTTTATTTATTTGATTTTGTTTCTACTTACAAAAAAATACTTATTGTTGCTATATTTTTTTCAAGTTTTTTTGTTTTGTTTTTTGCATTATTTATTTTCTTTTGTTTTTTGCTTTATTTTTTAATTCTTTCTGGTAAAACCAATTACAAACTTTCTGTTAGTGCAAGTAGTATTCAAATTTGAATAGTTTAAATTTGAAATTATTTGTTTTCTTTGTTGCTTTATTTATTTTATTTTGTTTCTACTTACAATGAAATACTTATTGTTGCTATTTTTTATTTTTTGCAAGTTTTTTTTGTTTTCTGTATTATTTATTTTCTTTTGTTTTTTGTTTTATTTTTTAATTCTTTCTGGTAAAACCAATTACAAACTTTCTGTTAGTGCAAATTTGAATAGTACAAACTGACAATGGTATCATACTCGTTTGTTACAAAGTTGGCATGGTATCATCATAATAGTTGCGGAAAAAACTCTTCACTTTTTCTTCGCTTGTGTCATTTGCTTATTGCGCCGTAACCATGCATAATCTTCATCGTTTATCAGGATGCTTGGGTCAGCCTTGACTTTGAAGGGAGGAATTTCATGAAACTTTTCATAATATTCAGACATGTCTGTCTTGCCCTCCACTCCCAGGATGTCCCTTTTTCCTGAAAGAACTATGTGGTGCTTTGGCTCATCGTATGATGTATTCGCTTCCTTATCTTTTCTTTTTCTCGGTCTGGTAGACATGTCCTTCACATAGATAACCTGTGCCACATCATTGGCTAGGACGAACGGTTCGTCAGTGTATCCAAGATTTTTCAGATCCACTGTTGTCATTCCGTACTGTGGGTCTACCTGTACCCCGCCTCCTGACAGATTGACCCATTTACACTTAAACAAAGGGACCTTAAAATCATGTCCGTAGTCAAGTTCCCATATGTCCACTATGTAACCATAATATGTGTCCTTTCCCCTCTCGGTTGTTGCATCAAAGCGGACACCGCTGTTTTGGTTGGTACTCTTTTGATCTTGGACAATCGTGTAAAATGTATTCCCATTTATCTCGTATCCTTTGTAAATCAATACAGTCGAAGATGGTCCCCTGGACAACAAGTACAACTCATCACAAACAGTGTTGTCACCTCTGAGACGTGTTTCCAACCAACTGCTGAAAGTCCTGATGTGTTCACGTGTAATCCAGTCGTCGCACTGCTCCGGGTGTTTGGAGCGCAGACTGTTCTTGTGTTCATCGACATACGGGGTCACCAATGTAGAGTTCTGTAGAACTGTGTAGTGTGCTTGAGACCAAGAATAACCGTCCCTGCATATTATTGAGTCCCTTCCAAGCGTGCCTTTTCCAGTCAGTCTTCCCTCGTACCGCGATTTAGGGAGACCTATCTTATTAAGGCCAGGAATGAAGTCAACACAAAACCCGATGACATCCTCTGTTTGATGGCCCATGGAGATGCTTCCTTCTGGTCTGGCGCGGTTACGGACATATTTCTTTAGGACTCCCATGAACCTCTCAAAGGGGAACATATTGTGTAGAAATACGGGCCCCAGAATGACAATCTCGTCGACTAGATGAACTAGGACGTGTGTCATGATATTGAAGAAGGATGGTGGGAACACAAGCTCGAAACTGACAAGACATTGCGCCACATCACTCCTTAGCCTTGGTACGATTTCTGGATCGATCACCTTCTGAGAGATTGCATTGAGGAATGCACATAGTTTCACAATGGCTAATCGGACGTTTTCCGGTAGAAGCAGTTGCGTCATAATCACAGGGCAGTCATGAGACTTTAGGTTCTGGAACTTTTTCTCTGCCATATTTATTATTCCCTTTATATTCGACGAGAAGCCAGTCGGGACCTTCATACTGAGAAGGCATTCAAAGAAGATTTCTTTCTCTTCTTTCGTAAGAGCATAGCTGGCAGGACCTTCATACTGCTTCGGAGGGATGCCGTCTTTTTCGTGCAAACGTTGCAGGTCCTCCCGTGCCTCAGCTGTATCTTTTGTCTTTCCATACACGCCCAAGAAGCCTAGCAGGTTCACGCAAAGGTTCTTCGTCACGTGCATCACGTCGATTGAAGAGCGGACCTCTAGGTCTTTCCAGTAGGGTAGGTCCCAAAATATAGATTTCTTCTTCCACATGGGTGCGTGTCCCTCATCGTCATTCGGAACAGCTAGTGCGCCGGGGCCCTTTCCGAAGATTACGTGTAAATCATTGACCATAGCAAGTACGCGATCACCGGTACGCATGGCGGGCTTCTTCCGGTGATCTGCCTCGCCTTTGAAATGCTTGCCTTTCTTTCGACATTGATGGTTGGTCGGAAGAAATCGACGATGGCCCAGGTACACATTCTTCCTGCACTTGTCCAGGTATATACTTTCAGTGTCATCTAAACAGTGCGTGCATGCGTGGTATCCTTTGTTTGTCTGTCCTGAAAGGTTACTGAGAGCGGGCCAATCGTTGATGGTCACGAACAGCAACGCCTTTAGGTCAAATTCCTCCTGTTTGTGCTCATCCAACGCACGTACACCGTTTCCATTCCACAGCTGTAAAAGTTCTTCAACTAATGGCCTTAGGTACACATCAATGTCGTTGCCGGGTTGCTTAGGGCCTTGGATGAGAACTGGCATCATAATGAACTTCCGCTTCATGCACATCCAAGGAGGAAGGTTATACATACATAGAGTCACGGGCCAGGTGCTGTGATTGCTGATCTGCTCCCCGAAAGGATTAATGCCATCCGCGCTTAAAGCAAACCATACGTTCCTTGCGTCCTTTGCAAACTCCTCCCAGTACTTTCTCTCGATTTTTCTCCATTGCGACCCGTCAGCGGGTGCTCTCAACTTCCCGTGTTTCTTACGGTCCTCACTGTGCCATCGCATCAACTTGGCATGCTCTCTGTTTCTAAACAAACGTTTCAACCGTGGTATTATAGGAGCATACCACATCACCTTCGCAGGAACCCTCTTCCTGGCGGGCTCGCCATCAACATCACCAGGGTCATCTCGTCTGATCTTATACCGCAATGCACCGCATACCGGGCATGCGTTCAGATCGTTGTATGCACCGCGGTAGAGGATGCAGTCATTAGGGCATGCATGTATCTTCTGCACCTCCAATCCTAGAGGGCATACGACCTTCTTTGCTGCGTATGTACTATCGGGCAATTCGTTATCCTTCGGAAGCTTCTTCTTCAATATTTTCAGTAGCTTCTCAAATCCTTTGTCAGCCATAGCATTCTCTGCCTTCCACTGCAGCAATTCCAGTACGGTACCGAGCTTTGTGTTGCCATCTTCGCAATTGGGGTACAACCCTTTTTTGTGATCCTCTAACATGCGATCGAACTTCAGCTTCTCCTTTTGACTTTCGCATTGTGTCCTTGCATCGACAATGACCCAGCGAAGATCATCATTTGGTTCCTCTTGATCTTCAGCAGCTTCACCCGTTGCAGCATCATTGGGCACATCGTCTGGTTCCTCTTGATCTTCACCAGCTCCCCCCATTGCAGCATCACCGTATTCAGGGGGCACATAGTTGTCATCGTACTCTTCTTCTTCGCCGTCTTCCATCATAACCCCTATTTCTCCGTGCCTCGTCCAAACATTATAGTGTGGCATGAAACCCTTGTAAAGCAGGTGGGAGTGAAGGATTTTCCGGTTAGAGTAAGACATCGTATTCACACATTTAGTGCATGGACAACACATAAAACCATTCTGCTTGTTTGCCTCTGCCGCATTTAGAAACTCACGCACGCCCCTCTGAGGTGTGTCTGTCACCGTACATCCATTGGCGGTTCATCTGCGTGCATTTATATATAATTAAGTATGTCAAAAACCATTACAGAACATCATAAATAGATAATTAAGTGACCAAATGGATAAAAGTTCATCATCACATTAAAACCAAAGTACGTACATATATAGTTCTCATCTAACAACATATAGCTCTCCATACACATCGAAACTATGTAAAACATTTCAACGCGAAAACAAATGCTATCATAATCGCAACCAAGGTAACAATTGATCCAACGGCATAATGATACCAAGCCTCGGTATGAATGGCATATTTTCTAATCTTTTTAATCTTCAACCGCATTGCATCCATCTTGATCTTGTGATCATCGACGACATCCGCAACATGCAACTCCAATATCATCTTTTCGTCCACAATTTTTTTTATTTTTTCCTTCAAGAATTTGTTTTCTTCTTCAACTAAATTTAACCTCTCGACAATAGGGTCCATCTTGATCTTGTGATCATCGATAACTTCCGCAACATGCAACTCCAATTCCATCTTCTCCTCCTCCATTTTTTCCAATTTTTTCTTTAACGAAATGTTTTCCTCTTCAACTAAATTTAACCTCTCCACAAGAGGGTCGGTTGGAATTTCCGGTTCAACTACCTCCTAGACATAATAAAACATCTATGCATGTCAGGTTGGTCGGCATAACTATCATAAGCACTAAAACAAATAGTTATAAATTAAAGATAATATACCACATCTGAATCGTAGACTGGACGAGGGCCCACGTGGGCGGATATCAAAACCATCGCACTATATAATAACAAGCAATAATAAACGTAAGAAAATTAGACAAATATCTATCTAAAGCAATAATAAAAGTAAGAAAAGCATGGACATAACAAGAGGCTCACCATGGTGGTGCCGATGACGAGATCGGCGGGGGCGATCGACGGCGGCGAAGACGGGGACGGGACGTGACGGACCGCTAAACCTAGACAAATCTCGGAGAAAATAGAGCTTCGAGAGGAGAAAAGCTTAACTAGTGTGGCTCGGGCATTCCACCGAACACGTTGTGTGCATAGGAGGTGAGCTAGAGCACCACTAACCCCTCTCCCCCTCGGCCAGAAAAAAAACAGAGCAGTGAGCTCTGCTCTTGAGTGAGGGGGTTTATATAGGCAACTCACTGGTCCCGATTGGTGCTACAAACCGGGGCTAAAAGGGTGCCTTTGGTCCCGGTTCATAAAACAAACCGGGACCAATAGTGGTGGGCCAGGAGCAAGAGCCATTGGTCCCGGTTTTTAGCTCCAACCGGGACCAATAGGTCCAGACGAACCGGGACCAATGGCCCACGTGGCCCGGCCGGCCCCCTGGGCTAACGAACCGGGTCCAGTACCCCCATTGGTCCCGGTTCTAGATTGAACCGGGGCTAATGGGCTGGAACAATGCCCTGTTTTCTACTAGTGATCCTTATGTAGTTCGTCTTGAAATTTCTAAAAAGACTTATATATAGAAACAGAGGGAGTAGTATCTAATCTCGGGCAATATCTAACTACCAAATACTAGACATGTTTCAATTCTAGATATATTTATTTTAATTCATTTCCGCGACACGTAATTTCGAAGGGAGTGAGTATATATCTAGAACACATTGCGCCCGTGTAGAAAAGCATAGAAACCGATTCCCAAGGAAAAGAAGCAAAGAAGAAAAGAAAAAAACAGAGAAACTTGATGGGTCGGCCTCGCCCGGTGTCTCTGGGGAGATCACCACCAACCCAACACCTAAAATGAAACCAACACGCATGTGGGGGTGCAGATGAGGTTCCAATTCTCATTGGATAACGCAAAGCGGGGGCGCTGCACGCAAACACGCAGTAACGTAATAGTACGCCTGCCATTCTGCGATTGTACGACTAGCCATTGATTAACTGCTGTTCAGCCGAGCCGCCAATAGATGGATGGATCACGCCTGTCCTGTGTTTCCTTGGAACAGACTGCAGTACTAGCAGCACTGTTTTTCGTAAACGTTACTTTTTAGTCTGCATATAAAATTTGGTCAAAATCAAGCCTTGTAAAGTTTGATCAACTTTGTAAAGAAAAAGTCAACTTCTACAGGACTAATGTTATATGGTATGAAAATTAATTTCATGATGCATCTAACAATATTAATTTCATATTGTGAATTTTAATTTTTTTATAAACTTAGTGAAAGTTAACAAAGTTTGACTTTAACCAAATTTTATATGCAGACTAAAAAGAAACGGAGGGAGTACTGGAGTTGTGCGAAACTTGCTCGCTCGTTAAGCCGCCAATGCGCTAATCGGTGGATCACATTCACGCAATTGTTTTTTTTTTTTTTTGAGATCACATTCACGCACTTGCTTTTCAGTCACAAGCTGCTTGGTTTTCTAAGTGTCTTCGAACTCATGGAAAAAGAAAAGCAGAATGCCGCAACATGACTTAAACCAGGACCAACTTCCTTGCATCTCCAGCCGTTGGCCCCCCAGGAGGGGCTAAAAATTGCCCCCTCGAGGCGCACCGGCGCTAAACCGCGCACTGGAGGCGTGATGCCCCCCAGTCGCGGGCCCCCAGGGGTTTTCAAAATGTTCAAATTCGACGCAAACACGGCTCAAATTTAACGCAAATACGGGCGAGTTCGTTCAAACTTAAACATATTTTACAAAAAAAGACTACCGCGGGCTACCCCCGCCGTCTCCCTCGCCGCCCGCCCATGCGGTTCTACATGCCGAGGAGGCTGTAGAACCGCGTGTAGTCACCGCCGTCGTCGTCGTCGTTGTCGCCCCCGCCTCAGCCATCCCTGCTGCATCCCTCCCCCGGTTGGCGCGGCGGGTTGGACGGTCCGGGAGCGTCGTCGTCGTCGCTATCGAGGACGAAGGCACCGTCCTCGTCCTCGCGCCCACGTTTGTGGGCGGCGATCTCCTCGAGGGCCCGGCACTGCCGGACCATCTTCTCGCGCAGGCAGTCGTCGCGCGACCACCGGATGGCGTCCTCGTCGGAGAAGCCGCGCCGGGCTATCTCCTCGTACTCCGGGGGAGGCCGGACTCCGTCTTGGGCTCAAGGAGGGCGCCGGAGCTGCGGGTACGCGCGCTGACAGACGTGTCCTGGGGCTCCTGGGGCTCCGGCTTGACGGGGCGGAGGTGGAGGCAGGGAGAGCCGCCAGACGAGGAGGAGGACACCCCGGTCTCCATGCGCCTCGACATCCAGGAGCTTCCCCGGCGGCGTGAGAAGGACGGGGGAGCGGGGTACTCGAGGCGCGGCGTGTTGCCGCCCTCGATGTACTCGAGGACGGACTCCAACGTGCGCCGTGGAACGCCCCACCACCGGCGCCGACCGTCGGCGTTGAACCTGCCGGAGGGCACGACACCGTTGGTGGCCTCGAGCTGCTCATTGTGCCGGCGGCGGAAGTACGGCTCCCAGATTGTGCTGTCGGGGGCGTACTGGGGCCCCTCCCTCGCCGCACGCGGCAGGGACGAGCGGATGCGTGCGCTTGATGGCTTCTCGCCCCTCGTTGGTTACCCCAAGTGGAAGGTGTGAGATGCAGTGTAGCGGAAGTTTTCCCTTGGCAAAGATACCAAGGATCGATTTCCCCTGAGACTCCCAGTTTCAACAAGAAGGTGTCAACAGCTAAGGGCTCCAGATATTAGCAATCAACGTGGACCTGCACACAGATACAAATAACTTTGCTCCCAACGAGTACAGAGAGGTTGTCAATCCCTCCGGCCTTGTAGTTTACAAAGGATCAAACGCAAGTGATAGTAGTGATAGGTAATGCTGCAATAGTAAGTAAAATTGTAAAGTAAATAGCGGATGTGATCAATGATGGTAATATGGACCGGAGCCTCATGATGTTCACTAGTGATGTCTCTCTCCCAAAAGACGATAAAACTGCTATGTGAGGTAAACGAATTACAGCTGGGCAATTGACAGAACCATGAACGCAAACCAATGCTGACTACATTGCAAGAAATGTTGAGGTTCAAAGCATGGGCGGTACGTCGAGGTAAGTAGACCGAAATCCATCTGCATCTACTACTAATCATCCACCTTGAGATATCTATCCAGAACATCTCGCTGGTATTAAGTTGCGAGTCCCACCATAGTGTAAACTCAAAGCAATAGACAACTGTATTAAAAGAACTTTGCGTAAAGTAAACAATCCTTGCACCCGCGGGCACAAGCACCGTTGTTTTCCCCCTTGTGGCAACATCACATCCCCTAGACTCATGTTTCTGTCACTCAAGCTAGTCATCGAGGGGCATGAACCCACAATCAAGCATAACGTTCCCTCTTGGAGTCACTACCTATTACTTGGCCAAAGCAATAAATAACAACGGAGAACATGCAAGAATTACTTACGAACATAAATATAAAAGAGGTGAATCAAATATATTACTCAAACACAATCTGAACATAATCTCATAATCCATCGGATCCCAGCAAACTCATCATAGCAACAGCATAAGGATTACATAGGTGCCTCGATCATGTAGGGCAGCTCACGAGGACTAATTAGTGAAGCACAAGAACGGGAGGAGAACATCACATAGCTACTGGTCATGGACTCATGGCCCAAGGGAGACTACTCACAACTCATCCGGGAGGCGTCCATGGTGGTGGAGAGGCTCCCGGGGGTGATCCTCCCCTCCGGCAGGGTGCCAGGAAGAGTTCTCCTGGTGCTCCCGATCTTGGAAGCGGCGGCAGCGGCGGAACAGAGATGAGATCGCGAAAAAGAGTTCCCGTCTCGAGGGTTTTGGGAGACGCTTTAAATATCTGCCAAAGGGGGGCATCAGCGGAGCCTCGGGGGGCCCAGGCGCCCCCCCGGCGCGGCCCAGGGGGGGGCGCCGCCAGGGCGCCTGGAGCCCTGGTGCCCCCCCCCCCGGCTGTACTTCGGGCGCAAGGTAGCTTCTGGAACGCTGATTTTTTATATATTTTTTCTGGATTTTTCCTGGCAGTTCTCGTAATGTGAAAACCTGAAATACAAAAACAGTCGAAAACAGAAACTGGCACTGGGGTGCACTGAGTTAATAGGTTAGTCCAAATATGATCAAAAGTGTATGGAAGTGTATAAATAACATAGCAATATCACCCAAAAGAGGCATGGAGCAAGCAGAAATTATAGATACGTTTTGGACGTATCAATATCCCCAAGCTTAATTCCTGCTCGTCCTCGAGTAGGTAAATGATAACAAGAATAATTTCTGTGGTGACATGCTATTAACCATATAGGACTTTTTCATAGTCATATGACAAAAGCTTACTGAGACAATGAATCTATAGTAATTAAGTTGCCTTATGAGAAAATCACAAAGAACTGAAAGTTTTACAATATAATACTGAAACATCAAATAGATTTGTAATGAGCTTGGTGTGCAAATATGATAAAGTGATATCTCGCTTGCCTCCTTTAGTGAAGCAAAACATAAATGCAGGGGCACCTCCAAGGTTTAAGTGATGACTAGATACAATGATTTCAAAATAAACGATATCACAATCATGCAAAAGACAATGCTACTTTGGGACAATGCACATTATACTCAGAATGACAATCATGCTCTGAGTAGTTGGTGCTTTTAAAAGAAGGTGGAGACTCTCGAACCGTGGCTTTTGTTGGCAAGGTTGAAAACCCGTAATCGGAAACAAAGACAAAACATGTACCAGAGCTCTTGGTTTTAAAAATAGAGGTAATAATTTATTTATTTTAGATTATGCATGTTTCGTCAACGAATGCTAGCAGACAACTCAATCACTTCTTGAGATGGACAAGTTTCGAGGAACGGCTCCCGAATGAGGACGATCACATCCTCTTAATCTCCTTTGTTTATCACTGCCAAAGTTTTCTGATTTCTCATGAACAAAGCGTGAAGGAGGGTTGGTTTGTTATATTATCTTTTTGAGCCGGGCGCACTCAATGCCAGTTCCTTCTCGTATTATGGGTTGCACATTATACATGCAATCCCGGGGTGAAGCTTGTCCAACTTAAAAAGATCATGAATTAACTACTACTTCCTCATGAACTTACAACAGAGGCACAAAATAGGAATGCTTTTCCTTTTTGAATAGTTTCGAGGTGGTACATGCAAGTCTCCGTTAGGAATGGCAGGTAAATACCATGTAGTAAGGTATGGTGGACTCATATGGCATAACTGGTTTAAAGGAATGTGGATGCACAAGCAGTCAGTCCGCTTAGTACAGGTGGATGTTAGCAAAAGACTGGGAGCGACCAACTAAGAGAGCAATGACGGTCATAATCATGCAGAGCGACAAAGCAACATTGAATCAGGCATGGAAGTTATATCGCTACTCAGAAATAATAGATCATCAAGGCTTGACAGACTTTCTTTACAGTCTTAAATATGCGTGAGCATACGCCAAGTCAACCAAAATAAATTCTTGAAGGAAGATATTACTAAACCATACCACATCATAGGCAAACAAATCATGTTGGTACTCCAATAACACATTGGGACCCCCCCCCCCCAGCTATTTGAGACTAACCATAAGAAAACATGAACTACTAAGCGCCATTATGCACGTAACATCTTTATCATAGACATATCAACCAATGCAACGGAAGCAAACTCTCTTAGTAAGGTGAGCATGATAGATAAAGAGAGTTCAAGCAACCAACTAAACAAAGCTCTTTAGAAAGATAAGCATGAAAGTTAAGAGCTAAGCATGATAGTAGCTATTAAAAGACAAAGAACAAACACAGCAAAGATAGACATGAAAATTCTATGTTATGTTCTAGGTAGAAGTGGAGCGTGTTTCTCTCCCACATAAAGAATGCTGAGTTCCGACTCGTTATGAAAAGCTAAAGAAAACTAAAAACAAGACGCTCCAAGCATAGCACATAACACATGAAGTGATAAAAATATAGTGGAACGAAAGACGAACTGATAATGTTGATGGAGAAGGGGATGCACGGGGGCATCCCCAAGCTTAGACGCTTGAGTCTCCTTGAATATTTCTTGGGGGTGCACGGGGGCATCCCCAAGCTTGAGCGCTTGACACTCCTGAATCTTTTTATCATCTTCCCTCGCACACTTGAAAACTCCCTTCATACATAACTCATCATAATCTGATTAGCGAGGTTAGTACCCATAATGAAATAATTGTACCTTGCTGGAAATAAGGATATTCTTGAAGATCTACTGTTTCTCAAGATTGCCAAAAGGTTTTTGCAAAGAAAAAGCAAGCTCTAGGTTTGCAAAATGAAGGAAAGGCAAAACAGGACAGAATCTGTGAAAAACAGAACAACAGGTAGTAAATGATTTGTTCGGGGCACTTCTGCAACTCTAATCAAAAAACTCAAAACAGACGCACGAAAGACAATTATATAGAGCACGCTATCGAAAAAATCAGACCAAAAAGATGATCTGGTGATTTTATACGAATTTTTCTATCCAAGGACAGAATCTGTTTCCTGGACAGCACCTTACAACTTTTGAACTTTCTTGCAATCAGAGGCTATACTTGGCACAAAATTGAAAAGCAAAGATACAATGATGATGCTACTGTAGTAAACAACATCAAGACACAACAAAAGCAAAATAAATTTATTTATTGGGCTGCCTCCCAAAAGCGCTTTCTTTTATGCCTTTAAGCTAGGCATAATGCAAAGAGATCAAGTTTTATCAAGAGTAAAAGAATAGCTAGCCCGTACAACGGACTCAAAAGGTAACTTAATCTTCTTTCGAGGGAAGTGTTCCATCCCTTTCTTGAGAGGAAACTGAAATTTTATATTCCCCTCTTTCATGTCAATGATAGCACCAACGGTGCGCAAAAAGGGACGTCCCAAAATAATTGGACAAGAAGGATCACATTCAATATCCATAATAGTGAAATCAACGGGAACATAATTGTCATTGACAACAATAAGAACATCGTCGATCCTCCCCAAAGGTTTCTTTATGGAAGAATCAACGAGACGAACACCAAAAGAACAAGAATCAAAAGGTTTCAATTTAAGCATATCATATATTCTTTTTGGCATAACAGAGGTACTAGCTCCAACATCACATAATGCATAGCAAGAGAAGTCATTCAACTTAATTTTTATCATAGGATCCCAACCATCTTCTAGCTTTCTAGGTATGGATGCTTCTACTCTAAGTTTCTCCTCCCTAGCTTTGATAAGAGCATTAGTGATATGCTCTGTGAAGGCAAGGTTAAGCGTGCTAGTACGGGGGTCTCTAGACATCTTGTGAAGGAAATCAATAACTTTGGTAAGAGTGCAATTATCAAAATCAAGGTCACTAGCATCAAGTAAAGTGGTAGTGGTGTCCTTTAGGTTCACCTATTTGGTAGTTTCTATAGTCATAGCATCACCATTAATAGGTCCATCGGGACCAGGAGTACATTGGGTGCTAAGAGTTTGGATATCCTCAACAACTTGGATAGTAGCAACAGTGTGGTGGGTAGGAAGGCTCTTAATTCTATCTTCTTCCTCCCTTTCTCTAGCCCATCTCTCTTTAAGTTTAGCCATCATCCTAATGTTTTCATTAATTTGCACTTGAATAGCATTCATAGGAGTGACCTTCCTCTCCTCAAGAGGAGAAGTTTTAATTTTAAGCAATTCAACCTCATTGGCTAAATTGTCTACCTTCAAAGAGAGATTATCTAGTTTATTTAGTTTTTCTTCTACACTATTATTAAAAGCTTTTTGGGTAGTGATGAAATCTTTAAGCATGATCTCTAGTTCAGTAGTGGAGTTCTTGGTGCTAGGATAAGCATTGTTGTTCCCATAAGAGTTAGAGGGGAACGGTCTAGGATTGCTACCAAAGTTACTCCTATAAGCATTGTTGTTGAAATTGTTTCTAGAGATAAAGTTCACATCTACTTGTTCTTGAGCAATCAAAGAATTTAAAGGAACATCACGAGGATCAACAGAAGATTGCTTCGAAAGTAGAGACAGAATCAAGTCAACTTTTTCATTAAGGGAGGAAATCTCCTCGACAGAGTTTACCTTCCTACCTGTTGGAGCGCGTTCGGTGTGCTATTGGGAATAGTTGGTCATCATCTCATCGAGAAGCTTCGTGGCAGCACCAAGTGTAGTTGACATAAAAGTTCCTCTCGCGGCCGAATCTAACAAGTTCCGCGAGGTAAAGTTCAAGCCTGCATAAAAAGTTTGGATAACCATCCAAGTAGTCAAACCATGAGTAGGACAGTTCTTGATAAGAGATTTCATACGTTCCCAAGCTTGGGCAACGTGTTCATTATCCAATTGTTTAAAATTCATTATATTACATCTTAGTTGGATAATTTTAGCAGGTGGATAGTATTTTCCAATAAAAGCATCTTTGCACTTGTCCCATGAATCTATGCTATTTCTAGGCAAATACTGAAACCAAATTTTAGCTCCTCCTCTCAAGGAGAAAGGAAAAAGCTTAAGCTTAACAATATTACCATCTATTTCTTGGTACTTTTGCATATCACAGAGTTCAACAAAGTTGTTCAAGTGTAAAGCAGCATCATCTCCAGCACCAGAGAATTGATCTTTCATGACCAAGTTCAGTAAAGCAGGTTTAATTTCATATGAAGGTGCTGAAGTGGCAGGTGTAGTGATAGGTGTGCTGATAAAGTCATCGTTGTTGTGACTAGTGAAGTCACACAACTTGGTGTTCTCGGTGGAACCCTTAGTAGCAAGCAAGCAAGATAACTATTTTTGTGATTTTCGATAAAAGATATTAAAGCAAAACTGAAAGGTAAACTAACAAGACTAATAAGCAAAGGTAAAAGATAGCATGCAACTCCCCTATCCTGAAGAGTGGAGTCCCCGGCAACGGCGCCAGAAAACTTTGCTTGATGGCTTCTCGCCCCTCGTTGGTTACCCCAAGTGGAAGGTGTGAGATGCAGTGTAGCGGAAGTTTTCCCTTGGCAAAGATACCAAGGATCGATTTCCCCTGAGACTCCCAGTTTCAACAAGAAGGTGTCAACTGCTAACGGCGCCAGATATTAGCAATCAACGTGGACCTGCACACAGATACAAATAACTTTGCTCCCAACGAGTACAGAGAGGTTGTCAATCCCTCCGGCCTTGTAGTTTACAAAGGATCAAACGCAAGTGATAGTAGTGATATTTAATGCTGCAATAGTAAGTAAAAGCGTAAAGTAAATAGCGGATGTGATCAATGATGGTAATATGAACCGGAGCCTCATGATGTTCACTAGTGATGTCTCTCTCCCAAAAGACGATAAAACTGTTATGTGAGGTAAACGAATTACAGCTGGGCAATTGACAGAACCATGAACGCAAACCAATGCTGACTACATTGCAAGAAAGGTTGAGGTTCAAAGCATGGGCGGTATGCCGAGGTAAGTAGACCGAAATCCATCTGCATCTACTACTAATCATCCACCTTGAGATATCTATCCAGAACATCTCGCTGGTATTAAGTTGCGAGTCCCACCCATAGTGTAAACTCAAAGCAACAGACAACTGCATTAAAAGAACTTTGCGTAAAGTAAACAATCCTTGCACCCGCGGGCACAAGCACCGTTGTTTTCCCCCTTGTGGCAACAGCACATCCCCTAGACTCATGTTTCTGTCACTCAAGCTAGTCATCGAGGGGCATGAACCCACAATCAAGCATAACGTTCCCTCTTGGAGTCACTACCTATTACTTGGCCAAAGCAATAAATAACAACGGAGAACATGCAAGAATTACTTACGAACATAAATATAAAAAAGGTGAATCAAATATATTACTCAAACACAATCTGAACATAATCTCATAATCCATCGGAACCCAGCAAACTCATCATAGCAACAGCATAAGGATTACATAGGTGCCTCGATCATGTAGGGCAGCTCACGAGGACTAATTAGTGAAGCACAAGAACGGGAGGAGAACATCACATAGCTACTGGTCATGGACTCATGGCCTAGGGGAGACTACTCACAACTCATCCGGGAGGCGTCCATGGTGGTGGAGAGGCTCCCGGGGGTGATCCTCCCCTCCGGCAGGGTGCCGGGAAGAGTTCCCCTGGTGCTCCCGATCTTGGAAGCGGCGGCGGTGGCGGAACAAAGATGAGATCGCGAAAAATAGTTCCCGTCTCGAGGGTTTCGGGCGACGCTTTAAATATCTGCCAAAGGGGGGGCATCAGCGGAGCCTCGGGGGGCCCCGGCGCCCCCCCGGCGCGGCCCAGGGGGGGGGCGCCGCTAGGGCGCCTGGAGCCCTGGTGCCCCCC
>LR738711.1:929100795-929111984 GCA_902687465.1 Secale cereale | reverse complement strand
CCCCCCCCCCCCGGCTGTACTTCGGGCGCAAGGTAGCTTCTGGAACGCTGATTTTTTATATAATTTTTCTGGATTTTTCCTGGTAGTTCTCGTAATGTGAAAACCTGAAATACAAAAACAGCCGAAAACAGAAACTGGCACTGGGGTGCACTGAGTTAATAGGTTAGTCCAAAAATGATCAAAAGTGTATGGAAGTGTATAAATAACATAGCAATATCACCCAAAAGAGGCATGGAGCAAGCAGAAATTATAGATACGTTTTGGACGTATCAGCGATCTCCGCACGCCGCGCAGCGCCGATGGGTATCGGGGGCACCGGCATGCCGCCGGCGTTGATCCTCGACGCCCCGGGCACCCGCATGTCCGGTGGGACTGGGTACTCGGCCTCGAAAAGGAGGCCAGCCTCGTCCTCGTGGAGATGCCGGCGCCCGAATCCGTTCGCCGCCACGCCGTCGCCTGGGAAACGCTCGGCCATGCTGTGGCAACTGGTGACGGCGAGAGGAGGAAAGGGGGAGAAGATGAGCACGTCGTCGGAGGATGATCGGGGCGAGTCTCTCCGGCGCGCTTCGGTCGGCTTTTATAGGCGGAGAAGCCGCATGGGAGGCTTGGCCGGCGTGTTACGCGTGGCGTGATTGCGTGGCGGCCGAGGGACGCGTCGCCCAGCCTTCACTGCGTCGCCCGTGAGGCATCAATGGAGGCTGACCGGCGCGGCAACTTTGGCATTGATTCGTCGCGGGAAACGAGGCGACGAGGACGAAGAAGGGGCGGGAAGGGAGTAGAGCCGCTGACGCGGCGGGCCCGCGGCTCTTTGCGCCAAAAATGATTCGTCCGGCGCCCCCGAGCGACCCCCAGCGCGCCGGGTTCGAGTTGGGTCCGCCGGCGCCAATTTCGGCCCAAGCCGGCGAAAACTAGGCTCTTGGGGGCGCGACTGGGCCGATTTTTTCGCGCCAGCGGGCGAAAAAACGCCTGGGGGGCCTTCTTGGGGGCGCGGCTGGAGATGCTCTTAGGCGTCTCCAACGGTGACCCGCAAATTTTCTCCCGCAACAATGCGTGAAAAGGGAAACCAGTCTACGAACACGAATGCGAGAAGCGGTCATCCAACGCTACCCATAAATGCAAAATGGGCCTGCAAAACTTCAAATGCCTCTCAACATCCTTTCTAGCTGCTTCTTGTCTTTAGGCAAAGTGAGACATTTTCTTGCTAACTGGGTTAGAGATGGTGTTGACAAAGATAGTACATAAAGGATAGATGTCGTTAACAAGATATTAGTCCATGTTGTACTAATGTCCATTGACAGTACAGTGGTAAGAAGGAGCTTTTCCTTCAGTCAGGCTCACAAATAGTGATATCGTTGCAGCACATTGATGTCATTATGAGACCCGGGCATGTCAAAGTAAGCGTACCAAATTCAAAGATCATGTTATGCAGCTGTCCCGAGAATGATGGTGGGCTTCTTAACATGACCCTGATATTGCCCTTGTAAAGCCTTCGGGAAGTTCTTCATTTCCAATGCAAGAAGTCAAGAGATCCAAGCAAGTCTAGCCACCCTCTAGCTTTTAAGATTGCGAAGAGCCTCTCGGTGTCTGTCACAGTTGGTTCTCTCATGTACTAAGGTCCAAACACCTGGACTACGGCAGTTGCCAATCTGACCATAGCATCTCCACATGTGCTCTCAGAAACTCATAGGTACTCATCCCACGAATCAGTGGCCGGGGAATATGCAAGCATCCGGAGTGCGGACATGGACTTATGGTAACCAGAGAACCCAATCGCGTCCTTCAAGATGAAGTAGTCATCATAGGACCGGACGCCATGGCACAAACGATCGAAGACAGTCTTTCGCATCCAAAAATGCCGACGAAATTGGCCGACGAAGAGTGCATCGGGGGCAAAGTAGTCGTCCATCAGTGTCAAATGGCCACGCGCCCTGTTGCGGTTGAGCACTCGATGACCCTTGGTCGATCCATTGAAATTGAGAATATGCTCCTCCGCCCACTCCGTGTCTTCAAGGACCGCCCGCATCTTTGCCATCTCATCTGTGTACTCCCCCTCGTCAGACGAGCCGTCGGACGACTCAACATAGTGCTCGTATATGTACTCAAAAACAGAATCCATTGCTTGAAAGAAGAAGAGACAACCTTTCCAGCTTCGGCAATTCAATAAATAGTTGACGACCTTGGTGAGTATAGCAGCAGCGGATGTTACCTTGCGGGGCGATCGGAGGAGAGGGAACGACGACAGAGTAGAAGCGGGGTGGAACCCAATTGGAACGCTGGAGGTGACAGAGACATAGAGTTTCGGCAGGGGTGTGGCGTGGCGGCGGGGGTGGTGGGGCGGTGGGAAAGGCAGGAGAGAAAAAAAGGAAGGAGGTAAAATGAAGACGATAAAGGTGCGGGCCCGGGAAGGATTTTTGGGTGGGACGAGGGTGTCAGAGTCCTATGTGGCTGCAGTCCGGACTCCCACAAAGTCCTCCACGTTTATCTCGGGTTTCCCGAAAAAAGTACGACCTGACCGCTCGGCGGACCAATATAGGCCCGTCTTGTATGGCTTCTGCGGTGTAGACCGCGCGGTCCGGACTTATGCGGGCGGTTTGAGGGTCGTTGGAGATTCCCTTAGAGCATCTAAAGCATGATATGTCAAATATGGCCCCTGAAAAGCCTGCGGAGACCGGGCACGCCTCAAATTTCACGAGTTGCATCCGGACATATCATACAAGATTCTTAAATCCATACAAAGACATGCAAACGAAATAAACCTACGTACTATGTCTCTCACCTCGATACTCCTCGTCGGAGATGTCTACGATCCCCGTGCCCAGCTCTGGCAGCATTGGCGACAGCTGTAGCTCCGGCTCCTTTGTGTCGGCCTCCTCCTCGTCGAGTTCGGTGAAGAGCGCGTCGGACGCCGCCTGCTCCTGCCGAAGGAACGCCCGGTTGGCCTCCAAATAGGCCTCATCCTGGATATACTCTAGGATGGCCTGCTGCTCTGCCATCTCCTCCGACTGAGCGACGACAAACTCCACCTCGGCCTGCTCCATGTTGAAGCCCGACAGCTTCGGCTCCGCCACCTCCACGGGAGCAAGCTCCTCTCCTCCCCTTCACACGGCTCCTCCTCCTCCTTATCCGGCTCCAGCGAGTCCGGAGGCAGCCCGGTAGCGATGCGGGCAGCCCGCGCAGCTTGTCTCGCCCGGATCTCCCGCTGGATCTCGTAACGGCGCTCCAGCGTGAGCATTGTGTAGTACGTGATCTTCCTCCGGACCATGGCCGAGCGCCGGAGCGTGGGCAGAGTGCTGGAGCAGGAGAGGGGGAAGGTGGATGAGCTCGGACTTGCGGCGCGGAGAGGGAGAAGGTGCATGGACTAGGGTTGCGGGACGCGTGCCGGGTTAAATAGACGGATTTGATTTCGGGCAGCGAGCCGGAGCGACACCACGCGGCGTTCACAACACGACGACGGAGGAGGCGTCCGACCCGGGTTTTCGCGTTAGTCCTCGTGGAACCCCTTCGTCAGTCCTATATGGCGTGCGTGCCCGGACGCGTCCGGATGCCTTCATATCCGCCCCATATTTAGTCTGGACATTGGGGTGCCGGTCAGCCCGGGCGTTTGAGGCCCGTTTAAAAAGCCTGTTTGGATAAAAATATATTAGCCGATTAATGACCGGACAGCTCGCCTAGACGTATGAGGCGTGTTTGAGACGCCCAACTGTAGATGAAGTTACTTATCATCCCCTTGCTCCCATGCATTGCAGTCATCGATCCCACATGCATAGCCCAAGCCCAGCGGCCACCTTTTCCCAACAAACAAAGGCGGCTTCCGTTTTTAAGGTTCCGTGCATGCATGTAGATGTAGGTGATCCGTGACTCACCGGATCAATCCATTCATGAGCTTTATATTGTCTGGTTGATGATGATGATTACTTGATTAGCTCATCACCAACCCTCTTCCTCCTCAGCTCGGCTCCATGCATCGACCATCCGTCCCGGTCCAGGACAGCGACACCCCTGGACGGTTGCAGATGCCTCCACGTGGGATCCCCCACGGACGCCCTCGGCGGCCCATTACCCTGCGGACACGTGGAGCCTCAGCCCCCACGTCAGATCCACCCATCTTGGTGCGCCGCCATTCCCTGTGCTCTACCCTGTGGCCTCCACAACGACAGGGACGGAGCCATGCTTATCCTACCCGGAGGTGGATCCAAAAGCCACCGGTATTGGACATGGTACGCCTAGGTGATGCTCCAATTGCTTTCATTCATGCTTTCGAACAGATGGATAATAAGGATTGGAAGAAGAGGAGCCAATCCACTCCGGTTTGCTTGCTTGCTCGCTTCCGTACTTTCCTTGATTAACCGTTGCGTTCCTTGCAAGGCACTTGATAAAGATCAGCGGCCAATGGTGTTAATTGTTCGTCTGGCCTGGTATTCATGAGGATCAAATAACTACATTTCTCATGTTCACGTCGTGGTATTTAGTTTAAGAGGCCTGCTTCGGTAGACCCCCCTCCACAAACCGTATAAGGGCGGTATAGTCATTTCATCAAACCGTATACTCATACGCTTATGTGACACATATGAGACATCATACTCACTTTTTATTAAATTTCAAAAAATAGCGCAGGCACCAGGTATCAAACTCAAGACCTCTTGGTCTAAAGAAAACCACATTAACCAACTAGAACAACCTAATGCTTGGGTCTTTTCACTTTTGTTTTTAGTTTTCTTCTACTTCAGTTCGCGCAGCCCATTGTTGAATCGATACTGTTATCACCATTTCTTTTTCTTTTTTCATTTTTTTGTTTCTTTTTATTTTCAAAAAATTCTCGCACTTATTGTTTTTTGATTTAAAAAATCGCTTTTTAAAATTTTGTACATAAAGTACAGATATTTGTTTTTAAGAAAATCGTACGGATATATCAAAAAACTGTTTGTTTAAATAGAAATGCTCACATCAATATGATAAATTTCTGAACATCTATTAAATAGAAAAAAATCATTTAAACAAAAATGTTTGCTTATTGTTCGTTTAAATAGGAACATGCTCACATAAAAGAACCAGACACTTTTAAAATTTCTGAGCATCTGTTAAATAGAAAAAGGAAAAGGAAAATAAATCATTCAGCGACCGGTTTACTGTTCTTTTTTTGCTTATTTCCATTCATGTTGTTTTTCATTTTTATTCTTTTTTCTTTCAAAAAATACTCACATCAATAAAATGGACCCAATTTGTTTCCACACACTAGTATCACCATGTCAAGCTTCCATGATAAGTTTCATTGAATTCTGATCTTTTATACATTTTCTAGGGTTTTCCTAGTGAAAAAACCCTAAAACACTAGTCGAACGTGACGCAACATGCGTTTGGTGTCCAAATTTCTTCAAAATTTCGATGGAGGCCTGCCATGAGCATGCTCACATGCTGGCAAAATTTGATGGCATTTCATGTATGGCAAGAAGCACACCATGTTCAAAGCTGATGGTTTGAGTAGGCCGGTAGGGCAAGTCTGGTTGCACTTTTTTTCACACCAATAAAATGAAACCATTTTTTTAAACACTAATATCACCATGCAAAGCATCCATGATAAATTTCATTGAGTTTCGACTTTTTATGCATTTACTAAGGTTTTCCCGTGAAAAAAAAATTCCTAAAGCACTAACCGAACGTGACACAATGTGCGTTAGCTGTCCGAATTCCTTCAAATTTTGCATGAACGCCAGCCATGAGCATGGCCACATACTGACAAGTTTTGGTGTTATTTCGTGCATGGCAAGAAGCATATCATGTTCAAAGGTGATGGCTCGGGTAGGCTAGTAGGGCAAGTCTGGATGCACTTTTTTCACATCAATAAAATGAACTCAAATTTGTTCCACACACTAGTATCACCATGCCAAGCATCCAAGATAAATTTCAAAGAACGCTCATTAAGAAAGAGGAGGGAGTTTGATTACAACTTGATCATTGACTTTTAGATAATTTTTAAAATAAATACTTAGGAATTCAAGAAAGTTCACAAAAAAATTAAAAACTTCACTCGATTTTAAGAAAGCTCATTGATCAGAAAAAGTAAAACAAGACTTCATCAAATTTTGGAAAAGTTCACGAATTCGGAAAAAATCATTGATTTTTAAAAAATCAAAATAAAATAACCATTTTAAATAAAACTTTAGCGATTTTGTAAAAAATCCATTAATTTTTTAAAAAAGTTCATTGATTTTTAAAATTAAGTTCATCATTTTTATAAAGACTTCAATTTTTTTAAATCACTGATTTGAGAAATAGTACACGAATTTGGGGGAAAAGCTTCACCATTTTGGAAAAAAAGTGCACCCACTTTGAAGAAAATTCACGACTTTGAATTTTTTTTCTTCATTTTGAAAAAAAATCACGAATTTAAAAATCTTTACGCATTTAAGAAAGAAAAGGGAAACAAATAAAGAAAAGGAAAAAATAAAGAGGAAAAGAAAACCAAATAGAATATAGTGCGCTTTTCCCGTGTTATATTGTTAGTCAAAACAAAATATGTAGCACAAGCTGTTTAGTTGCCCGGTTGGTTAGTGCGTCTGTGCTAATTATTGGTGGAGGGTGGTTCGAAACCTCCTGGGCACTTATTTGTTTTTGGGGTTTTAGAAAATAAAAAACATGATGCATGGGCCGGTCCAGCGTGGGAGGACATTCATGGACTAAAAAGTGTCTAGCGTATATGTACGGTGAAAAAATTATAAATATGACTATCATGCCCCTTCCTATGAAGAGGTACGGGCTAATCTGAGCCGTCCTTGTGTTTAGGGGGGGGTCTACCGAAGCACAAGTGTTAGTTTAATCCCTTTTGTGGGCAAACATAGGGGATGCCCGCTGCTTTACCACCGATGTTGATGTCCATTGATCTTAGCATTCGCATCGTTGCGCACTTTGGGCCCCATTAAACCGGATTGCATGTGTTCTAGAAGACGCTTGTTAGAGTAATATTAGAGGTTTCATCTTTCGTCGTCATTTTTTTTCCAATAAGAGATCAAACAAAACATTGTCTGCAAAAAAAATAAAAAAAATGGGAGAAATAAATTAACACTAGGTTTTCTATGTGTTTTGTTTGCGAGAAGGATCAGATATGTAATAGAAGTTCATTGACAATACAAAGCATCTCAACCAAAAAAAAGTACGTCGAGAGTTTAAGATCATCGAAAAACCACTATTGTCACTAGAACAAGCCGCCGCCGCCCCGCTGAACAAAAAAAGGGAGAAATAAATAAACTTGAGGTTTCATATGTCATACTACTACGACAACGCGGGACTTCTTTTCGCCTTTGCGCAGTTGCAATCTTTATTTTAAGTACAACCATATTCTACTTTTATTCTCTCCCACCCTAGACATTTTTTTTTGCGTTTGTTGTTTAAACTTTGAGCATAACTCTACTGTTAGTGAAAGTTTTGAGCTTTATTCCCTCTAACCTAATTAACGTATGATCTCCTGGTGATGATCTATAGAATTATTGTGCTAGCTACATTGATCCCATCTTTGTCTCTAATTTTCTCCTCCATCCAAGCAGTGGTGCTTGTGGCCTTTATTTCTTTCCTGTAGGGCCAATCTATCCAGTGGTTGGGTGTGATGGAGCCTAATTTGCGGAGGAAGCAAGGCAAAAGCAAGGAAGCCCAATGCCTTTTAGCATAACAAAACCAGGAGTTCTGGCTTTCATGATGCATAGGTTTGGCTAATGTATGTCTTTGGCCACTAATGTCATTACCAATAAGCCCACCCTCACTTTCTCATGATGCTTAGGTTTAGCCAATGTATGTCTTTCATGCTCGCTAATATAATCACCAGTTAATTAGCCCACCCTCCGTTACCTTTAGGTGGTGGGTGCTAAAGGTAGGGGCCTCTCATTTTCAATGATCCCTTTGAATTAGAATAGTTACCATCAAGCTCTTAGGGTGTCTCCAAATTGGACCCTCAAAACCCTTGTATATGCCAGGACAACTTTTGTCATCCAACGGAGTCACCTAAATGTCCGCGGCCGGTCCGCTTGACCTAAATACGGTATCCTGGCAACATCCGCAAGGGAGCAATGCGGGAGTCCGGACATCCCCTTGACTAATGAAAAGCTAACACATGCCCAGGCACTCCGTCCTCCGTCCTTCGGGGGATTTGATGATTTGCCACACCTTACTTTGCCATTTGATGATTTGCCCCGGATTGTCTCAATGACGGGTGGACCCGGGTCCCACCTGTCATTCTCAGGAGGAGGGCAAATTATCAAATGGCAAAGTAAGGTGTGGCAAAATATCAAATTTGCCTCGTCCTCCCCCCACTTTGCCGAGTATCGGGGCTGCTTACATGGTGGAGATTAGTGACGGATGAGGAGGTCGCAACACACTGAGAGAGAGAAAGAGTCTTGCCATCGAGTGCGCACACTGGCGAACCACAAAAACACCGACAAGCTCCCCCAGCGCCGTGGACATCATCAACCGAGCGCCTACGACACCTCTCTCGGACCTCAAGGACAAGAGTTGCAGACGCGTGCTCGACTATGCTCTCCATGTACTCGACACAACCGAGGACGACCTCCTCCGGGCACGGTGGGAGCGGGTAGGGAGCACACCCAATAGCTTGCCCGGGTATGTGACCTAGCCGATGGGCGCTCTGGCCACGTTCGCTTGTGTCACTTGCTGCGCGCCCGGGCATGTCTTGTGTGGGCGGCTCACGCGCCCGGGTATGGACCTCCTTCATTGGCGGATCACGCGCCCGGCCGTTTCCGAGGTACTCCGCGTCCATGCTTCGATGAAATGATTAAATCACCGGCCCTGACACATAGGGGAATTTTTGCGGATAGCGTTGGATGGCCCCGTCCCCTATTTTGTCTGCAGACATAGTCCGGACGTGTCCAAGAACATTTATGGTGTCAGTTGAGGGGTTTGCATTGAAGTTGCCCTTGGTTCCCATAAAGGTTATACACATATGATACTAGTATTTGTTGCTTTCACATGCATCCATGAGGATACAAATGTTAATCTGATCCGCAGTTAGGACATGTACTAGATCCAAGAGATCATCAAGACCAATGGCTAGCTAGCTCTTTTGACCATCTCGCATTCTCTCCGGTCAGTTTTAGTAAAAATGACCGGAGGGAGTACTTTACTACTCCATCCATACATGTAGTAGCCATCTCCTACAAAATTATTGAGCCTTCTTGGATAGCTCCCAAAGGAAACCTACATAGATACATGCATGGTAATCAACCAGCTGCTAAGTCCAAGGTTTAGTGGCAAAACAAATCATTGTCCAGGGCCTACATATATATGTTTATCCGTTTATTTAAAGATACGTACGAGTTTGCTTTTGGCTTGATGGTGTCCGGATTTAAAATGCCCATCTATATGTGGGTGTTGATGGAATCCACTGGATTAGCTAGCTAGCATTGAGGAATACGTCAGGAGAGAGAGAGAGAGAGAGAGAGAGGTTGGATTAAGTACGTGTCTTAATGTCCAAGTGATGGAGATGTAAAGCATGCTTTGAGCGGGTATTCTCCTGGAAACGCGCCACGTGTATAAACTAGATTACTTGCATAATACAACTAAGGATGTTCCTCCAATTATGCCTAACTTGCAATAAACTAGGAGAGCTAGTCTTTGCTTACCACTGCAAAAGAATCATTATGTTTTCCTGCCTCGCTCAAGTTGTGCCTCACTTTATGCCGTGATGCGATGTCCAAAAGATAAATAGTGCGCGCGGTGTGGAAGTAACCGGAGGCGCCATCAAGAGGGGGGATGCCATAATTTTAATCTTGCTTCCCTCTCTATGTTAAACTGTCCCCACAGACACATCACATCATTTTCAACACATTTGATATATATTTTTTGTCAAGAGAGCACTGTGAGCTGAAAATGACTGGATGAGGTTAGGTCACATGTTAAGGTCCGGATAATCGTCCTAGACCCTATTTAATCTCCATGTGGACAGTGAAGATGAAAACATGGTGAGCCTGTCAAGACCCTCAATCTCAGGTAAACAGATTGCTCTTTCTCCCCACTCTCTTCGGCCGAGCTTTATGCTCTCTCATGCCTACAGGATCATGCAGTGGCGATAATAATAAAAACGAGAAAGTGATCGGGCTGGGACGTGGAGATGCAGATGGGAGATGGTGAGCGGGAAAAGGTTTGCATGTCGATCGCTAGCTGCTAGTAGAGCTTGGGGGCAGGGCCCTCCACTGAGATCATTGCCGCTAGCTTCTTTGGCCTTTTTATCATGTGTGGTGAACAGAGACAAGCCATCTAAAGATGAGGGGAGGCTGTTTGGACCATTTTAGGCCAGCAAGAATACCGCTAACAGCCATCCCTTTCGCATCATGGACTCCAATCAATGGTTCACAGCCAAAAAGGGCCACAGGCAGAGGGAGGAGAATAGTGTGAGATTTTTTTGCAAGTATTTCCATATCCATGCTAGTAGCACGAGACCATGGACTCCAATCCAAGGCAATGATGGAAATGACCAAACTGGATTAACCTACCCCCCTCCCTCCTGCCTTTATTTTCTCAATTCTATTTTTTCGTGAAAACTTTTGATATATTCATCTTTAATCATGATAATACAACGAAGACTAAACCTAATCGAAACTACATTAACTATACCACATAACGACTAATGACGACTGCAAGCACTGAAGCGAGTCAAATGTGCGCCGCCGTCATCGCTCCTACCTCGGCACGACCAGGCAATACTTGTTGTAATAGACAATCGGAAAGTCGTCGTGCTAAGTACCTATAGGACCAGCGCACCAAACAACAACCGCCATCGATGAAGAACCGTGTAGATTAGAAGAATCCAACCTGAAGACACACGAGAATAGACGAACGAAGACTGGATCCGAGTAGATCCACGAAAGACAACCACCGACCTAATCTTGCGAGATTCACCGAAGACACACCTCCACACGGTCTCCGATGATGTTAAACGCACCACCCGGAACTCGGTGGAGAGAACCTTATTACATCTCCACGGAGCCATCTTCATCTCGTTTATCTCAGCAGGACACAAAACTTAACAAATCATGAGGAACATATAAAAACAGAGCCCTCCCACCGGCAATTGCCTGAATTCATTATGCCCCATTGCCCTAGGGCAACCAGAAATGAGGCGAACCAGCGCCGGCACCGGCGGGAGACAAAAAAATCATAGTTTTTTTTTTTGGGGGGGGGGGGGGGGG
>LR738711.1:929050207-929100737 GCA_902687465.1 Secale cereale | reverse complement strand
TCTCTATTCTCTCTCTATAACGCACATACATGGGGTGGCATTCGTGGGACCATTGGTTTGGAGGGGTCGTATTCAAACTCACGGTGAGGCCCGTGTGTACCTACTCCGAACAAATGCGCCGCACCTTTGGAGCGGAAAAGGGGGCTCAGAAGTGCATTTGTGCAAATCCAACTATACTTAGATTCAAACGAGATGCATCGCACCTGGTCGCACACCCATCGTCATCGCACACGTTTCGCCATTTCCATCCAGCACGTACGTACGCACAGAGCACTACCACTACGGGTCAGCGGACGGAGGGATTAATCAAAGGCTAATTAGCCGATGGTTTGGTGGCGCCATTAACTGGTGACTCGTGCAGCACAAGAGCAGATAAGGTTAAAGAATCACTGGAGGTCGTCCAGCAAATAAAGAACACGATACACGTTTGGTAGTTGTGCAGTAGTATTTGTTTGCTCGAGGAATACTCAAAACACACGCAAATATTTCTGGCCAATCGCATTGCATGACTCCTGAAATTCAGGCGGTTTGGAGGTTGGCTGCTCATCCCTAGCTACATGATCGCACAAACAACAAACGACCCATCATCATGCAACCGCATTAGCCCATGGATTGTTGAAACACCACGGACTGGACATGCTGGAGCCACTAGTATCTTTTGACCAAACGTACTACTACTTGCGGGATCCCTCTAGATGTCCTGCATCTCAGCAGATTGTCTGACCAAAGGGAACAGCTGCCCCTGGCTAACCTGGCTTTTGAGACAAGGACGCGATCTACTTGAAGATACTGTAGTTATTGAGCGGGCAGCAACTAGGAGAAGTTAAACAGGTAGCCCTGCGGGTGTGGCGTTTGGCTCTCGGGGGCATCTGGACTCGAGGTGAACAGTAAATTCATTTGAAATTATAAAAAATCATTTATTTTTTGTGATGTTAGATGATCATGTGCATGAATTCCCTGTCAAATTTCGCGAAGTTTGAACATTTCAGTACCTCTCAGCAAAAAAGAAAATTTCAGGGTTGTAAGAAAATGTTACTGTTCATATACTATTTTGACCGATCTTTTCATTTTTGGCATGAGCTCCTCATATGTCCGAAGAAGCTGAAATTTGACATGGACATCACGCACCGGAACATCTTTTGCCTAATTTTTTCAGAACTTTTACATTTGTTTATTTTTTTTAATTTACTGTTCTATACGGAGCACTCTTTTTAATTGAACACGGTAGAGATGCATTCGCTTCGCTTATATATACACACATACACTAATTTTATAAACATACGCATATTCTATCCCTATGAACACCTTCGAAAAACCGAGCCTGCATATCATTTCGAGATTGATGAAGTCATGATAGGCGCCTTGTAGTTGACCGGAACATCTCCTTCCACTGAACACGCATTGCCAAAAAATGCTGAAATAAATTCAAGAAAATGCGAGCATAAGTACTTAAGCCCAGGTGGCTGGGTATACCCACTGTTCTCCTACCATCCAACCAACCATAGGTTAATTTGCCACTTCATGAGTTTGTGCTCATGGAGAAAACAAAGGCTGTGGTCCTCCCACACCTGTCGGAACACCGACAATGGTTGTGGTTCCCCTATGCGGCCAGGGCCGCCAACCCATCGTTGGACGCCTCCTCCATTGTCTGGTCCTCGTCGCTGACCTCCGGCAATCTCGTCGGCAAGCCAGTCTTTGCCCATCGATAACAATGCTGTCCAACTCCTTCTCATCCGTCGAGGGGCTCTCCCACATCGTTCTAGAGATCACGGTCATGACGGACTTGGAGCAGTGTGGACCATGCCGAGCGATGATGCAATTTTTAAAAGTGGCAGGTTGTGTCAATGCAAGACCCAGAGTGGGTTTCTAAACCGCTGCATTTGTTCAACGTCGACATGCGCACGGACTGGAGTTTGTTTGAATGCGGTAGAGAGCTGACCCATCCGGTCCGGTCACGTCTCTTTGACATTGAAGATGTGTGGTGGCTGGGACACGACACGATAGGCAATCTCTGCCGACCCACTGCTTCAGTGTCGGCTCCAGTGACAGTTAGCATCCGCACTGGGCCGGCATGAATGCAACGGTAGGAGCGGAGGTGCACTCGCACAGGATAGGCATGCGTGAGGAAGATGGTTCGGGTCGGATCGGGTGTCCGGCGCGTACGTGGCAATGGTTTTGCTGCCTGCAAAGCCCCTTGGATTGCATTCGGTTTGCGGGATTTCGGATAATCGGACTAGTCCGCGGGTCGATAGGGTGCCGCATTAGATGACAAACTGCTACCGGACAGCCACATTCTAATGGCTGCGGGCGGTTTGTGGGTCCCTGTTGAAGATGCTCTTACCTGCTTATAAGGGTATCTACAACCATACTAAACAAACTTGGCCCCACAAACGTTCGCGGATGCGACCATTGTGCTTGTTCTCTTTGGGTCCCTATTTGTCCATTCGCATAGGGAAGTGGATCATCATCTAACATGAAGAAGGGAAGTCACCTATGCGACCATTGTGCTTGTTCTCTTTGGGTCCCTATTCGTCCATTGATGTCTACGCACGCTTCTACTCTTGTAGACTATGTTGGGCCCCCAAGCGCAGAGATTTGTAGGACAGCAGCAATTTCCCTCAAGTGGATGACCTAAGGTTTATGGAACTCAGGGAAGTAGAGGTTGAAGATGGTCTCTCTCAAGCAACCCTGCAACTAAGATACAAGAAGTCTGTTGTGTCCCCAACACACCTAATACAACTAGGAGTTGTATAGATGCACTAGTTCGGCGAAGAGATGTTAAATGGCAAGTGATATGGATGGCAAAACAAAGTAATATAAATCTTTAATAAAAAGTGCAGCAAGCAAACAAGTGGTAAACGTGAGCACAAATGGTATTGCAATGGTGGAAACAAGGCCTAGGGTTCATACTTTCACTAGTGGCAACTCCCAACAACATTAACATAATCGAATCACATGATATTTCCCATAAAACATGCAATGGAGACGCACCCGGAGGTCATTCCTTCGTGGTCAAGAGAGGACGAGAATTATGTAGGGCTACAAAAGCACACCTCAAAGTTCGTAGTTCTCAATCTAAGGATTTCCCAATGTCACCGCGGCCATCCAAAGAGAGTCCCACAATCACCACAACATATCTAAAGGATAGTCAAAGACAAGCACCAAGAGACTCTCAATCTTCAATCAACACACAAGAGAGGAAATCCCTCATGAAAATATTGTTCTAATCCATATCCAATAGACCGCTGTCACCTTGGTCTCGGGGATTATACTAGATAAAGACAAGTGAGTACATCAATCCAATACATAGAGGAAGGGGAAATATCATGGGATCACCCTAGATTAACATAGCCTATGATCCCAACGAAGATCACATCATGGGAGAGAGAATTGACCACATAGCTACTGGTAAGAACCTCAGCCCCGAGGAGGAACTACTCCCGCATCATGGAGGGAGGAAGCAACGTCGATGGAGATGAATCCGGGGGCACTTCCCCGTCCCGGCAGGGTGCCGGCGCAGGAATTCTGGTCCCCCGAAGCTTGATGGCGATGGCGGCGGAGATCGGAATCGCGTCTGGAAAAAAGGGGTCCAGAATCAGGGTTTCCTCGACGGATGTTAAATATATGCCAAATGGGGTCGCCAGAGGAGGTCGGCCTAGGGGGGCCGCCTGGGCAGGCCGCCTGGAGACCCCGTGGACCCCCTCCGGCCCTACTTTGGCCGCATGGAAGCTTCCGGAACGCATATTTTTTATATATTTTTCCCGGAATTTTTCTGGCAATTTTCGTAATGGGAAAACCTGAAATACAAAAACAGTAGAAAACAGAAACTGGCACTGGGGTGCACTGAGTTAATAGGTTAGTCCAAATATGATCAAAAGTGTATGGAAGTGTATAAATATCATAGCAATATCACCCAAAAGAGGCATGGAGCAAGCATAAATTATAGATACGTTTTGGACGTATCATCCATTCGCATAGGGAAGTTGATCATCATCTAAGATGAAGAAGGGAAGTCACCTAACTTACAGTGCAAACTAGTGTAAACCAGAGAAGGAAAGCCACATGTACTGTAGGAAAAACTGCATTTGTCTACTGTAGCTGGTATTGTACACAGTTACTGTTGATATAAATAAATTTAAAATAAATCATTGCACCATAATTTTGTGTGTATGTATTTTTTTGTAAATGTATAAAGTAGAGTTGTAATTTGCAAATTAATTTAAGTTATTTTAGCTTTAATCATATGAATGTGAAGGAGGAAAATTAGGGAATTGTAGCTTAGGTGACTTCCCTCCTTCATGTTAGAGGATCCACTTCCTTCACATAGCCATGCCTCCCACTTTTTTGCCTATGCGTCCGGTCACATGCATGTAATTGATGACATGGAGAAAGAGAAAGAAAAGAAAAAATGAAGAAACAAAATATCATCTGGGCCAAGTCCTACACTAATAAGCCCATACACTCCTTATTTTGGCCCATATTTGAGCTGAGTCTGAGTAGTACTATAGGGAGTAACATATGTGTGGTGTCATGCAACACTTCATTGAAAGAAACTACCAGGTAGATAATCTTTTTTCTCCCCTCTCGTTAGGGTTTCTCCTCCCCTCGGCGGTGACTTGAGCGTTACCGTAGGGTTTCGGCTACCCTCCCCCCGCCTTCGCGGTAGGGCTGTACTCGGGCCGATCAGGGGGCGCTCTCCGTGCTGCCCGACCTTGGTGCTAGTCTCCTTCGGCCTGGGGTTAGGCTAGGGCTTCGCTCAAGACCCGATCGAATATTTTTTTCTCGGGTTAGGGAACAGCATGGCGGCATCGGCTTCGACCTCCAGGACAGGGGATTTGGAAGCGCTGATGAGCGAGTTGGGCCTCCAGGAGGAGGATATGGATGATGTGGTGGTGGAACAGGAAGATCTACTGCCATCGGAGACAACCAGATGGATGGCCATAGTGCGAGTCCACACAGAGAAGAAATATAGCCAATATGGATTCTACAAGACGATGAGAGCGGCGTGGGATCTCGCGCAGCTAGTACAGATTTGCCCTCTTGAGGATAATATGTACACGATGTAGTTTGCTTGCTGCTACTTCTTGAGCTTGCGTTGTATTCCCTCGAAGAGGAAAGGGATATGCAGCACAGTAGTGCAAGTATTTCCCTTAGTTTTTGAGAACCAAGGTATCAATCCAGTAGGAGACCACGCGCGAGTCCCTCGCACCTGCACAAACAAATAAGAACTTCGCAGCCAACACGATAAGGGGTTGTCAATCCCTTTACGGTCACTTACGAAAGTGATATCTGATAGAGATGATAGTTTATATTTTTGGTATTTTTTGTTTATAAGAAAAGCAAATAAAAGCAATAAAGGTAAAGTAGATGTAGATTGATATGTTGAGAATAGACCCGGGGCCATAGTTTTCTCTAGTGGCATCTCTCATGATAGCGATATTCTACGGTGGGTAAACAAATTACTGTCGAGCAACTGATAGAAAAGCGAATAATTATGAGACTATCTAGGCATGATCATTGTATATAGGCATCACGTCCGAGACAAGTAGACCGACTCCTGCCTGCATCTACTACTATTACTCCACACATCGACCGCTATCCAGCATGCATCTAGTGTATTGAGTTCATAAGAATAGAGTAACTTCTTAAGCAAGATGACATGATGTAGAGGGATAAACTCAAGCAATATGATATAAACCCCATCTTTTTATCCTCGATGGCAACAATACAATACGTGCCTTGCTGCCCCTACTATCACTGGGAAAGGACACCGCAAGATTGAACCCAAAGCCAAGCACTTCTCCCATTGCAAGAACTATAGATCTAGTAGGCCAAACCAAACCAATAATTCGAAGAGACTTGCAAGGATATTATGAGCACTCATAAACAGTTCAGAGAAGAACCAAATATCTTTCATAGATAACCTTGATCATAAACTCACAATTCATCGGATCTCGACAAACACACCGCAAAAAGAGATTACATCGAATAAATCTCCTCAAGGACCGAGGAGAACTTTGTATTGAGATCCAGAGAGAGAGAGAGAGAGAAGAAGCCATCTAGATACTAGCTATGGACCCGAAGGTCTGTGGTAAACTACTCACAACTCACGGTGAGGGCGATGATGATGATGATGATGAACTCCGTTATGGATCCCCCTCCGGTGGAGCTCCGGAACAGGCTCCAAGATGGGATCTTCACGGGAACAAAAGGTACGGCAGTGGAATTAGGGATTTCTCTCTGTTCACGGAGGTTTTGGGGTACGTAAACTTATATAGGAAGAAGGAGGGCACCAGGGGATGCTCGAGGGGGCCACAAGGCAGGGGGCGCACCCTGGGAAGGGGGGCACGCCCCCCACCCTCGTGGGCCACCTCTTGATCCCCTGATGTGGTTCTCAAGCTCCGCGTGCGTGATTTTCTCCAAAAATATCTCTCGCAAAGGTTTCATTCCGTTTGGACTCCGTTTGATATTCTTTTTCTGCTAAATCCTGAAATAGGTAAAAACAGCAATCTGGACTGGGCCTTTGGGTTAGTAGGTTAGTCCCAAAAATGATATAAAAGTGAATGATAAAGCCCATTAAACATCCAAGACTTCATAAATAATAGCATGGAACAATGAAAAATTATAGATACGTTGGAGACGTATCACTTGCCTCGGCGACTGGGAGCACACGATGCATGAGGGACCCTGGAACTACAAAGGTAATGCAGTGATCATGGCCAAGTATGACGGATTCACGAAACCCTCGCTGATGAAGCTTGATATTATGGAACTATGGATGCAGGTTCGCGATTTGCCATATGGATTCTATCCGTTTTTGAAGGCGCTTGCCAGGAAAGTTGGAGAGGTCATCTATGTGGAGCCTAAGTTGCAAGATTTTGAGGAGAACTTTTACAGGGTGCGGGTCAGAATCAATGTGTTTAACCCCCTAAATAATGTGGTTAGTCTTGTTCATAAGGAAGAAAGGCAGATTTTCAAGGTCAAGTACGAGAGGCTCCCTGATTGGTGTGGAGTGTGCGGCCACCTAGGGCACCACTTCAAGGAGCACGGAGGTGGGATTCATGCAAAATCGACGCTTGTTTTTAAGGAGCTTCGCGCAGAGTGGTTTCGAGCGGCTGACTCAGGCCCTCGCCAGAACCGCACAGCTGGAAGGGGTGGCCGTAGCGGCCGAGGTAGAGGCGCGGGACGTGCCAACCAGTCAGGCGGACGGGGCTCATCCTCAGCGCCGGCTGCCTACTCTGAAGATGACGTGACTCGGGACACCACAATGACAGAGGTCGATGACAATGGCAAACGCACCAAAGGCGACCCGATGGAGAAGAATAAAACCTTGAACCCCCAAGCGTAGGTGGCACCTGTGGGTCCGAGTATGACGCTGGGGGAGAAACCTCTCATGCTCCCAGCGCTACCTTTGCCAATCAGCCCGAGCTCCAGCCAGGAATCCAAGCGGGCCAAGACAGATGCAGTTTCAGAGAATGCTCCAAAGATGGCTTTAACAACCAAGTTTCAAGGAAATACAACGGCGTCCTCCAACCTAGAGGGTCGCCAGGCGAATGAATACTCTATGCGGGAACTGTCATGGAGTGGGCAGTGCCGCGACAATTAATGAGCTTCGCTATAGATAGCCAAGGGAGGAGTGGAGGCATTGGTATTTTCTCAAACAATCCAATAAAAGTGGATATTTTGGGCTACTCTGTTTACCATATTGATTGCTCGATCCATGACCCCGGAAAAAATCCGTGGCGTCTAACTTGTGTGTACGGGGAAGTGCAAACTCATATGAGACACCAAACATGGACAATGCTGATAACTATTAGTAGCCTAAGCGCTCTGCCATGGCTTTGCATTGGTGATTTTAACGAGGTCCTATGTCTGGATGAACATCAAGGGGTGGGCCAGCGCAGCAATGCCCAGATTCAGGGTTTTCGAGATACCATTAACGTGTGCATGTTGATGGATTTGGGATATAGAGGCCGCTTCTGGACTTTCGAGAAGAAGGTGGCCGGTGGCACTTTTACTCGAGTCAGATTAGATAGGGCCCTTGGGTCGATGGAGTGGAGTGCTCAGTTTCCACTAGCAAGCTTGACCCATCTAACAACTGCCACATCGGACCATTGCCCTATTTCTTGGAGATTAACGAGACTAATACGCCTCCGGGACGGAAAGATTTCTGGTATGAGACCATGTGGGAAACTCACGAGCTTTGGCAGGAAACCATCATGGAGAAGTGGAGCTCCAAACATCCGGGACACACTGTTGCATAGATTAGGCGAAAATTGGCTGAACTAGCTACAGATCTGTCAAGATCGAACAAGGATACGTTTGGCAGCGTGCCGAAGGAAATACGAGCACTAAAACTAGAACTAGAACGTCTGCGGGGCGACCCAGCGCGGACTGGACCTTCACATGTGAAGATAAAAATCAATGACAAAGTGGTGGAGTTGTACCATCGGGAGGAGCTGATGTGGCGACAAAGGTCCAGAATCGAGTGGCTGGCTGCCGGAGATAAGAACACGCGGTTTTTTCATCTTAGAGCCAGTATCCGACGCAAAAAGAATATGGTCAAGGCCTTGGCAAATTCATTGGGAGTACTCATTGATGACCCAGGAGAGCTAAGAGAGTTGGTTAAAGACTTTTAACAGACGCTATACACATCAGAAGGAGTCACTGGGCTAGAGGAGGTTATGGCTCATGTCCCTGTTAAGGTGACGACATGCATGAATGAGATTGTGTGTGCGCCATACACCAATGAAGAGGTAAAGTTGGTGCTTTTCCAAATGTTTCCAACGAAGGCACCAGGACCGGATGGGTTCCTGGCTCATTTTTATCAGATACACTGGTCTTTATGCGGAGAGGAAATCACGAGAGCGGTCCTCAGAATTATCAGAGGGGAGGAAAGTGCGGAGAGTATTAATGATACTGTTTTTGTGTTGATACAAACGTAATGAACCCAACTCTGCTATCTCAATTTCGTCCAATAAGCTTGTGTAATGTCCTATACAAGATTGCTTCAAAGGTGGTGGCGAACATACTAAAGCAAATACTGAAGGAAATATGCCCTAGAGGCAATAATAAAGATGTTATTTGAATTTTCTTATATCATGATAAATGTCTTTTATTCATGCTAGAATTGTATTAACGGGAAACTTAATGCATGTGTGAATACATAGACAAAACAATATGTCCCTAGTATGCCTCTACTTGACTAGCTTATTGATCAAAGATGGTTATGTTTCCAAGCCATAGACAAGAGTTGTCATTTGATCAACGGGGTCACATCATTAGGAGAATGATGTGATGGAGAAGACCTATCCATTAGCTTAGCACTATGATCGTTTAGTTTTACTGCTATTGCTTTCTTCATGACTTATACATGTTCCTATGACTATGAGATTATGCAACTCCCGAATACCGGAGGAACACCTTGTGTTCTATCAAACGTCACAACCTAACTGGGTGATCATAAAGATGCTCTACAGGTGTCTCCGAAAGTGTTCGTGGTGTTGTGATACGTCCAAAACGTATCTATAATTTCTGCTTGCTCCATGCCACTTTTGGGTGATATTGCTATGATATTCATACACTTCCATACACTTTTGATCATATTTGGACTAACTTACTAATCCAGTGCACCCCAGTGCCAGTTTCTGTTTTCGGCTGTTTTTGTATTTCAGGTTTTCATGTTTCGAGAACTGCCCAGAAAAATACAGAAAAAATATATAAAAAATCAGCGTTCCGGGAACGACACTGCTTCCGAAGGGGAGCCTGGGGGGGCCACAGGGGCTCCAGGCGCCCTGTGGGCGCGCCCCCCCTGGGCCGCGCCGGGGGGGGGGGAGCCTCGGCCCCCCGAGAGCCCCCCGGTGCCCTACTTTGGCAGATATTTAAAGGGTCCCCCGTAACCCTTGAAACAGGACTTCTTTTCGCGATCCCATCTCTGTTCTGCCGCCGCCGCCGCTTCCAAGATCGGGAGCACCAGAAGAACTCTTCCCGGCACCCTGCCGGAGGGGAGGATCACCACCGGGAGCTTCTCCACCACCATGGACGCCTCCCGGATGACTCGTGAGTAGTCTCCCTTGGACCATGAGTCCATGACCAGTAGCTATGTGATGTTCTCCTCCCGTTCTTGTGCTTCACTAATTAGTCCTCGTGAGCTGCCCTACATGATCGAGGCACCTATGTAATCCTTATGCTGTTGCTATGTTGAGTTTGCTGGGATCCGATGGATTATGAGATTATGTTCAGATTGATCTTGAGTAATATATTTGATTCACCTCTTTTATATTTTAGTTCATAAGTAATTCTTGCATGTTCCCCGTTGTTATTTATTGCTTTGGCCAAGTAGTAGGTAGTGACTCCAAGAGGGAACGTTATGCTCGATTGTGGGTTCATGCCCCTCGATGACTAGCTTGAGTGACAGAAACATGAGTCTAGGGGATGTGCTGTTGCCACAAGGGGGAAAACAACGGTGCTTGTGCCCACGGGTGCAAGGATTGTTTACTTTACGCAAAGTTCTTTTAATGCAGTTGTCTGTTGCATTGAGTTTACACTATGGGTGGGACTCGCAACTTAATACCAGCGAGATGTTCTGGATAGATATCTCAAGGTGGATGATTAGTAGTAGATGCAGATGGATTTCGGTCTACTTACTTTGGCGTACCGCCCATGCTTTGAACCTCAACCTTTCTTGTAATGTAGTCAGCATTGGTTTGCGTTCGTGGTCCTGTCAATTGCCCAGCTGTAATTTGTTACCTCACATAGCTGTTTTATCGTCTTTTGGGAGAGAGTCATCACTAGTGAACATCATGTGACTCCGGTCCATATTACCATCATTGATCACATACACTATTTACTTTTCCGCTATTTTATTTACTATTGCAAAACACTATCTATCACTACTATCATATTGCTTTTAACCCTTTGTGAACTACCAGGCCGGAGAGATTGACAACCTCTCTGTACTCGTTGGGAGCAAAGTTATTTGTATCTGTGTGCAGGTCCACGTTGATTGCTAATTGCGCCGTTAGCGGTTGACACCTACCTGTTGAACCTAGGAGTCTCTGGGGATTCGATCCTTGGCATCTTTGCTAGAGGAAAACACTTCTACTTACTGCATCTTACACCTTCCACTTGGGGTAATCCAACGAGGGGTTCGAGGCCCATCAAGGAGTATTTTCTGGCGCCGTTGCCGGGGACTCCACTCTTCAGGATAGGGGAGTTGCATGCTATCTTTTACCTTTGCTTTTTAGTCTTGCTAGTTTACCTTTCATTATTTACTTTCGTTCCTTTTATCAAAAAAATCACAAAGAAATTATTTACCTTCCTGTTAGTAGTCCTATCTGTTTAAGTTAAACATGTTAGGATTTGGTGCTTTGAGGGAATCAAAAATTTTAGATTTCCATCAAAGGGATGGAGAAAATATGAAGAAGGCATGGGACAGAATTTCTGATGCACATAGGAGAATTATGCCTTGGATACCTATAAAAATTGTGCTTAGAAATTTTTACCATGGTCTTTTTAAATGGTGTAAACACTCCCTTGACATTATAGCTGAGGGAGATTTCTTAGAATGTGATGAAGCTAGAGCTCTTGAGATTATACATGGTCTATCTAGTTACTTTGTTTATGATCATAACTTTGATACTATCATAGATAGACTTGCCACTATTGAGAAAAGAATGGATGCTCTAGACTTAACGAAGGTAGAGAAACCCAAACCCAATAAGAGAGATATTTTGGAAATAGATAATGACTGGGAACCTCTTGTTAGGATTAGCATCTCTAATCAAGACTTCCTTGCTTATTGTGATATTGGATCTATGGTTTCTACTATGCCAAAAATTGTTCATGATTCTTTAAAATTTAATATGGATATACTACCATCTTATCATGAACACACTAATGGAGATATTACTGAAATCCAGGGAAAAATAAAAGACGTGCCAGTTAAATTCCTTAAGGGGATTGCAATGATTGATTTCTTCATCATGGAGCCAAACCAAGGAAATATAGTGCTTGGAAGGGACTTCCTCCGAGCAGTTAAAGGCTTCATTGATATAGGTAAGGGACAAATCCGCTTACGCGGGAAGGCAAAAGGTGTGTACCCCTTTCCTAGAAGGAACAAGAATGAACTTGTTGAGGAATCATTTGAACCAATTTATAACTCCGATTATTATGATGAATATTGATTCCTCTATGCATTATGCCTAACTTAAAGGCATAAAAGAAAGCGCTTTTGGGAGGCAGCCCACATGAATAAAAATTTTGCTTTTGTTGTGTCTTGATGTTGTTTACTGCTGTAGCATCATCATTGTATCTTTGCTTTTCATATTTGTGCCAAGTATAGCCTCTGATTGCTAGAAAGTTCAAAAGTTGTGAGGTGCTGTCCAGGAAACAGATTCTGTCCTTGGATAGAAAAATTCGTATAAAATCACCAGATCATCTTTTTGGTCTGAATTTTTTTGACAGCGTTCTCTATATAATTTTCTTTCGTGCGTCAGTTCTGAGTTTTTTTATTTGAGTTGCAGAAGTATCCCGAACAGGTCAATTACTGCCTGCTGTTCTGTTTTTCACAGATTCTGTCCTGTTTTGCCTTACCTTCACTTTGCAAATTAAGAACTTGCTTTTTCTTTGCAAAAACCTTTTGGCAATCTTGAGAAACAGTAGAACTTCAAGAATATCCTTATTTCCAGCAAGGTATAATTATTTTATTAAGGGTACTAACCTCGCTAATCAGATTATGAATGAGTTATGTATGAAGGGAGTTTTCAAGTGTGCGAGGAAAGATGATAAAAAGATTCAGGAGTGTCAAGCGCTCAAGCTTGGGGATTCCCCCGTGCACCCCCAAGAAATATTCAAGGAGACTCAAGCGTCTAAGCTTGGGGATGCCCCCCGTGCATCCCCTTCTCCATCAACATTATCAGTTCGTCTTTCGTTTCGCTATATTTTTATCACTTCATGTGTTATGTGCTATGCTTGGAGCGTCTTGCTTTTAGTTTTCTTTTTAGTTTTTCATAACGAGTCGGAACCCAGCATTCCTTCATGTGGGAGAGAAACACGCTCCACCTCTACCTAGAACATTACATAGAATTTTCATGTCTATCTATGCTGTGTGTGTTCTTTGTCTTTTAACTAGCTACTATCGTGCTTTGCTCTTAGTATTCATGCTTATCTTTTCAAGAGTTTTTATCTAGTTGGTTGCTTGAACTCTCTTTAATTACCATGCTCACCTTATTAAGAGAGTTTGCTTCCGTTGCATGGGTTAATATGTCTATGATAAATATGCTACTTTCATGATGGTGCTTAGTAGTTCAGGTTTTCTTATGGTTAATCTCAGATAGCTGGGGGGTTCCCAATGTGTCATTGGAGTACCAACTTGGTTTGGTTGCCTATGATGTGGTATGGTTTAGTAATATCTTCCTTCGAGAATTTATTTTGATTGACTTGGCGTATGCTCACACATATTCAAGACTGTAAAGAAAGTCTGTCAAGTCTTGATGATCTTTTATTTCTAAGTAGCGATATAACTACCATGCCTGATTCAATATTGCTTTGTCGCTCTGCATGATTATGACCGTCATTGCTCTCTTAGTTGGTCGCTCCCAGTATTTTGCTAACCTCCACCTGCACTAAGCAAATTAACCATGCAATACATAGCTCATGGGAAAGTAGCCTAAAAACTATTGTGGTAAAGAATATGTTGCTTATGTATCTTATTTCTTATGAGTTGCTTGCTGAGCGGTAACCATGTTTCTGGGGACGCCATCAACTGTCACACTTTTGTTGAATATCATGTGAGTTGCTATGCATGTTCGTCTTGTCTGAAGTAAGGGTGATTTACCGTGGGTTGAATTAATATGCATATTGTTAGAGAAGAACATTGGGCCGCCAACCAAAGCCATGCATCATGGTGGAAGTTTTAGCTTGGACCTTAATCCTCAATCTCTCATGAGAATATGCTTATGCATTAAAGAGGAGTCCATCATCTATTTTCTATGTTGTCCCGGTATGGATGTCCTCAAGTTGAGATCTATCAAAAATGAGAAATCAAATGCGATCTATCTCCTTGGACCTTTGTACAGGTGGCATAGAGGTACCCCTTTGTGACACTTGGTTAAAACATATGCAATGCAATTATAACCCATGGGGATCCGAGCTAATTAGGACAAGGAGCGAGCACTATTAGTATTCGATGCATGAGGCTTGCAACTTATAGGATGTTTTATGCATGACACATATGAAGTACTACTACCGTTGACACAATTGCTTCCATGTTTCAAAATAAAAAGCTCTAGCACTTCAAGCACCAACTACTGAGAGCATGATTGTCATTCTGAGTGTAATGTGCATTGTCCCAAAGTAGCATTGTCTTTTGCATGATTGTGATATCGTTTATTCTAAAATGATTGTATCTAGTCATCACTTAAACCTTGAAGGTGCCCTTGCATTTATGTTTTGTATCACTAAAGGGGGCAAGCTAGATATCACTTTATCATATTTGCACATCATGTTCATTGCAAATCTTTTTGATGTTTCAGTTTCATATTGTAAAACTTTCAGTCATTTGTGATTTTCTCTTGAGACAACTTAGTTACTTTAGAATCATTGTCTCAGTAAGCTTTTGTCATATGACTATGAGAAAGTCTTATATGGTTAATAGCATGTCACCACAGAAATTATTCTTGTTATCATTTACCTACTCGAGGACAAGCAGGAATTAAGCTTGGGGATGTTGATACGTCCAAAACGTATCTATAATTTCTGCTTGCTCCATGCCACTTTTGGGTGATATTGCTATGATATTCATACACTTCCATACACTTTTGATCATATTTGGACTAACTTACTAATCCAGTGCACCCCAGTGCCAGTTTCTGTTTTCGGCTGTTTTTGTATTTCAGGTTTTCACGTTTCGAGAACTGCCCAGAAAAATACAGAAAAAATATATAAAAAATCAGCGTTCCGGGAACGACACTGCTTCCGAAGGGGAGCCTGGGGGGGCCACAGGGGCTCCAGGCGCCCTGTGGGCGCGCCCACCCCCTGGGTCGCGCCGGGGGGGCGCCTCGGCCCCCCGAGAGCCCCCCGGTGCCCTACTTTGGCAGATATTTAAAGGGTCCCCCGTAACCCTTGAAACATGACTTCTTTTCGCGATCCCATCTCTGTTCCGCCGCCGCCGCCGATTCCAAGATCGGGAGCACCAGGAGAACTCTTCCCGGCACCCTGCCGGAGGGGAGGATCACCACCGGGAGCTTCTCCACCACCATGGACGCCTCCCGGATGACTCGTGAGTAGTCTCCCTTGGAACATGAGTCCATGACCAGTAGCTATGTGATGTTCTCCTCCCGTTCTTGTGCTTCACTAATTAGTCCTCGTGAGCTGCCCTACATGATCGAGGCACCTATGTAATCCTTATGCTGTTGCTATGTTGAGTTTGCTGGGATCCGATGGATTATGAGATTATGTTCAGATTGATCTTGAGTAATATATTTGATTCACCTCTTTTATATTTTAGTTCATAAGTAATTCTTGCATGTTCCCCGTTGTTATTTATTGCTTTGGCCAAGTAGTAGGTAGTGACTCCAAGAGGGAACGTTATGCTCGATTGTGGGTTCATGCCCCTCGATGACTAGCTTGAGTGACAGAAACATGAGTCTAGGGGATGTGCTGTTGCCACAAGGGGGAAAACAACGGTGCTTGTGCCCGCGGGTGCAAGGATTGTTTACTTTACGCAAAGTTCTTTTAATGCAGTTGTCTGTTGCATTGAGTTTACACTATGGGTGGGACTCGCAACTTAATACCAGCGAGATGTTCTGGATAGATATCTCAAGGTGGATGATTAGTAGTAGATGCAGATGGATTTCGGTCTACTTACTTTGGCGTACCCGCCCATGCTTTGAACCTCAACCTTTCTTGTAATGTAGTCAGCATTGGTTTGCGTTCGTGGTCCTGTCAATTGCCCAGCTGTAATTTGTTACCTCACATAGCTGTTTTATCGTCTTTTGGGAGAGAGACATCACTAGTGAACATCATGTGACTCCGGTCCATATTACCATCATTGATCACATACACTATTTACTTTTCCGCTATTTTATTTACTATTGCAAAACACTATCTATCACTACTATCATATTGCTTTTAACCCTTTGTGAACTACAAGGCCGGAGAGATTGACAACCTCTCTGTACTCGTTGGGAGCAAAGTTATTTGTATCTGTGTGCAGGTCCACGTTGATTGCTAATTGCGCCGTTAGCGGTTGACACCTACCTGTTGAACCTAGGAGTCTCTGGGGATTCGATCCTTGGCATCTTTGCTAGGGGAAAACACTTTTACTTACTGCATCTTACACCTTCCACTTGGGGTAATCCAACGAGGGGTTCGAGGCCCATCATGTTGGCATAGATCAAGAATAGGATTTGTCACTCCGAGTGTCGGAGAGGTATCTCTGGGCCCTCTCGGTAATGCACATCATAATAAGCCTTGCAAGCAAATGACTAATGAGTTATTCACGAGATGATGTATTACGGAATGAGTAAAGATACTTGCTGGTAACGAGATTGAACTAGGTATTGAGATACCTATGATCGAATCTCGGGCAAGTAACTTACCGATGACAAAAGGAACAACGTATGTTGTTATGCCGTTTGACCGATAAAGATCTTCATAGAATATATAGGAGCCATTATGAGCATCCGGTTTCTGCTATTGGTTATTGACCGGAGATGAGTCTCGGTCATGTCTACATAGTTCTCGAACCCGTAGGGTCCGCACGCTTAAGGTTTGATGACGATCGGTATTATGATTTTTGATGTACAGAAGGTAGTTCGGATTACCGTATAAGATCACGGACATGACGAGGAGTCTCGGAATGTCCGAGACGTAAAGATTAATATATTGGACGACTATATTCGGACAATGGAAGTGTTCAGGAAAGTTTCAGAATTTACCGGAGTACCGGAGGGGTTACCGGAACCGCCCGGGGGAAAGTTGGGCCCTAGTGGGCCTTAGGGAAGAAAGAGGGCAGCAGCCAGGAGGTGGCGCGCCCCCTCCCGAGGGGCAGTCTGAATTGGACTAGGGGAGGGGGGGCGCGGCCCCCTCTTTCCCTCTCCTTCTATCCCTCTCTTTCCTTCCCCCTTCTCCCTCTTGGTGATTCCTACTAGGAATATGATTACAATCCTATTCCTAGTAGGATTCCACCCTTGGCGCGCCATAGAGGGGCCGGTCGGCTTCCCCCTTGCTCCTTTATATACGGGGCAGGGGGGCACCCTAGGACACACAAGTTGATTTGTTTTAGCCGTGTGCGGTGCCCCCCTCCACAGAAACACACCTCGGTGACACTGTTGCAATGCTTAGGCGAAGCCCTGTGCCGATAACTTCATCATATCCTTCACCACGCCGTCGTGCTAACGAAACTCTCCCGTGAAGCTCAACTGGATCAAGATCTCGTTGGACGTCATCAAGCTGAACGTGTGTTGAACGCGGAGGTGCCGTACGTTCGGTGCTTGATCGGATGAATCGCGAAGAAGTTCGACTACATCAACCGCGTAACTTGACGCTTCCGCTTTCGGTCTACAAGGGTACGTAGACACACTCTCCCCCTCGTTGCTATGCATCTGATAGATAGATCTTGCGTGATCGTAGGAATATTTTGAAAATACTACGTTCCCCAACAGTGGTATCAGAGCCAGGTCTATGCGTAGATTATATGCACGAGTAGAACTCAAGTGAGTTGTGAACGATGCTAGTCATACTGCTTACCAGCATGTCATACTTTGGTTCGGCAGTATTGTGAGATGAAGCGGCCCGGACCGACATTACGCGTACGCTTACGCGAGACTGGTTTCACCGTTATGAGCACTCGTTGCTTAAAAGGTGACTGGCGGGTGTCTGTCTCTCTCACTTTAGTTGAATCGAGTGTGACTACGCCCGGTCCTTGTGAAGATTAAAACAGCACATACTTGACGAAACATCGTTGTGGTTTTGTATGCGTAGGTAAGAACGGTTCTTGCTAAGCCCGTAGTAGCCACGTAAAACTTGCAACAACAAAGTAGAGGACGTCTAACTTTTTTTTGCAGGGCATGTTGTGATGTGATATGGTCAAGACATGATGAGTGATACGGTTTTGAATGAGATGATCATGTTTTGTAAAGTTATCGGCAACTGGCAGGAGCCACATGGATCTCGCTTTATTGTATGAAATGCAATTGCCATGTAATTGCTTTACTTTATCACTAAGCTGTAGCGATCGTCGTGGAAGCAATAGTTGGCGAGACGACAACGATGCTACGATGGAGATCAAGGTGTCGCGCCAGTGATGAAGGTGATCATGACGGTGCTTTGGAGATGGAGATCAAAAGCACAAGATGATGATGGCCATATCATGTCACATATTTTGATTGCATATGATGTTTATCTTATTATACTTCTTATTTTGCTTAGTACGGCGATAGCATTATAAGATGATCCCTTACAAAATTTCAAGGTATAAGTGTTCTCCCTGAGTATGCAACGTTGCGAAAGTTCGTCGTGCCGAGCCACCACGTGATGATCGGGTGTGATAAGCTCTACGTTCAAATACAACGGGTGTAAGCCAGTTTTGCACACGCAGAATACTCTGGTTAAACTTGACGAGCCTAGCATATGCAGATATGGCCTCGGAACACTGGAGACCGAAAGGTCGAGCGTGAATCATATAGTAGATATGATCAACATAAGATGTTCACCATTGAAACTACTCCATCTCACTTGATGATCGGACATGGTTTAGTTGATTTGGATCACGTGATCATTTAGATGACCGGAGGGATGTCTATCTAAGTGGCAGTTCTTTAAGTAATATGATTAATTGAACTTTGATTTATCATGAACTTAGTCCTGATAGTTTTTGCATATCTATGTTTTTGTAGATCAATGGGCCGTGCTACCATTCCTTTGAATTTTAATGCATTCCTAGAGAAAGCTAAGTTGAAAGATGATGGTAGCAATTACACGGACTGGGTCCGTAACTTGAGGAGTATCCTCATTGCTGCACAGAAGAATTATCTCCTTGAAGCACCGCTAGGTGACAAGCCCCCTCCCGCTAATGTAGACGCTTTGAACGTGTGGCAGACGCGGTCTGATGACTACACGATTGTTCAGTGTGCCATGCTTTACGGCTTAGAACCGGGACTTCAACGACGTTTTGAACGTCATGGACCATATGAGATGTTCCAGGAGTTGAAATTAATATTTCAAGCAAATGCCCGGATTGAGAAATATGAGATTTCCAATAAGTGCTATAGCTGCAAGATGGGGGAGAATAGTCCTATCAGTGAACACTTGCTCAGAATGTCTGGGTACTACAATCATATGACTCAACTTGGTTGCAAAGTTGATGAGGATAGTGTTATTGATAGAGTTCTTCAATCACTGCCACCAAGCTATAAAGGCTTCGTGATGAACTATAATATGCAAGGGATGCAGAAGACAATTCCCGAGCTCTTCACTATGCTCAAGCCTGCGGAGGTAGAAATCAAAAATGAGCATCAAGTGTTGATGGTTAACAAGACCACTAGTTTCAAGAAAAAGGGCAACACAAAGAAGGGGAACTTCAAGAAGAATAGCAAGACAGTTGCTACTCCCGCGAAGAAACCCAAGTCTGGAGCCAAGCCTGAAACTGAGTGCTTCTACTGCAATGGGACTGGACACTGGAAGCGGAACTGCCCCAAGTATTTGGCGGATAAGAAGGATGGCAAGGTGAACAAAGGTATATGTGATATACATGTTATTGATGTGTACCTTACTAATGCTCGTAGTAGTACCTGGGTATTTGATACCGGTTCGGTTGCTAATATTTGTAACTCGAAATAGGGACTACGGATTAAACGAAGATTGGCTAAGGACGAGGTGACGATGCGCGTGGGAAATGGTTCCAAAGTTGATGTGATCGCCGTCGGCACACTACCTCTACATCTACCTCCGGGATTAGTTTTAGACCTGAATAATTGTTATTTGGTGCCAGCATTAAGCATGAACATTATATCTGGATCTTGTTTATTGCGAGACGGTTATTCATTTAAATCAGAAAATGATGGTTGTTCTATTTTTATGAATAATATCTTTTATGGTCATGCACCCTTGAAGAGTGGTCTATTCTTGTTGGATCTCGATTGTAGTGATACACATATTCATAATATTGAAGCCAAAAGATGCAAGGTTAATAATGATAGTGCAACTTATTTGTGGCACTGCCGTTTAGGTCATATTGGTGTAAAGCGCATGAAGAAACTCCATAGTGATGGACTTTTGGAATCACTTGATTATGAATCACTTGGTGCTTGCGAACCGTGCCTTATGGGCAAGATGACTAAAACTCCGTTCTCCGGAACTGTGGAGCGAGCTACAGGTTTGTTGGAAATCATACATACTGATGTATGTGGACCAATGAGTGTTGAAGCTCGCGGTGGGTATCATTATTTTCTGACCTTCACTGATGATTTGAGCAGATATGGGTATATCTACTTAATGAAGAACAAGTCTGAAACATTTGAAAAAGTTCAAAGAATTTCAGAGTGAAGTAGAGAATCATCGTAACAAGAAAATAAAGTTTCTGCGATCTGATCATGGAGGTGAATATTTGAGTTACGAGTTTGGTCTTCATTTGAAACAATGTGGAATAGTTTCACAACTCACGCCACCCGGAACACCACAGCGTAATGGTGTGTCCGAACGTCGTAACCGTAATTTATTTGATATGGTGCGGTCTATGATGTCTCTTACTGATTTACCACTATCGTTTTGGGTTATGCTTTAGAGACAGCTACATTCACGTTAAATAGGGCACCATCTAAACCCGTTGAGACACGCCTTATGAACTGTGGTGTGGCAAGAAACCAAAGTTGTCGTTTCTTAAAGTTTGGGGCTGCGATGCTTATGTGAAAAAGCTTCAACCTGATAAGCTCGAACCCAAGTCAGAAAAATGTTTCTTCATAGGATACTCAAAGGAGACAGTTTGGTACACCTTCTATCACAGATCCGAAGGCAAGATATTCGTTGCTAAGAATGGATCCTTTCTAGAGAAGGAGTTTCTATCGAAAGAAGTGAGTGGGAGGAAAGTAGAACTTGATGAGGTAATTGTACCTTCTCCCGAATTGCAAAGTAGTACATCACAGAAACTAGTTCCAGTGATTCCTACACCAATTAGCGAGGAAGCTAGCAATGATGATCATGAAACTTCAGATTAAGTTTCTGCTGAACGTCGTAGATCAACCAGAGTACGTTCCGCACCAGAGTGGTACGGCAACCCAGTTCTGGAAGTCATGTTACTAGACCATGATGAACCTACGAACTATGAGGAAGCGATGATGAGCCCAGATTCCGCAAAATGGCTTGAGGACATGAAATCTGAGATGGGATCCATGTATGAGAACAAAGTGTGGACTTTGGTTGACTTGCCCGATGAGAGGCAAGCCATCAAAAATAAATGGATCTTCAAGAGGAAGACCGATGCAGACGGTAATGTTACTGTCTACAAAGCTCGACTTGTTGCGAAAGGGTTTCGATAAGTTCAAGGAGTTGACTACGATAAGACTTTCTCACCCGTAGCGATGCTTAAGTCTGTCCGAATCATGTTAGCAATTGCCGCATTTTATGATTATGAAATCTGGCAAATGGATGTCAAAAATGCATTCCTGAATGGATACCTCAAAGAATAGTTGTATATGATGCAACCAGAAGGTTTTGTCGATCCTAAAGGTGCTAACAAAGTGTGCAAGCTCCAGCGATCCATCTATGGACTGGTGCAAGCATCTCGGAGTTGGAATATACGCTTTGATGAGGTGATCAAAGCATATGGTTTTATACAGACTTTTGGAGAAGCCTGTATTTACAAGAAAGTGAGTGGGAGCTCTGTAGCATTTCTGATATTATATTTGGATGACAAATTATTGATTGGAAATGATATAGAATTTCTGGATAGCATAAAAGGATACTTGAATAAGAGTTTTTCAATGAAAGACCTCGGTTAAGCTGCTTACATATTAGGCATCAAGATCTATAGAGATAGATCAAGACGCTTAATTGGACTTTCACAAAGCACATACCTTGATAAATTTTTGAAGAAGTTCAAAAGGGATCAGTCAAAGAAAGGGTTCTTGCATGTGTTACAAGGTGTGAAGTTGAGTAAGACTCAATGCCCGACCACTGCAGAAGATAGAGAGAAAATGAAAGTCATTCCCTATGCCTCAGCCATAGGATCTATCATGTATGCAATGCTGTGTACCAGACCTGATGTGTGCCTTGCTATAAGTCTAGCAGGGAGGTACCAAAGTAATCCAGGAGTGGATCACTGGACAGTGGTCAAGAACATCCTGAAATACCTGAAAAGAACAAAGGATATGTTTCTCGTGTATGGAGGTGACAAAGAGCTCGTCGTAAACGGTTACGTCGATTCAAGCTTTGACACTGATCCGGATGACTCTAAGTCACAAATCGGATATGTATTTTTATTAAACGGTGGAGCTGTCAGTTGGTGCAGTTCCAAGCAGAGTGTCGTGGTAGGATCTACATGTGAAGCGGAATACATAGCTGCTTCAAAAGCATCAAATGAAGGAGTCTGAATGAAGGAGTTCATATCCGATCTATGTGTTATACCTAGTGCATCGGGTCCAATGAAAATCTTTTGTGACAACACTCAAGATGGGAATGGGCCGGGTCGGCCCGCCGGGTCACTGACCCGGCCCAAAAAGTCGAGGCCAATGGGCCAGCTGGGTTGGCCTTGAATAATATGTGGGTCAGTGGAGCCGACATCGTGCGACCCGATGGGTCAGACGGGTCGACCCATCTGAACCAATGAGGCTTAAATAATATAGCTTGATTGGGTCGGTGAGGCCGTGTCGTATCCTCGTGTTACAGCATTTGAATCGAACAACGTGGTGCGTGCATGCATACATATAGGCATATAGCCAGTGCCAGTGCGTTGTGCCTAATTATTTCCCTTGATAATTCAGCTAATGGCGAGCACACCAGTATATATGTGGCTTGTGAGGACGGCATGAGTAGTACACGAGAATACCAAACTTGTGTAAAAAATGCTGAATTTTGGGTCGGCCTCGTGTACCCGATGGGTCAGCGAGGCCACATAATTTTGATGAAATGGGCCGGCCCATGGCTTCACGTATTGACCTTGGGGCCAACGGGCCAGGTCCAAGGCTAGGTCCGGGTCGGCCCATTCCCATCTTGAGACAACACTGGAGCAATAGCCTTGGCGAAGGAATTGATACGTCCAAAACGTATCTATAATTTCTGCTTGCTCCATGCCTCTTTTGGGTGATATTGCTATGTTATTTATACACTTCCATACACTTTTGATCATATTTGTACTAACCTATTAACTCAGTGCACCCCAGTGCCAGTTTCTGTTTTCGGCTGTTTTTGTATTTCAGGTTTTCACATTACGAGAACTGCCAGAAAAAATCCAGAAAAATCATATAAAAAATCAGCGTTCAGAAGCTACCAGGCACCCGAAGCACAGCCGGAGGGGGGCCACCAGGGCCCCAGGCGCCCTGGTGGCGCCCCCCCCCTGGGCCGCGCCGGGGGGGCGCCTGGGCCCCCCGAGGCTCCGCTGATGCCCCCCTTTGGCATATATTTAAAGCGTCTCCCGAAAACCTCGAGACGGGAACTCTTTTTCGCGATCTCATCTCTGTTCCGCCGCCGCCGCCGCTTCCAAGATCGGGAGCACCAGGAGAACTCTTCCCGGCACCCTGCCGAAGGGGAGGATCACCACCGGGAGCTTCTCCACCACCATGGACGCCTCCCGGATGAGTTGTGAGTAGTCTCCCTTGGACCATGGGTCCATGACCAGTAGCTATGTGATGTTCTCCTCCCGTTCTTGTGCTTCACTAATTAGTCCTCGTGAGCTGCCCTACATGATCGAGGCACATATGTAATCCTTATGCTGTTGCTATGATGAGTTTGCTGGGATCCGATGGATTATGAGATTATGTTCAGATTGTGTTTGAATAATATATTTGATTCACCTCTTTTATATTTATGTTCGTAAGTAATTCTTGCATGTTCTCCGTTGTTATTTATTGCTTTGGCCAAGTAGTAGGTAGTGACTCCAAGAGGGAACGTCATGCTTGATTGTGGGTTCATGCCCCTCGATGACTAGTTTGAGTGACAGAAACATGAGTCTAGGGGATGTGCTGTTGCCACAAGGGGGAAAACAACGGTGCTTGTGCCCGCGGGTGCAAGGATTGTTTACTTTACGCAAAGTTCTTTTAATGAAGTTGTCTGTTGCTTTGAGTTTACACTATGGGTGGGACTCGCAACTTAATACCAGCGAGATGTTCTGGATAGATATCTCAAGGTGGATGATTAGTAGTAGATGCAGATGGATTTCGGTCTACTTACCTCGGCGTACCGCCCATGCTTTGAACCTCTACCTTTCTTGCAACTTAGTCAGCATTGGTTTGCGCACATGGTCCTGTCAATTGCCCAGCTGTAATTCGTTTACCTCACATAGCAGTTTTATCGTCTTTTGGGAGAGAGACATCACTAGTGAACATCATGAGACTCCGGTCCATATTACCATCATTGATCACATCCGCTATTTACTTTCCGCTTTTTACTTACTATTGCAATTATACCTATCACTACTATCACTTGCGTTTGATCCTTTGTAAACTACAAGGCCGGAGGGATTGACAACCTCTCTGTACTCGTTGGGAGCAAAGTTATTTGTATCTGTGTGCAGGTCCACGTTGATTGCTAATATCTGGCGTCGTTAGCAGTTGACACCTTCTTGTTGAAACTGGGAGTCTCAGGGAAAACGATCCTTGGTATTGCCAAGGGAAAACTTCTGCTACACTGCATCTCAAACCTTCCACTTGGGGTAACCAACGAGGGGTGAGAAGCCACCTAGCAGGAATCCAGGTTTCACAAGAGAACAAAGCACATCAAAAGACGCTTCAATTCCATCCGCGATCTAGTCAAGGAGGGAGACATAGAGATTTGCGAGATACATAAGGATCTGAATGTTGCAGACCCTTGACTAAGCCTCTTCCACGGACAAAACATGATCAGCACCAAGACTCCATGGGTGTTAGGGTCATTACTTTGTAATCTAGATTATTGACTCTAGTTCAAGTGGGAGACTAAAGTAAATATGCCCTAGAGGCAATAATAAAGATGTTATTTGTATTTCCTTATATCATGATAAATGTCTTTTATTCATGCTAGAATTGTATTAACCGGAAACTTAATGCATGTGTGAATACATAGACAAAATAGTGTGTCCCTAGTATGCCTCTACTTGACTAGCTTACTGATCAAAGATGGTTATGTTTCCTAGCCATAGACATGAGTTGTCATTTGATCAACGGGATAACATCATTAGGAGAATGATGTGATGGACAAGACCCATATGTTAGCTTAGCACTATGATCGTTTAGTTTTACTGTTATTGCTTTCTTCATGACTTATACATGTTCCTATGACTATGAGATTATGCAACTCCCGAATACCGGAGGAACACCTTGTGCGCTATCAAACGTCACAACGTAACTGGGTGATCAAAAAGATGCTCTACAGGTGTCTCCGAAAGTGTTTGTGGTGTTGGCATAGATCAAGAATAGGATTTGTCACTCCGAGTGTCGGCGAGGTATCTCTGGGCCCTCTCGGTAATGCACATCATAATAAGCCTTGCAAGCAAATGACTAATGAGTTAGTCATGAGATGATGTATTACGGAACGAGTAAAGAGACTTGCCGGTAACGAGATTGAATTAGGTATTGAGATACCGACGATCGAATCTCGGGCAAGTAACATACCGATGACAAAAGGAACAACGTATGTTGTTATGTGGTTTGACCGATAAAGATCTTCATAGAATATGTAGGAGCCAATATGAGCATCCAGGTTCCGCTATTGGTTATTGACCGGAGATGAGTCTCGGTCATGTCTACATAGTTCTCGAACCCGTAGGGTCCGCACGCTTAACGTTTGATGACGATCGGTATTATGAGTTTATGAGTTTTGATGTACTGAAGATAGTTCGGAATCCCGGGTAAGATCACGGACATGACGAGGAGTCTCGGAATGTCCGAGACGTAAAGATTAATATATTGGACAACTATATTCGGACACCGGAAGTGTTCTGGAGAGTTTCTGAATTTACCGGAGTACCGGAGGGGTCACCGGAACCCCCCGGGGGTAAGTTGGGCCCTAGTGGGCCTTAGGGAAGAAAGAGGGCAGCAGCGAGGAGGTGGAGCGCCCCCTCCCAAGGGGCAGTCCGAATTGGACTAGGGGAGGGGGGCGCAACCCCCTCTTTCCCTCTCCTTCTCTCCCTCTCTTTCCTTCCCCCTTCTCCCTCTTGGTGATTCCTACTAGGAATAGGATTGCAATCCTATTCCTAGTAGGATTGCACCCTTGGCGCGCCATAGAGGGGCCGACCGGCCTCCCCCCTTGCTCCTTTATATACGGGGGTAGGGGGCATCCTAGGACACAAAAGTTGATTTGTTTTAGCCGTGTGCGGTGCCCCCCTCCACAGAAACACACCTCGGTCATACCGTTGCAGTGCTTAGGTGAAGCCCTGCGCCGGTTACTTCATCATATCCGTCACCACGCCGTCGTGCTGACGAAACTCTCCCGTGAAGCTCAACTGGATCAAGAGCTCGTGGGACGTCATCAAGCTGAACGTGTGCTGAACGCGGAGGTGCCGTACGTTCGATGCTTGATCGGTTGAATCGCGAAGAAGTTCGACTACATTAACCGCGTCACTTGACGCTTCCGCTTTCGGTCTACAAGGGTACGTAGACACACTCTCCCCCTCGTTGCTATGCATCTGATAGATAGGTCTAGCGTGATCGTAGGAAAATTTTGAAAATACTACGTTCCCCAACAAATACTCCCTGACATCATCTTTGAGGAACAGTCCGCCTTTGTCCCGGGTAAGCTAATTACGGACAATATCATATGCGCATATGAGTGTCTACATTTTATGAAAAGATCTAGACCAAAGACTAATAGCACATGTGCGCTCAAACTGGACATGATCAAAGCATATGATCGTTTGAATGGCCATATCTGAGAGATATTATGGCCAAGCTGGGTATTGCACATCCATGGATTGACATAGTGATGAATATGGTATCTATTGTTTCTTTCTCAGTTCTTTTCAATGGAGAGAAATTAGAACAGTTCAAGCCTTCGAGAGGCATTCGATAGGGAGACCCTATCTCCCCTTACTTGTTTTTTATTCCAGCGGAGGGCCTTTCGGGCCTTTTGAAATCCAGATCTCAGTCATCAGTGCTTGGAGGAATCAAGGTGGCGCCAACTACCCCGGCTTTAAACCACCTCTTGTTTGCAGATGACAGTCTGCTGTATTTTAAAGCAAGTCTCGAGGGTGCGGAATTGATGTCAAACCCGTTGAATGCTTACTGTGGAGCATCGGGTCAACGAGTGAACAATGATAAGTACACTATCTTCTTTAGTAGAGGATGTCCGCAGGCTACACGTGATAGTGTGAAAGTTGCTGTCCAAGTCCATAGAGAATCATTAAGTGACAAATACTTGGGTATGCCAACAGATGTGGGTCACTCAAAAAATGGCACATTTAAATATCTTCGAGATCGTTGTTGGGGATCGTTGCAGAAAATCAAAAAAAAAATCTTACATATCACCAAGATCTATCTATGGAGTCTACTAGCAACAAGAGGGGAGTGCATCTTCATACCTTTGAAGATCGCGATGCGGAAGCGTTACAAGAACGCGGTCGGTGGAGTCGTACACGAAGCGATTCAGATCGCGGCCGAATCCGATCTAAGCACCGAACAACGGTGCCTCCGCGTTCAACACACGTGCAACCCGGTGATGTCTCCCGCACCTTAATCCAGCAAGGAGAGAGGGAGAGGTTGGGGAAGACTCCGTCCAGCAGCAGCACGACGGCGTGGTGGTAATGGAGGAGCGTGGCAATCCTGTAGGGCTTCGCCAAGCACCGCGGGAGAGGAGGAGTAGTAGGGAGAGGGGGAGGGCTGCGCCAGGACTTGGGTGCGGCTGCCCTCCCTCCCCCCATATATATATAGGGACCAGGGAGAGGGGGGCCGGCCCCCTCAGATGAGATCTGAGGGGGGGGGGCGGCCAGAGGGGGGGTGCCTTGCCCCCCAAGGCAAGGGGGCGCCCCCTTTTAGGGTTCCCCCAAACCCTAGGCGCCTTGGGCCCTGGGGGGCGCACGTGCCCACCAGAGGGCTTGTTCCCACCTTCACTTGGTCCACTTGGCCCACCGAGCAGGTGGTCCCACCCGGTGGACCCCCGGACACCTTCCAGTGGCCCCGGTACAATACCGGTGACTCCCGAAATCATTCCGGTGACCAAAACGGGACTTCCCATATATAAATCTTTACCTCCGGACCATTCCGGAACTCCTCGTGACGTCTGGGATCTCATCCGAGACTCCGAACAACATTCGGTAACCACGTACTACATTCCCTATAACCCTAGCGTCATCGAACCTTAAGTGTGTAGACCCTACGGGTTCAGGAATCATGCAGACATGACCGAGACATCTCTCCGGCCAATAACCGACAGCGGGATCTAGATACACATGTTGGTTCTCACATGTTCCACGATGATCTCATCGGATGAACCACGATGTCAAGGAATCAATCAATCCCGTATACGATTCCCTTTGTTTATCGGTATAGCACTTGCCCGAGATTCGATCGTCGATATACCGATACCTTGTTCAATCTCGTTATGGCAAGTCTCTTTACTCGTTCCGTAACACATCATCCCGTGACTAACCACTTAGTCACATTGAACTCATTACGATGATGTATTACCGAGTGGGCCCAGAGATACCTCTCCGTCATACGGAGTGACAAATCCCAGTCTCGGTTCGTGCCAACCCAACAGATGCTTTTGGAGATACCCGTAGTGTACCTTTATAGCCACCCAGTTACGTTGTGACGTTTGGCACACCCAAAGCATTCCTACGGCATCCGGGAGTTGCACAACCTCATGGTCTAAGGAAAGGATACTTGACATTGGAAAAGCTTTAGCATATGAACTACACGATCTTGTGCTAGGCTTAGGATTGGGTCTTGTCCATCACATCATTCTCCTAATGATGTGATCCCGTTATCAATGACATCCAATGTCCATGGTCAGGAAACCGTAACCATCTGTTGATCAACGAGCTAGTCAACTAGAGGCTTACTAGGGACACATTGTGGTCTAAGTATTCACACATGCATTACTGTTTCCGGATAATATAATTAAAGCATGAACAATAGACAATTATCATGAACAAGGAAATATAATAATAACCATTTTATTATTGCCTCTAGGGCATATTTCCAACAGTCTCCCACTTGCACTAGAGTCAATAATCTAGTTACATTGTGATGAATCGAACACCCATAGAGTTCTGGTGTTGATCATGTTTTGCTCGTGGAAGAGGTTTAGTCAACGGATCTGCGACATTCAGATCCGTATGCACTTTACAAATATTTATGTCCCCATCTTGAATATAATTCCGGATGGAGTTGAAACGGCGCTTGATGTGCTTGGTCTTCTTGTGAAACCTGGGCTCCTTGGCAATGGCAATAGCTCCAGTGTTGTCATAGAAGAGAGTCATCGGGCCCGACGCACTTGGAATAACTCCTAGGTCGGTGATGAACTCCTTCATCCAGACTCCTTCCTGCGCTGCTTCGGAAGCAACTATGTACTCCGCTTCGCATGTAGATGCCGCCACGACGTTTTGCTTGCAACTGCACCAGCTGACTGCCCCACCATTCAAAATATAGACGTATCCGGTTTGTGACTTGGAGTCATCCAGATCTGTGTCGAAGCTAGCATCGACGTAACCATTTACGACGAGCTCTTCGTCACCTCCATAAACGAGAAACATATCATTAGTCCTTTTCAGGTACTTCAGGATGTTCTTGACCGCTGTCCAGTGTTCCATACCGGGATCACTTTGGTACCTCCCCACCAAACTTATGGCAAGGTTCACATCAGGTCTGGTACACAGCATGGCATACATAATAGAACCTATGGCTGAGGCATAGGGGATGACACTCATCTTTTCTCTATCTTCTGCCGAGGTCGGGCATTGAGTTGTGCTCAATCTCATACCTTGCAATACAGGCAAGAACCCTTTCTTGGACTGATCCATATTGAACTTCTTCAATATCTTGTCAAGGTATGTGCTTTGTGAAAGACCAATGAGGCGTCATGATCTATCTCTATAGATCTTGATGCCTAATATGTATGCAGCTTCTCCAAGGTCCTTAATTGAAAAACACTTATTCAGGTAGGCCTTTATGCTTTCTAAGAGTTCTCACTACTAGGAAAAGGGCTATAGATGATATTGACACTAATGGCGCACCATGCATGTGCCGCCACTGCTATATAGCAGTGGCGCACCAGATACTGGTGCGCCATTAGTGTCCTCATTACTAATGGCGCACCAAACACACGGCGCGCCATTACTAACATATTTTTTTTTCCAAAACTACTAATGGCGTTTATTTTTTCTTTTTTCAAAATTAGTAATGGCGCACCACAACCACGGTGCGCCACTACTAACAATTTCACCAAATGCACCCCCCCCCCCGGTGGACCGCCTTTTCAGGTTTTAAAAAATTTAAAAGAAAATGATGAAAATGTCAAAAAAATAAAACAAAATAAGTTTCCCATGTGATATGCGGTCTAGTTATTGGGAAAATTTGCAAATATGAATTTCGATTTTATTTGCAAAATCTCTCTGGAATTTAGTAAAACGGGCATAACTTTTGCATACGAACTCGGATTAAAAAGTTTTTTATATGAAAAATCATCTACTCGAAAAGTTACATCCGAATTCAACGGGGAGAACCCCGTTGAACATTTACAAAATCTCAAAAAACCTAACAGAACGAAAGTTATGGGGCTTTTAAGACCTAGAGGGGGGAAATATGAAAAAAAAATCAAACTTACTAGTGGCGCACCATTTGCTAGGTGCGACACTAGTAACATAATTTTTTTATTGTTTTGGGAAAAAAATTGGATTTTTTTTGGAAATTGTTTTAAAATTATGATACATAATATGACCGGGAAATTTGAAATATTTTTTCAAAATTTCATCACACTCATGAACATGACCGGGAGGTTTAATAGAATTGATATGATAGATATATCAATAAGTGCCTGTGAAGTGAGCTGGTGCTGGGGTTGGATAGAACTATGAAGTTAAGCATGCTCGGGCTGGAGTAGTGTGAGGATGGGTGACCTTCCGGGAAGTTTGACCACAGAGTGCGATTTGAAGCCATTGTGACCTGAGATTAAGAAGAAAAGAGAAAAGATCAAAAAAAAAAAATTGTGATTTTTTTTAGTAATGGCGCCATTACTAAGTCAGATAGTAATGGCGCACATCTAGGCATACTAATGGTGCACCAGGTGGTGCGCCATTACTGTCTGGGATACTAATGGCGCACTATGTGGTGCGCCATTAGTATTAATTACTAATGGCGTGGTAGTAGCGGCGCACCTGTAGTGCGCCATTAATGGCCAAAACAGGTGCAACACTGACAGGCCTTTTCCTAGTAGTGTCTACATCATTTCCCATCAGCAATATGTCATCCACATATAATATGAGAAATGCTACATAGCTCCCACTCACTTTCTTGTGAATACAGGCTTGCAATATGTCATCCACATATAATATGAGAAATGCTACAGAGCTCCCACTCACTTTCTTGTAAATACAGGCTTCTCCCCAAGTCTGTATAAACCCAAACGCTTTGATCACCTCATCAAAGCGAATGTTCCAACTCCGAGATGCTTGCACCAGCTCATAGATGGAGCGCCGGAGCTTGCATACCTTGTTAGCATTCTTAGGATCGACAAAACCTTCCGGCTACATCATATACAGTTCTTCCTTGAGGAAGCCATTAAGGAACGCCGTTTTGACGTCCATTTGTCATATCTCATAATCATAGAATGCGGCAATTGCTAACATGATTCGGACGGACTTCAGCATCGCTACGGGAGAGAAAGTCTCGTCGTAGTCAATTCCTTGAACTTGTCAATAACCTTTAGTGACAAGTCGAGCCTTATAGATGGTTACATTACTATCCGCATGAGTCTTCTTCTTAAAGATCCATTTATTTTCTATGGCTTGCCGATCATCGGGCAAGTCAACCAAACTCCATACTTTGTTATCATACATGGAGCATATCTCGGATTTCATGGCTTCAAGCCATTTGTTGGAATCCGGGCCCGCCATCGCTTCTTCATAGTTCGAAGGTTCACCGTTGTCTAACAACATGATTTCCATGAAAGGGTTGCCGTACCACTCTGGTGCGGAACGTGTCCTTGTGGACCTACGAAGTTCAGCAGTAACTTGATCTGAAGTTTCATGATCATTATCATTAACTTCCTCCCTAGTCGGTGCAGGCACCACATAAATTTATTCCTGCGTGCGCTACTTTCCGGTTCGGAAGGGGTGACTATCACCTCATCAAGTTCCACTTTCCTCCCACTCACTTCCTTCGAGAGAAACTCTTTCTCCAGAAAGGATCCATTCTTGGAAATAAAGACCTTGCCTTCAGATCTGAGGTAGAAGGTATACCCAATAGTTTCCTTAGGGTATCCTATGAAGACGCATTTTTCAGATTTGGGTTCGAGCTTTTCAGGTTGAAGATTCTTGACATAAGCATCGCATCCCAAACGTTTAGAACCGACAACTTAGGTTTCCTGTCACACCATAGTTCATACGGTGTCATCTCAACGGATTTAGATGGCGCCCTATTTAAAGCGAATGCGGCAGTCTCTAAAGCATAACCCCAGAATGATAGCGGTAAGTTGATAAGAGACATCATAGATCGCACCGTGTCCAACAGAGTACAATTACGACGTTCCGACACACCATTACGCTGAGGTGTTTCGGGCGGTGTCAGTTGTGAAACAATTCCACAGTTCCTTAGGTGCGTGCCAAATTCGTGACTTAAATATTCTCCTCCACGATCTGATCCTAAGAACTTTATTTTTCTGTCACGTTGATTCTCAACCTCATTCTGAAATTCCTTGAACTTTTCAAAGGTCTCAGACTTGTGTTTCATCAAGTAGACATACCCATATCTACTTAAGTCATCTGTGAGGGTCAGAACATAACGATAGCCACCGCGAGCTTCAGCACTCATTGGAACGCACAGATCAGTATGTATGATTTCCAATAAGTTGGTTGCTCGCTCCATTGTTCCGGAGAACGGAGTCTTGGTCATCTTGCCCAAGAGGCATGGTTCGCACGTGTTAAATGATTCATAATCAAGAGACTCCAAAAGTCCATCTGCATGGAGTTTCTTCATACGTTTGACACCAATATGACCAAGGCGACAGTGCCACAAGTATGTGGGACTATCATTATCAACCTTACACATTTGGCATCCACACTATGAATATGTGTAACATCACGTTCGAGATTCATTAAGAATAAACCATTGACCAGCGGGGCATGACCATAAAACATTTCTCTCATATAAATAGAACAACCATTATTCTCATATTTAAATGAGTAGCCACCTCACATTAAACGAGATCCAGATACAATATTCACGCTCAAAGGTGGTACTAAATAACAATTATTGAGGTTTAAAAATAATCCCGAAGGTAGATGCAGAGGTAGCATGCCGACGGCGATCACATCGACCTTGGAACCATTCCCGACGCGCATCGTCACCTCGTCCTTCGCCAGTCTCCGCTTATTCCGTAGCTCATGCTTTGAGTTTCAAATGTGAGCAACTGCACCGGTATCAAATACCCAGGAGCTACTACGAGCGCTGGTATGGTACACATCAATAACATGTATATCATATATACCTTTGACGCTGCCGACCTTCTTATTTGCTAAGTATTTGGGGCAGTTCCGCTTCCAGTTACCCGTTCCCTTGCAATGAAAGCACTCAGTCTCAGGCTTGGGTCCATTCTTTGGCTTCTTCCCGACAACTGGCTTACCGGGCGCAGCAACTCCTTTGCCGTCTTTCTTGAAGTTCTTCTTACCCTTGCCTTTCTTGAACTTAGTGGTTTTATTCACCATCAACACTTGATGTTCTTTCTTGATCTCCACCTCCGCTAATTACAACATTGGATACACCTCGGGAATGGACTTCTCCATCCCTTGCATATTGAAGTTCATCACAAAGCTCTTGTAGCTAGGTGGGAGCGACTGAAGGATTCTGTCAACAACCGCGTCATCTGGGAGATTAATTCCCAGCTGAGACAATCGGTTATGCAAACCAGACATTTTGAGTATATGTTCGCTGATAGAACTATTCTCCTCCATCTTACAACTGTAGAACTTGTCGGAGACTTCATATCTCTCGACTCGGGCATGAGCTTGGATAACCATTTTCAGCTCTTGGAACATCTCATATGCTCCGTGCTGCTCAAAGCACTTTTGGAGCCCCGATTCTAAGCTGTAAAGCATGCCGCACTGAACCAGGGAGTAATCATCACTACGCGACTGCCAGGCGTTCATAACGTCTTGAGTTGCGGGGGAAATGGGTGCATCACCTAGCGGTGCTTCAAGAACATAAGCTTTCTTGGCAACTATGAGGATGATCCTCATGTTACGGACCCAATCCATATAGTTGCTACCATCGTCTTTTAGCTTGGTTTTCTCTAGGAACGCGTTGAAGTTGAGGGCAACATTAGCATGGGCCATTGGATCTACAAGACATATTGTAAAGATTTTAGACTATGTTCATGACAATTAAGTTCATCTAAACAATTTTAATGAACTCCCACTCAGATAGACATCTCTCTAGTCATCTAAGTGATACATGATCCGAATCGACTAGGCTGTGTCCGATCATCACGTGAGACGGACTAGTCATTAACGGTGAACATCTTCATGTTGATCCTATCTTCTATATGACTCATGTTCGACCTTTCGGTCTTCCATGTTCCGAGACCATGTCTGTACATGCTAGACTGATGTCTACACACGCTTCTACGCCTGTAGACTATGTTGGGCCTCCAAGCGCAGAGGTTTGTAGGACAGCAGCAATTTCCCTCAAGTGGATGACCTAAGGTTTATCGAACTCAGGGAAGTAGAGGTTGAAGATGGTCTCTCTCAAGCAACCCTGCAACTAAGATACAAGAAGTCTCTTGTGTCCCCAACACACCTAATACAACTAGGAGTTGTATAGGTGCACTAGTTCGGCGAAGAGATGGTAAAATATGGATGATAGGAGTGGCAAAGCAAAGTAATATAAATCTGTAATAAAAAGTGCAGCAAGCAAACAAGTGGTAAACGTGAGCACAAATGGTATTGCAATGGTGGAAACAAGGCCTAGGCTTCATACTTTCACTAGTGGCAACTCCCAACAACATTAACATAATCGAATCACATGATATTTCCCATAAAACATGCAATGGAGACGCACCCGGAGGTCAATCCTTCGTGGTCAAGAGAGGACGAGAATTATGTAGGGCTACAAAAGCACACCTCAAAGTTCGTAGTTCTCAATCTAAGGATTTCCCAATGTCACCGCGGCCATCCAAAGAGAGTCCCACAATCACCACAACATATCTAAAGGATAGTCAAAGACAAGCACCAAGAGACTCTCAATCTTCAATCAACACACAAGAGAGGAAATTACTCATGAAAATATTTTTCTAATCCATGTCCAATAGACCGCTGTCACCTTGGTCTCGGGGATTATACTAGATAAAGACAAGTGAGTACATCAATCCAATACATAGAGGAAGGGGAAATATCATGGGATCACCCTAGATTAACATAGCCTATGATCACAACGAAGATCACATCATGGGAGAGAGAATTGAGCACATAGCTACTGGTAGAAACCTCAGCCCCGAGGAGGAACTACTCCCGCATCATGGAGGGAGGAAGCAACGTCAATGGAGATGAATCCGGGGGCACTTCCCCGTCCCGGCAGGGTGCCGGCACAGGAATTCTGGTCCCCTGAAACTTGATGGCGATGGCGGCGGAGATCGGAATTCCGTCTGGAAAAAAGGGGTCTAGAATCAGGGTTTCTGCGACGCGGTGTAAATATATGCCAAAGGGGGTCGCCAGGAGAGCTAAGGGGGGCCCAGGCGCCCCCCCGGCGCGGCCTGGAGGGGGGCCGTGTGGCCAGGGCGCCTGGAGCCCTGGTGGCCCCCCTCCGGCCCTACTTTGGCCGCATGGAAGCTTCCGGAACGCTGATTTTTTATATATTTTTCCCGGAATTTTTCTGGCAGTTTACGTAATGGGAAAACCTGAAATACAAAAACAGCAGAAAACAGAAACTGGCACTGGGGTGCACTGAGTTAATAGGTTAGTCCAAATATGATCAAAAGTGTATGGAAGTGCATAAATATCATAGCAATATCACACAAAAAGGGCATGGAGCAAGCAGAAATTATAGATACGTTTTGGACGTATCAACATCCCCAAGGTTAATTCCTGCTCGTCCTCGAGTAGGTAAATGATAACAAGCATAATTTCTGTGGTGACATGCTATTAACCATATAAGAACTTTTCACAGTCACATGATAAGTCCTTACTGAGACAATGAATCTGTAGTAATTAAGTTGCCTCATGAGAAAATCACAAAGAACTGAAAGTTTTACAATATGATACTGAAACACTCAATAGATTTGTAGTGAGCATGGTGTGCAAATATGACAAAGTGATATCTCGCTTGCACCCTTTAGTGAAGCAAAACATAAATGCAGGGGCACCTCCAAGGTTTAAGTGACGACTAGATACAATGATTTCAGAATAAACGATATCATAATCATGCAAAAGACAATGGTACTTTGGGACAATGCACATTACACTCAGAATGACAATCATGCTCTAAATAGTTGGTGCTTTAAAGAAGGTGGAGACTCTCGAACCGTGGCTTTTGTTGGCAAGGTTGAAAACCCGTGGTCGGAAACAAAGACAAAACATGTACCAGAGCTCTTGGTTTTAAAAACATAGGTAATAATTATTTTTTAGATTTTGCATATTTCGTCAACGAATGCTAGCAGATAACTCAATTACTTCTCGAGCTGGACAAGTTTCGAGGAACGGCTCCCGAATGAGGACGATCACATCCTCTTAATCTCCTTTGTTTATCACTGCCAAAGTTTTCTGATTTCTCATGAACAAAGCGTGAAGGAGGGTTTGTTTGTTGTATAATTTTTTTAATGAGCCGGGCGCACTCTATGCCAGTTCCTTCTCGTATTATGGGTTTGCACATTAGACATGCAATCCCGGGGTGAAGCTTGTCCAACTTAAAAAGATCATGAATTAACTACTACTTACTCATGAGCTAAAACAGAGGCACAAAAGAGAAATGCTTTTTTTGAATAATTTCGAGATGGTACATGAAAGTCTTCGTTAGGAATGGCAGGTAAATACCATGTATAGGAAGGTATGGTGGACTCATATGGCATAACTGGTTTAAAGGATTTTGGATGCACAAGCAGTCAGTCCGCTTAGTACAGGCGAAGGTTAGCAAAAGACTGGGAGCGACCAACTAAGAGAGCAATGACGATCATAATCATGCAGAGAGACAAAGCAACATTGAATAAGGCATGGAAGTTATATCGCTACTCAGAAATTAAAGATCATCAAGGCTTGATAGACTTTCTTTACAGTCTTAAATATGTGTGAGCATACGCCAAGTCAATCAAAATAAATTCTTGGGGGAAGATACCACTAAACCATACCACATCATAGGCAAACAAATCATGTTGGTACTCCAATAACACATTGAGAACCCCCCAGCTATTTGAGACTAACCATAAGAAAACATGAACTACTAAGCACCATTATGCACATAGCATTTCTATCATAGACATATCAACCAGTGCAACAGAAGCCAACTCTCTTAACAAGATAAGCATGATAAATAAAGAGAGTTCGAGCGACCAACTAAACAAAAGCTCTTTAAAAAGATAAGCATGAAAACTAAGAGCTGAACATGATAGTAGTTATTGAAAGACAAAGAACACACACAACAAAGATAGACATGAAAATTCTATGTTATGTTCTAGGTTGAAGTGGAGCGGTGATACGTCCAAAACGTATCTATAATTTCTGCTTGCTCCATGCCTCTTTTGGGTGGTATTGCTATGTTATTTATACACTTCCATACAGATTTGATCATATTTGGACTAACCTATTAACTCAGTGCACCCCAGTGCCAGTTTCTGTTTTCGGCTGTTTTTGTATTTCAGGTTTTCACATTACGAGAACTGCCAGAAAAAATCCGGAAAAATTATATAAAAAATCAGCGTTCCAGAACCTACCAGGCACCCGAAGCACAGCCGGAGGGGGGCCACCAGGGCCCCAGGCGCCCTGGCGGCGCGCCCCCCCTGGGCCGCGTCGGGGGGGCGCCTGGCACCCCGAGGCTCCGCTGATGCCCCCCTTTGGCATATATTTAAAGCGTCTCCCGAAACCCTCGAGACGGGAACTCTTTTTCGCGATCTCATCTCAGTTCCGCCGCCGCCGCCGCTTCCAAGATCGGGAGCACCAGGAGAACTCTTCCCGGCACCCTGCCGGAGGGGAGGATCACCACCGGGAGCTTCTCCACCACCATGGACGCCTCCCGGATGAGTTGTGAGTAGTCTCCCTTGGACCATGGGTCCATGACCAGTAGCTATGTGATGTTCTCCTCCCATTCTTGTGCTTCACTAATTAGTCCTCGTGAGCTGCCCTACATGATCGAGGCACATATGTAATCCTTATGCTGTTGCTATGATGAGTTTGCTGGGATCCGATGGATTATGAGATTATGTTCAGGTTGTGTTTGAGTAATATTTTTGATTCACCTCTTTTATATTTATGTTCGTAAGTAATTCTTGCATGTTCTCCGTTGTTATTTATTGCTTTGGCCAAGTAGTAGGTAGTGACTCCAAGAGGGAACGTTATGCTTGATTGTGGGTTCATGCCCCTCGATGACTAGTTTGAGTGACAGAAACATGAGTCTAGGGGATGTGCTGTTGCCACAAGGGGGAAAACAACGGTGCTTGTGCCCGCGGGTGCAAGGATTGTTTACTTTACGCAAAGTTCTTTTAATGCAGTTGTCTGTTGCTTTGAGTTTACACTATGGGTGGGACTCGCAACTTAATACCAGCGAAATGTTCTGGATAGATATCTCAAGGTGGATGATTAGTAGTAGATGCAGATGGATTTCGGTCTACTTACCTCGGCGTACCGCCCATGCTTTGAACCTCTACCTTTCTTGCAACTTAGTCAGCATTGGTTTGCGCACATGGTCCTGTCAATTGCCCAGCTGTAATTCGTTTACCTCACATAGCAGTTTTATCGTCTTTTGGGAGAGAGACATCACTAGTGAACATCATGAGACTCCGGTCCATATTACCATCATTGATCACATCCGCTATTTACTTTCCGCTTTTTACTTACTATTGCAATTATACCTATCACTATTATCACTTGTGTTTGATCCTTTGTAAACTACAAGGCCGGAGGGATTGACAACCTCTCTGTACTCGTTGGGAGCAAAGTTATTTGTATCTGTGTGCAGGTCCACGTTGATTGCTAATATCTGGCGCCGTTAGCAGTTGACACCTTCTTGTTGAAACTGGGAGTCTCGGGGAAAACGATCCTTGGTATTGCCAAGGGAAAGCTTCTGCTACACTGCATCTCAAACCTTCCACTTGGGGTAACCAACGAGGGGTGAGAAGCCACCTAGCAAAGCAATTTCTGGCGCCGTTGCCGGGGACTCCACTCTTCAGGATAGGGGAGTTGCACGCCATCTTTTACCTTTGCTTTTAGTCTTGTTAGTTTACCTTTCAGTTTTTGCTTTAGTATCTTTTATCGAAAATCACAAAAATAGTTATCTTGCTTGCTTGCTACTATGGGTTCCACCGAGAACACCAAGTTGTGTGACTTCACTAGTCACAACAACGATGACTTTATCTGCACACCTATCACTACACCTGCCACTTCAGCACCTTCATATGAAATTAAACCTGCTTTACTGAACTTAGTCATGAAAGATCAATTCTCCGATGCTGGAGATGATGCTGCTTTACACTTAAACAACTTTGTTGAACTTTATGATATGCAAAAGTACCGAGAAGTAGACGGTGATATTGTTAAGCTTAAGCTTTTTCCTTTCTCTTTGAGAGGAGGAGCTAAAATTTGGTTTCAGTCTTTGCCTAGAAACAACATAGATTCATGGGACAAGTGCAAAGATGCTTTTATTGGAAAATACTATCCACCTGCTAAAATTATCCAACTAAGAAGTAACATAATGAATTTTAAATAATTGGATAATGAACACGTTGCCCAAGCTTGGGAACGTATGAAATCTCTTATCAAGAACTGCCCTACTCATGGTTTGACTACTTGGATGGTTATCCAAACTTTTTATGCAGGCTTGAACTTTACCTCGCGGAACTTGTTAGATTCGGACGCTGGAGGAACCTTTATGTCAACTACACTTGGTGCTGCCACAAAGCTTCTCGATGAGATGATGACCAACTATTCCCAATGGCACACCGAACGCGCTCCAACAGGTAGGAAGGTAAACTCTGTCGAGGAGATTTCCTCCCTAAATGAAAAAGTTCACTTGATCATGTCTCTGCTTTCGAAGCAATCTTCTGTTGATCCTCGTGATGTTCCTTTAAATTCTTTGATTGTTCAAGAACAAGTAGATGTGAATTTTATCTCTAGAAACAATTTTAACAACAATGCTTATAGGAGTAATTTTGGTAGCAATCCTAGACCGTTCCCCTCTAATTCTTACGGGAACAACAATGCTTATCCTAGCACCAAGAACTCCACTACTGAATTAGAGATTATGTTTAAAGATTTCATCACTACCCAAAAAGCCTTTAATAAGAGTGTAGAAGAAAAACTAAACAAACTAGATGATCTCTCTTTGAAGGTAGACCATTTAGCCAATGAGGTAGAATTGCTTAAAATTAAAACTTCTCCTCTTGAGGAGAGGAAGGTCACTCCTATTAATGCTATTCAAGTACAAATTAATGAAAATATTAGGATGATGGCTAAACTTAAAGAGAGATGGGCTAGAGAAAGGGAGGAAGAAGATAGAATTAAGAGCCTTCCTACCCACCACACTGTTGCTACTATCCAAGTTGTTGAGGATATCCAAACTCTTAGCACCCAATGCACTCCTAGTCCCGATGGACCTATTAATGGTGATGCTATGACTATAGAAACTACCAAACAAGTGAACCTAAAGGACACCACTACCAGTTTACTTGATGCTAGTGACCTTGATTTTGATAATTGCACTCTTACCGAAGATATTGATTTCCTTCACAAGATGTCTAGAGATCCCCGCACTAGCACGCTTAACCTTGCCTTCACAGAGCATATCACTAATGCTCTCATCAAAGCTAGGGACGAGAAACTTAGAGTAGAAGCCTCGATACCTAGAAAGCTAGAAGATGGTTGGGATCCTATGATTAAAATTAAAATAAACAACTTCTCTTGCTATGCTTTATGTGATGTTGGTGCTAGTACCTCTGTTATGCCCAAAAGAATATATGATATGCTTAAATTGAAACCTTATGATTCTTGTTCTTTTGGTGTTCGTCTCGTTGATTCTTCCATAAAGAAACCTTTGGGGAGGATCGACGATGTTCTTATCATTGTCAATGATAATTATGTTCCCGTTGATTTTACTATTATGGATATTGAATGTGAACCTTCGTGTCCAATTATTTTGGGACGTCCTTTTCTACGCACCGTTGGTGCTATCATTGACATGAAAGAGGGTAATATAAAATTCCAGTTTAATCTCAAGAAAGGGATGGAACACTTCCCTCGAAAGAAGATTAAGTTACCTTTTGAGTCCGTTATACGGGCTAGCTATTCTTTTACTCTTGATAAAACTTGATCTCTATGCATTATGCCTAGCTTAAAGGCATAAAAGAAAGCGCTTTTGGGAGGCAGCCCAATGAATAAATTTTATTTTGTTTTTGTTGTGTCTTGATGTTGTTACTACTGTAGCATCATCATTGTATCTTTGCTTTTCAATTTTGTGCCAAGTATAGCCTCTGATTGCAAGAAAGTTCAAAAGTTGTGACGTGCTGTCCAGGAAACAGATTTTGTCCTTGGATAAAAAAATTCGTATAAAATCACCAGATCATCTTTTCGGTCTGAATTTTTTCGACAGTGTGCTCTATATAATTGTCTTTCGTGCGTCTGTTCTGAGTTTTTTTATTAGAGTTGCAGAAGTGCCACGGAAAAATCATTTACTACCTGCTGTTCTGTTTTTCACAGATTCTGTCCTGTTTTGCCTTTCCTTCATTTTGCAAACCTAGAGCTTGATTTTTCTTTGCAAAAACCTTTTGGTAATCTTGAGAAACAGTAGAACTTCAAGAATATCTTTATTTCCAGCAAGGAACAATTATTTTATTATGGGTACTAACCTCGCTAATCAGATTATGATGAGTTATGTATGAAGGGAGTTTTCAAGTGTGCGAGGGAAGATGATAAAAAGATTCAGGAGTGTCAAACGCTCAAGCTTGGGGATGCCCCCATGCACCCCCAAGAAATATTCAAGGAGACTCAAGAGTCTAAGCTTGGGGATGCCCCCGTGCATCCCCTTCTCCATCAACATTATCAGTTCGTCTTTCATTCCACTATATTTTAATCACTTCATGTGTTAAGTGCTATGCTTGGAGCGTCTTGCTTTTAGTTTTCTTTAGCTTTTCATAATGATTCGGAACTCAGCTTTCTTTATGTGGGAGAGAAACACGCTCCACTTCTACCTAGAACATAACATAGAATTTTCATGTCTATCCTTGCTGTGTGTGTTCTTTGTCTTTTAATAGCTACTATCATGCTTAGCTCTTAGTATTCATGCTTATCTTTTTAAAGAGCTTTTGTTTAGTTGGTTGCTTGAACTCTCTTTAGTTATCATGCTTTTCTTATTAAGAGAGTTTGCTTCCGTTGCATTGGTTGATATGTCTATGATAAAGATGCTACGTGCATAATGGCGCTTAGTAGTCCAGGTTTTCTTATGGTTAGTCTCAAATAGCTGGGGGGTTCCCAATGTGTTATTGGAGTACCAAGATGATTTGTTTGCCTATGATGTGGTATGGTTTAGTAATATCTTCCTTCAAAGAATTTATTTTGATTGACTTAGCGTATGCTCACGCATATTTAAGACTGTAAAGAAAGTCTATCAAGCCTTGATGATCATTTGTTTCTGAGTAGCGATATAACTTCCATGCCTGATTCAATGTTGCTTTGTCGCTCTGCATGATTATGACCGTCATTGCTCTCTTAGTTGGTCACTCCCAGTCTTTTGCTAACCTCCACCTGTACTAAGCAGACTAACTGCTTGTGCATCTACATCCTTTTAATCCAGTTATGCCATATGAGTCCACCATACCTTCCTACATGGTATTTACCTGCCATTCCTAACGGAGACTTGCATGTACCATCTCGAAATTATTCAAAGAAAAAAGCATTCCTACTTTGTGCCTCTGTTGTAAGTTCATGAGGAAGTAGTGGTTAATTCATGATCTTTTTAAGTTGGACAAGCTTCACCCCGGGATTGCATGTATAATGTGCAAACCCATAATACGAGAAGGAACTGGCATTGAGTGCGCCTGGCTCAAAAAGATAATATAACAAACAAACCCTCCTTCACGCTTTGTTCATGAGAAATCAGAAAACTTTGGCAGTGATAAACAAAGGAGATTAAGAGGATGTGATCGTCCTCATTCGGGAGCCGTTCCTCGAAACTTGTCCATCTCAAGAAGTGATTGAGTTGTCTGCTAGCATTCGTTGAAGAAACATGCATGATCTAAAAAAATTATTACCTCTGTTTTAAAACCAAGAGCTCTGGTACATGTTTTGTCTTTGTTTCCGACTACGGGTTTTCAACCTTGCCAACAAAAGCCATGGTTCGAGAGTCTCCACCTTCTTTTAAATCACCAACTACTGAGAGCATGATTGTCATTCTGAGTGTAATGTGCATTGTCCCAAAGTAGCATTGTCTTTTGCATGATTGTGATATCGTTTATTCTGAGATCATTGTATCTAGTCATCACTTAAACCTTGGAGGTGCCCCTGCATTTATGTTTTGCTTCACTAAAGGGGGCAAGCGAGATATCACTTTATCATATTTGCACACCATGTTCATTACAAATATATTTGATGTTTCACTATTATATTGTAAAACTTTCAGTTCTTTGTGATTTTCTCATGAGGCAACTTAATTACTATAGATTCATTATCTCAGTAAGCTTTTGTCATGTGACTATGAAAAAGTCCTATATGGTTAATAGCATGTCACCACAGAAATTATTCTTGTTATCATTTACCTACTCGAGGACGAGCAGGAATTAAGCTTGGGGATGTTGATACGTCCAAAACGTATCTATAATTTCTGCTTGCTCCATGCCTCTTTTGGGTGATATTGCTATGTTATTTATACACTTCCATACTTTTTTGATCATATTTGGACTAACCTATTAACTCAGTGCACCCCAGTGCCAGTTTCTGTTTTCGGCTGTTTTTGTATTTCAGGTTTTCACATTACGAGAACTGCCAGAAAAAATCCGGAAAAATTATATAAAAAATCAGCGTTCCAGAACCTACCAGGCACCCGAAGCACAGCCGGAGGGGGGCCACCAAGGCCCCAGGCGCCCTGGCGGCGTGCCCCCCCCCTGGGCCGCGCCGGGGGGAGCGCCTGGGCCCCCCGAGGCTCCGCTGATGCCCCCCTTTGGCATATATTTAAAGAGTCTCCCGAAACCCTCGAGACGGGAACTCTTTTTCGCGATCTCATCTCAGTTCCGCCGCCGCCGCCGCTTCCAAGATCGGGAGCACCAGGAGAACTCTTCCCGGCACCCTGCCGGAGGGGAGGATCACCACCGGGAGCTTCTCCACCACCATGGACGCCTCCCGGATGAGTTGTGAGTAGTCTCCCTTGGACCATGGGTCCATGACCAGTAGCTATGTGATGTTCTCCTCCCGTTCTTGTGCTTCACTAATTAGTCCTCGTGAGCTGCCCTACATGATCGAGGCACATATGTAATCCTTATACTGTTGCTATGATGAGTTTGCTGGGATCCGATGGATTATGAGATTATGTTCAGGTTGTGTTTGAGTAATATATTTGATTCACCTCTTTTATATTTATGTTCGTAAGTAATTCTTGCATGTTCTCCGTTGTTATTTATTGCTTTGGCCAAGTAGTAGGTAGTGACTCCAAGAGGGAACGTTATGCTTGATTGTGGGTTCATGCCCCTCGATGACTAGTTTGAGTGACAGAAACATGAGTCTAGGGGATGTGCTGTTGCCACAAGGGGGAAAACAACGGTGCTTGTGCCCGCGGGTGCAAGGATTGTTTACTTTACGCAAAGTTCTTTTAATGCAGTTGTCTGTTGCTTTGAGTTTACACTATGGGTGGGACTCGCAACTTAATACCAGCGAGATGTTCTGGATAGATATCTCAAGGTGGATGATTAGTAGTAGATGCAGATGGATTCCGGTCTACTTACCTCGGCGTACCGCCCATGCTTTGAACCTCTACCTTTCTTGCAACTTAGTCAGCATTGGTTTGCGCACATGGTCCTGTCAATTGCCCAGCTGTAATTCGTTTACCTCACATAGCAGTTTTATCGTCTTTTGGGAGAGAGACATCACTAGTGAACATCATGAGACTCCGGTCCATATTACCATCATTGATCACATCCGCTATTTACTTTCCGCTTTTTACTTACTATTGCAATTATACCTATCACTATTATCACTTGTGTTTGATCCTTTGTAAACTACAAGGCCGGAGGGATTGACAACCTCTCTGTACTCGTTGGGAGCAAAGTTATTTGTATCTGTGTGCAGGTCCACGTTGATTGCTAATATCTGGCGCCGTTAGCAGTTGACACCTTCTTGTTGAAACTGGGAGTCTCAGGGAAAACGATCCTTGGTATTGCCAAGGGAAAACTTCTGCTACACTACATCTCAAACCTTCCACTTGGGGTAACCAACGAGGGGTGAGAAGCCACCTAGCAAGCGGGTCTCTCTCCCACACAAAGAAAGCTGGGTTCCAACTCGTTATGAACAGAAAGCAAAGCTAAAGAAAACTAAAAGCAAGACGCTCCAAGCATAGCACATAACACATGAAGTGATAAAAATATAGTGGAACGAAAGACGAACTGATAATTGTTGATTGAGAAGGGGATGCACGGGGGCATCCCCAAGCTTAGACGCTTGAGTCTTCTTGAATATTTCTTGGGGGTGCACGGGGGCATCCCCAAGCTTGAGCGTTTGACCCTCCTGAATCTTTTTATCATCTTCCCTCGCACACTTGAAAACTCCCTTCATACATAACTCATCATAATCTGATTAGCGAGGTTAGTACCCTTAATAAAATAATTTTTCCTTGCTGGAAATAAGGATATTCTTGAAGGTCTACTGTTTCTCAAGATTGCCAAAAGGTTTTTGCAAAGAAAAAGCAAGATCAAGGTTTGCAAAACGAAGGAAAGGCAAAACAGGACAAAATATGTGAAAAAGAGACCAGCAGGTAGTAAATAATTGTTTCGGGGCACTTCTGCAACTCAATTCAAAAAACTCAGAACAGAAGCTCGAAAGCCAATTGTATAGAGCACGCTGTCGAAAAAATTCAGACCAAAAAGATGATCTGGTGATTTTATACGAATTTTTCTGTCCAAGGACAGAATCTGTTTCCTGGACAGCACGTCACAACTTTTGAACTTTCTTGCAATCAGAGGCTAAACTTGGCACAAAGCTGAAAAGTAAAGATACAATGATGTTGCTACAGTAGTAACAAACATCAAGACCACTAAAAACTGAAAGGACAAGCTGAAAGCAAAGATAACAAGGGTTGTCTCCCTAGAGCTCTTTCTTTATAGCCATAAAGATAGGCTTAAGACTTTAATGATGCTCTCGTAGGAATAAGAGTTGTAGAGCAAAAGAGAGCATCAAGAAGCAAATATCAAACACATTTAAGCCTAACATGCTTCCTATGCATAGGAATATTACAATAGAATAATTCATTGAAGCACAAAGCAATAAGCATAGGAAGACAAAACAAGTGCAGCTTCAAAACCTTCAACATAAAGAGAGGGAACTTGATATTATTGCAATATCTATAAGCATATGTTCCCTTATCATAATAATTTTCAGTGGGATCACGAATAAACTCAACAATATAAGCATCACATAAAGCATTGTTACCATGATCCACATGCAAAAAGGTACTCTTACTCTCCACATAAGCATAATCTTTCTCATTGGTAAAAGTGGGAGTAGGACTATCATAAACAACTTGAACACTATAGATTAATTGTGTATTAGGAAGATGGTGTTCAACAAGGGAGTAATTCCCTCCATGATTATGACAAGTTTCATAAGGATAATTTCTCCTTATGTCATAGGTACCTTTATGATCACTATAGATTGGAGTTATAACATCATCATGGTAGAGAAGAGCATTATCATTGCTAGCAACTATATTTGTAAACATGTTGTCTTTATTCTTACTAGAAAAAGAATTATCAATTACCACATCACTAGTGGGTAAAGGATTTGCAATCCTATCATCCCCGAGCTTAGAGCTTCCCATATCATCACTTTCAGAGTTGGTACCAAAAAGATTTTCAAGATCATAAGTAGCATTATCATCATTTTCCCAATCACAATAAGTAACATGCATATCATAATCAAAATCATCTTCAATAGTACCTACGGACGTATCATCAAGATAATAATTAAGGCAATAAACTTCACCTTCTTCTTTGAACTTACAACCGTTAGGATAAAAGTTGATGGGAGGAATATGCTCAGGCCAGGTTGATACCCATTCTTCTTCTTTCTTGCTCCTCTTCCTCCTCCTCTTCTTTTTCTTCTTCTTAACCTTAGGAGGGAGTGGTTGGAGATGAAGCTTCTCCACATATCCTGGTTTATCATTAGAAACAATAGGGGAAACTTGGGAGAAACTCTCCTTTTTATTAGCAGAAATATAAGAGACATTTTTATACTTTGGTAAAGTTCCCTCCTTTCTAATCTTACTTATGTAATCATTTTCATGGCAATTAACAACACAATAGAGATGGCAATTTTGCAAAGTGTTTTTTATTCCTATGGCATTAACATCTAGCCAAGAAGTCTTTTCTGATAACTCTTCACACATCAAAAATAACATAAGCTCATCATAAAGATCAGAGGTGATCATGTTATCACACAACTGGTTAACAGTTATGTTTTGAAAGTTCATGCATTGAAAATTAAAGTGACCCTCTATACAGCAAAGTTGACAAGTAAAAGGATAAAGGTCACACAATTCTCTAGCAATTTCATTTAAATCTCTGACCCAAGTGATTGTTCTTTCATGCTTATGTTGCTTACAATACTTCTCTTCTTCAATCATAGGCCTTTCACAAGGTCTATCCACTCCACAAAAATTAACATGCTTATATAAAACTTCATTTTTAGGAATTGGATCATGCATGTTGCAATCATCATGAACAATTTCATTTTCTTTGCAATTCTCTTTAAAAGGTTCATGATGCTTGATCCAATCCTCCTTAGGCATATTAAGATGTGAAGCAAAAGATTTGAGGAAATCAACAAGGAGTTGAGAATCAAGCCCAAACTTAGCACTAAACTTATTAAAACTTGTAGTTTCAACAAAGGAGTTAATGCAATCATACTCATAAATTATACCTGACTCTTTACCTTTGTCGATCTCCCAATCTTCAGTGTTGCGTTGAATTCTTTCAAGGAGTTCCCATTTAGCATCAATCTTTTCGTTTGTGAAAGAACCCATAGAGGAAGCATCGAGCAAATCTTTATACTGTCGAGAGAGCCTCGCATAGAAATTAGTAATAATCATATCTTTGGGGAGCCCATGGTTAGGACATTTTAGCATTAACGTTTTCAGTCTCCCCCAAGCTTGAGCTACGCTCTCTCCGTCATGAGAGAAATTATAAACATAATTCCTATTCTCATGGACTTCATGAAGAGGATAAAACTTGGAGTAAAAGAGAGACATAAGCTCTTGCCAATCAAGCAAGTGCGAGTTATCGAGAAGCTTATACCAATCTGAAGCTTTATCTATAAGTGATACGGCGAACAATTTCCTCATGACAAACTCCATTGATACACCTGCAAGCTTAAATAATGAACATAGTTGTGACAGATATAGCAAGTGTTCACCGGGATGTCTGTCTCCTGCATAACGATTAGCCAAAACATAATCGATAATACCAGCCGGTATTTTATAGGGCACAATTTCAGTAGGAGGAGGAGCAACCACCACAGGTGTGGGGCGTCTTCCCAAAAGCAACGAACTAAGATTGCGGTTTTCCATAAACATAACTAGTGAAATAAAAACAAGAAACAAAAAGATTTAATTGCAAGATCTAAAGATATACCTTCAAGCACTCACTTCCCCGGCAACGGCGACAGAAATAGCTTGATGTCTACACACGCTTCTACTCATGTAGACTATGTTGGGCCTCCAAGTGGAGAAGTTTGTAGGACAGCAGCAATTTCCCTCAAGTGGATGACCTAAGGTTTATCGAACTCAGGGAAGTAGAGGTTGAAGATGGTCTCTCTCAAGCAACCCTGCAACTAAGATACAAGAAGTCTCCTGTGTTCCCAACACACCTAATACAACTAGGAGTTGTATAGGTGCACTAGTTCGGCGAAGAGATGGTAAAATATGGATGATAGGAGTGGCAAAGCAAAGTAATATAAATCTTTAATAAAAAGTGCAGCAAGCAAACAAGTGGTAAACATGAGCACAAATGGTATTGCAATGGTGGAAACAAGGCCTAGGCTTCATACTTTCACTAGTGGCAACTCCCAACAACATTAACATAATCGAATCACATGATATTTCCCATAAAACATGCAATGGAGACGCACTCGGAGGTCATTCCTTCGTGGTCAAGAGAGGACGAGAATTATGTAGGGCTACAAAAGCACACCTCAAAGTTCGTAGTTCTCAATCTAAGGATTTCCCAATGTCACCGCGGCCATCCAAAGAGAGTCCCACAATCACCACAACATATCTAAAGGATACTCAAAGACAAGCACCAAGAGACTCTCAATCTTCAATCAACACACAAGAGAGGAAATCACTCATGAAAATATTTTTCTAATCCATGTCCAATAGACCGCTGTCACCTTGGTCTCGGGGATTATACTAGATAAAGACAAGTGAGTACATCAATCCAATACATAGAGGAAGGGGAAATATCACGGGATCACCCTAGATTAACATAGCCTATGATCACAACGAAGATCACATCATGTGGGAGAGAATTGACCACATAGCTACTGGTAGAAACCTCAGCCCCGAGGAGGAACTACTCCCGCATCATGGAGGGAGGAAGCAACGTCGATGGAGATGAATCCGGGGGCACTTCCCCGTCCCGGCAGGGTGCCGGCACAGGAATTCTGGTCCCCCAAAACTTGATGGCGATGGCGGCGGAGATCGGAATTGCGTCTGGAAAAAAGGGGGTCTGGAATCAGGGTTTCTGCGACGCGGTGTAAATATATGCCAAAGGGGGTCGCCAGGGGAGCTAAGGGGGGCCC
>LR738711.1:929038450-929050116 GCA_902687465.1 Secale cereale | reverse complement strand
ACGCGGCCTGGAGGGGGGCCGCGTGGCCAGGGCGCCTGGAGCCCTGGTGGCCCCCCTCCGGCCCTACTTTGGCCGCATGGAAGCTTCCGGAACGCTGATTTTTTATATATTTTCCCCGGAATTTTTCTGGCAGTTTACGTAATGGGAAAACCTGAAATACAAAAACAGCAGAAAACAGAAACTGGCACTGGGGTGCACTGAGTTAATAGGTTAGTCCAAATATGATCAAAAGTGTATGGAAGTGCATAAATATCATAGCAATATCACACAAAAAGGGCATGGAGCAAGCAGAAATTATAGATACGTTTTGGACGTATCATAGACTCGTCAAGTTAACCCTAAGTGTATTGCGTGTGTAAATCTGGCTTACACCAGTTGTATGCGAACATTAGAGCCTATCACACCCGATCATCACGTGGTGCTTTGGAACAACGAACCTTAGCAACGGTGCACAGTTAGGGGGAACACAATTCTTGAAATTTTAGTGAGAGATCATCTTATTTACTACCGTCGTCCTAAGCAAATAAGATGTAAAACATGATAAACATCACATGCAATCAAATAGTGACATGGTATAGCCAATATCATTTTGCTCCTTTTGATCTTCATCTTCGGGGCTCCATGATCATCATCGTCACCGACATGACACCATGATCTCCATCATCATGATCTCCATCATCGTGTCTTCATGACGTTGTCTCGCCAAACATTACTTCTACTACTATGGCTAACGGTTAGCAATAAAGTAAAGTAATTACATGGCGTTTTTCAATGACACGTAGGTCATATAATAAAATAAGACAACTCCTATGGCTCCTGTCGGTTGTCATACTCATCGACATGCAAGTCGTGATTCCTATTACAAGAACATGATCAATCTCATACATCACATATATATCATTCATCACATCCTTTTGGCCATATCACATCACACGGCATATGCTGCAAGAACAAGTTAGACGTCCTCTAATTGTTGTTGCAAGTTTTTACGTGGCTGCTATAGGTATCTAGCAGGAACGTTTCTTACCTACGCCAAAACCACAACATGATATGCCAATTACTATTTACCCTTCATAAGGACCCTTTTCATCAAATCCGATCCGACTAAAGTGGGAGAGATAGACACCCGCGAGCCACCTTATGCAACTAGTGCATGTCAGTCGGTGGAACCTGTCTCACGTAAGCGTACGTGTAAGGTCGGTCCGGGCCGCTTCATCCCACAATGCCGTCAAATCAAGATAAGACTAGTTGCGGCAAGTAAATTGACATGATCTACGCCCACAACAATCTTGTGTTCTACTCGTGTATAGTAACTACGCATAGACCTAGCTCATGATGCCACTGTTGGGGATCATTGCATAAAATCAAAAAATATCCTACGTATCACCAAGATCTATCTATGGAGTCTACTAGCAACGAGAGGGGAGTGCATCTTCATACCTTTGAAGATCGCAATGCGGAAGCGTTATAAGAACGCGGTCGGTGGAGTCGCACACGAAGCGATTCAGATCGCGACCGAATCCGATCTAAGCACCGAACAACGGTGCCTCCGCGTTGAACACACGTGCAGCCCGGTGACGTCTCCCGCGCCTTGATCCAGCAAGGAGAGAGGGAGAGGTTGGGGAAGACTCCGTCCAGCAGGAGCACGACGGCGTGGTGGTGATGGAGGAGCGTGGCAATCCTGCAGGGCTTCGCCAAGCACCGCGGGAGAGGAGGAGTAGTAGGGAGAGGGGGAGGGCTGCGCCAGGACTTGGGTGCGGCTGCCCTCCCTCCCCCCATATATATATAGGGGCCAGGGAGAGGGGGGCCGGCCCCCTCAGATGAGATATGAGGGAGGGGGCGGCGGCCAGAGGGGGTGCCTTGCCCCCTAAGGCAAGGGGGCGCCCCCTTTTAGGGTTCCTCAAAAACCCTAGGCGCCTTGGGCCCTGGGGGGGGCGCACCAGCCCACCAGGGGCTGGTTCCCCCCTTCACTTGGTCCACTTGGCCCACCGAGCAGGTGGCCCCACCCGGTGGACCCCCGGTCACCATCCAGTGGCCCCGGTACAATACCGGTTACCCCTGAAATCATTCAGGTGACCAAAACGGGACTTCTCATATATAAATCTTTACCTCCGGACCATTCCGGAACTCCTCATGACATTCGGGATCTCATCCGGGACTCCGAACAACATTCGGTAACCACGTACTACATTCACTATAACCCTAGCGTCATTGAACCTTAAGTGTGTAGACCCTACGGGTTCGGGAACCATGCAGACATGACCGAGACATCTCTCCGGCCAATAACCAACAGCAGGATCTGGATACCCATGTTGGTTCCCACATGTTCCACGATGATCTCATCGGATGAACCACGATGTCAAGGATTCAATCAATCCCGTATACGATTCCCTTTTTCTATCGGTATAGCACTTGCCCGAGATTCGATCGTCGGTATACCGATACCTTGTTCAATCTCGTTATGGCAAGTCTCTTTACTCGTTCCGTAACACATCATCCCGTGACTAACCACTTAGTCACATTGAGCTCATTACGATGATGTATTATCGAGTGGGCCCAGAGATACCTCTCCGTCATACGGAGTGACAAATCCCAGTCTCGGTTCGTGCCAACCCAACAGATGCTTTCGGAGATACCCGTAGTGTACCTTTATAGCCACCTAGTTATGTTGTGACGTTTGGCACACCCAAAGCATTCCTACGGCATCCGGGAGTTGAAAACCTCATAGTTTAAGGAAATGATACTTGACATTGGAAAAGCTTTAGCATATGAACTACACGATCTTGTGCTAGGCTTAGGATTGGGTCTTGTCCATCACATTATTCTCCTAATGATGTGATCCCGTTATCAATGACATCCAATGTCCATGGTCAGGAAACCGTAACCATCTGTTGATCAACGAGCTAGTCAACTAGAGGCTTACTAGGGACACATTGTGTTCTAAGTATTCACACATGCATTACTGTTTCCGGATAATACAATTAAAGCATGAACAATAGACAATTATCATGAACAAGGAAATATAATAATAACCATTTTATTATTGCCTCTAGGGCATATTTCCAACAATCGTGTATGGGAGAAGGTCAAGGGTTGGATGGAGAAGCTTCTTTCTATGGGAGGGAAGGAAGTGCTAATCAAATCTGTTGCTCAAGCAATCCTGGTTTACTCTATGGCATGCTTCAGGTTACCTAGAGGTCTTTGTGAGAATATTACATGCATCATAAGGCAGCTCTGGTGGGGTAGTAAGCAAGGCAAACGAAAACTAGTGTGGGTATCATGGGAGATCATGACAATACCTAAATACATGGTGGGCCTAGGTTTCCACGATCTTGAGATCTTTAATCTCGCTTCACTGGCTAGGCAGGCATGGAGAGTGCTTAACAATCCGAATACTCTCACCTCTTTGATTCTTAAAGCAGCATATTTCCCTGAAATAGGGTTGCTCGAGGCCGAGCTGGGTGCGCATCCCTCATAGATATGGCATGCTATCATTGATGGAAGAGATATAATGAAGCAAGGAGTCATAAGGAGGATCGGGGCGGGAGAGATCATGATGATCTGGGAGCACAATTGGATCCTGCGGCATGAAATTTTGAGACCTATAGCCTCTTTGGTTGCTAACCCTCCCATCCGAGTGCATGAACTGATCGACCAAACACCTTGAACATGGAAAGTGGATCTGGTTCGTTCGGTGTTTATTCCCATTGATGCGGAAGCCATACTCAAGATTCCTTTGTGTACAAGGAGAGTTGATGACTTTTGGGCATGGAGCAGAGAAAAGAGAGGGAATTTCACTGTCCGCTCAGCTTATCGCATGATCCAAAATACGAAGCTCAGGCGCGAGAACTGGCTGTATGGTAATGAGGCCCGTCTAGCACCGAGAAGAGTAGCAGTTGGTCATCTCTATGGTACACACAGGCTCCAAACAAGATTCGGGTGTTTTTGTGGCATTTGGCAAGGGAGTCTATACTCATGTATGATATTCTCCACCATCGCAATATGGCTACCTCACCGGCGTGCCAGATGTGCGGGGCAGCGGACTCCTTGAGACATGCCTTGCTTGATTGCACAATGTCGAGAAGCGTCTGGGCCTTGGCACCTGAACCCTTGGTGGAGCAGATGAGCACCTACGACTACCCAAGTGCAAAAGCATGGCTTTTCACTATGGAAAATCTGTTATCAATTGCGGACTTCACAAGGCTTGGTGTTACTCTGTGGGCGATTTGGAGCTCGAGGAGAAAGCTGATTCATGAAGGAGTGCACCAAACACCGTACACTACCAATGCTTTTGTGACCTCTTTCATTGATGATCTCCAGGTGTTAGCTAAACCACATGGGAGGCCTACAGCTACGCAGCTGCGCTCGAGCCAGTGGGTGCCACCCCGGGAAGGAACCTGTAAGATCAATGTCGACGCTGCGTTAATGAGAAACAGACCGGTCGGCGCGGTTTCAGCGGTGTGCAGAGACCGGCATGGAGGTTTCTTAGGCACGTCCACGATTACCTTCGAGGGCTTGGATGATCCTACGACGCTTGAGGCCTTGGCAGTACGGGAGTCACTTGCTTTGGCGGGTGATCTTTACGAGCGCAGGATCTCGGTGGCCTCGGACTGCAAAATTGTTATTGATGATATCAGAAAGGGAAGTGCAGCGTCCTATGGTGCTATCATTAGGGAGATTGTAGATCGTTCCAATACTTTTGCTACTTATTTTTTTAGCCATGAATTTAGGGGCTCGAAGGTCGAGGCTCACAATTTAGCGAAGCATGCTCTCTCACTTGGTGTTGGTCGCAGTGTGTGGTTAAGCAGCCCATGTGATCTTTCTTCCGTCCTTGTAAACATTGTGACGAGTTAAATAAAAGCTTCGCGAGATTGCCTAAAAAAATGCAACACTTCATTCATTAGATTATAAACTTATTTTGTCTTGATATGTGTGATGTTACTCATACTATGACCCGTCTAGGTGTATACATTACCTTATAAAAAATAAATAATCCAAAAACACAGAAATTACCCACAATTTGAGAAGTTATGGTGTAGATGCTCTCAGAGCCGGTACATCATTATGACACCCCACTTCGTTCCGTCGCTCCGGCCTGTTTTGGCGGCAAATTTGACAATTTTGACCTGTTGGCGTAATCAATTCTCGGAATGAACTACCTGCGAAACTATTTCACAGCCATGACCTTTTTGGGTAGCGCCTGTCACGACGGCGCTGCATCCTACTGTGTAGCGCCTGGCTCAGGGGCGTTGCACGCATGTCCACCGTGGTAGCCTCCGGGCCCGCACCCGGCCGTGCAGCGCCTCCGAGCTAGGCGCCACACATCGTAATGTGCAGCGCCTCCGAGCCAGGCGCTGCACAATGACTTATCCAGCAGCCGCGTGAAGGCCCAATCCCCACCCATTGCAGTTACAGAAGAGAGAAGAGAGGAGGCTGTGGCGGTTGCTGGATCCCATCCTCTCCCTCTCTCAATCTCATCCCCAAAAAACTTCAGATCTGAGGGTTTTGTCCGTGGAGTTCTTCACCCTTCCATCCTACAAGGTACACTCCTCCGATCCCCTTCTTTCTATCCATAAATTTTCTTTTTTTTAAGATTTATGTAATCCTTTTTTGATTAGATTAGAATCTTGCATATGTGGCATTTATGATTTGTAGATGATTTATAAGTTATATGTAACCTTAGTTTAGTTAGTATGTATTGAAAAAATGTGCTTCTATGTTGGAAACCTACATTATGTTAGATTGTATTAGATGTTATTTCAGATGAGTTAGATGAATTGAATATTAGTTATATGGAAAAGATATTTGAACTGAAGTAGGCTTAGTTTAGTTATTTTGTATTCATAGGATGATGTTATTTATATGGTTTGAGAAGAAAACATTTTTTCAAATTTTGCATCTAGTAGCCGTAGTTTTGTTTTTGTGTATTCAAAATTTAATCGTGTTGACAAGATTTTTTTTTTTTCAAATGGTTAGGATGGATTGGCTTCTCGATGATCACTGGGACAAACAACACCGGTCTTACGCTATGTCGGTGGATCATCGGGTAATAATGAAAGTTCCGGTGTTAATTATTTCGTTATTTTTCAAACACATACCCCCAGATTTAATGATTTGTTTGTTTTGCTTGTAGGCGGCTTTGGATGACTATTTGGATGACGATGAGGATGACGAGCCGGAGCGGGTTCCTCTTCCTAGGAAGGCGAAGAAGATTAGTGTGAAGAGGGGGGAGGAGCCAGCAAGCGCGGAAGGAACTAGTCGTATTACTCTTTTTGTAATGTCGAACCCTATGTTGATAGTAATGTCGAACTTGTCGTAATGATTACGTGTTGAACTCTATGTTGGTTCTAATGTTAAACTCTATGTTGGTTCTAATGTTAAACTCTATGTTGGCACTATATGTGTTGAAGTATTCATCTTTGTAATGTGTATGCAACTGTTTGTGACTAAAACAGACCCATTTAGAGAGACAAAACTGGTGCAACAGTGATCAATAGAAATGTAGGAAAAGATACAGACTTGTGTGGCGCCTAGCCCCTAGGCGCCACACTGTACTGTGCAGCGCCTACCTGCCAGGCATTGCACTATACAGTGTGGCGCCTGAGAGCTAGGCGCTGCACAGGTCTGTATCTTTTTAGAGCTTTCTGTTGCTCTCTTTCGGCTGCTGGATAAGTCATTGTGCAGCGCCTGGCTCGGAGGCGCTGCACATTACCATGTGTGGCGCCTGGCTCAGAGGCGCTGCACGGCCGGGTGCGGGTCCGGGGGCTGCCACGGTGGACAGGCGTGCAACGCCCCTGCGCTAGGCGCTGCACAGTAGGGTGCAGCGCCGTCGTGGCAGGCGGTACACAAAAAGATCATGGCTGTGAAATAGTTTCACGGACAGTTTATTCCGTAAATTGATTACGCCAACAGGTCAAAATTGTCAAATTTGCCTGTTTTGGCTCATCATGCTTGACGTGACAGCAGTTCCATTTTCCGCATCAAATTTTGAACCGTATCCCACGGAGCTACAGATAAACAGTCAAAATCTTTGGGGAAATCCGAGCGTGACGACGGGCCGCGGTATCATCAGAAATTCAGATACTACTGTACAAAGCTACAGAATACGGGACAGGCGCGCGGCGGAGCGGGACCTCACCCGGATCGATCGATGCAGTCACTCCTGTGGGAGCTGCATGCCCTCTCTCGTCGCCTTCCTCAACTTGCCGCCGTTGGCCGCTTGCTCTGCGCTTAGCAAAATATCACGCATGCAGCCATTGCCAGCTGCGTACGGCAAATTTGACTATTTTGACCTGTTGTGGCAACAAATTCACAAAATGAACCGCTCGCGAAACTATTTCACTCCCGTAACCCTTTTGTGCAGCGCCCGCCACGACGGCGCTGCACCCTTCTGTGCAGCGCCTGCCCTGTAGGCGTTGCACGCCTGTCCACCGTGGCAGCCCCTGGCCCGCACCCAGCCGTGCAACGCCTCCCACTCAGGCGCTGCACATTGTAATGTGCAGCGCCCCCGAGCCAGGCGCTACACTAGCAGTTATCCCTTCGCCGCACGCACGCCCAATCCCCACCCTTCCATTAACCCTTGCGGCTGCTGCATCTTCTCCTCCCCCCTCCTCAATCTCAATCTCAAAAACCCTCAGATCTGAAGCTTTTGTCCGTGGATTTCTTCCCCCTTCGATCCTACAAGGTACACTCCTCCGATCCCCTTCTTTCTATCCATACATTTTCTCTTTTTTGCAAGATTTGTGTAATTCTTTTTAGATTAGATTAGAATATTGCATATGTGGGATTTGTGATTTGTAGATGATTATGTTAGATGGTATTTGATGGTATTAGATGGTATTAGATTATGTTAGTGTAGTTAGTATTCAAGTAGTGTTAGTTTAGTTAGATGAGTTAGATGAATTTAGGAGAGGGGGAGGATGATGTTAGTGTAGTTAGTATTGAAGTAGGCTTAGTTAGTTAGTATGTATTGAAAAAACTCTTCTATGTTGGAAACCTACACTATGTTAGATGGTATTAGATGTTATGTTAGATGAGTTAGGATATTATTTTAGATTAGTTAGATGTTATTTTAGATGGAAACCTACATTATGTTAGATGGTATTAGATGTTATGTTAGATGAGTTAGGATGTTATTTTAGATGAGTTAGATGTTAATTTAGATGGAAACCTACATTATGTTGGAAACTCTTCTATGTTGGAAACCTACATCGTGTTGAATACATTTTTTCAAATTTTTTCAAATGGTTAGGCTGATGGAGTGGCTTCTCGATGATCACTGGGACAAACAACACCGGTCTTATGCTATGTCCGTGGATCAACGGGTAATAATGAAATTTGCCGTTGTTAATTATTCCGTTAATTTTCAAACACATACCCCATATTTAATGATTTATTTGTCTTGCTTGTAGGAACTTGCACCTCTGAAGCTTCGGGCTCACAGAGTGAACCTTGAAAGGATGCGCTATGATGAGCGCTACACACCTTATGTTAGGGAGGCAGGACTTCTCCCTTTCATTCAGCTGGTCAGCCGGTCGACGCCACCCAACAATGCTGCGGCACTCACCGCGCTCATTGATCACTGGAGGCCTGAGACGCACAGTTTCCATCTGCGGACCGGGGAGATGACGGTGACACTTCAGGATATAGCAATGATCACCGGTCTTCCTGTCGATGGTGTTCCTTTATGTACGAGCACTGATTCAGATGGGTGGCGCCAGCAGATGGAAGCCCTTATCGGCATGGTTCCTCCAGAGCCTCAGGAACCAGCAGATGAAGGCAAGAAGAAGGAAAGAGTCGCAGCCGGTGCCCCTTACACCTGGATTACCACGCACTTTGGTACTTGCCCTTTGGAGGCTGATGAGGACACGGTGAGGACACATGCTCGTGTCTACATGTGGTATGTTATATCCAGGACTTTGTTTGCTGATGGCACAGGCAAGAATGCTCCATGGATGTGGCTGAAGGCGTTGACCGTCTTCGATAGCAATTGGAGTTGGGGTTCGGCGACACTGGCTTACTTGTATAGACAGGTATGAAGTTGTTCATATTTCATCTCATTGGTACATGCTGAATGCGATCTTTCTTTTAATACGATCATGATCTTTCTTTATGTGCAGTTGGACGAAGCCAGTTGCAGGCTATCTGGAGGTATCGGTGGTTGTTTGCTCGCTCTTTCCATATGGAGCTGGGAGCGTTTGCCGGTTGGACGTCCGAAGACCGTGAAGTACGAGCCTTGGGACGAGAAAGAGGACCCACTACGGCTCCCCACTTGGGCTTACAAGTGGGATGTGTTAAATGAGATGACGGATGATCCATCGGTCATGTACAAGCTCTACAGGAGTGAGATGGACGCCATCACGGCTGAGCAGGTTAGTCGATATTGCATAAGTTTTTATCATGCTTATATCTTAACTAGATATCAATTTTGCATTTTATCCCCTTTTGCAGGTTGTATGGGAACCGTATGGCAGCGGAGATAGTTTTGGGAACCCTCATGAGTTCGCGCTGAATCCGATGTGCACTAGGGATAGGGAACTCTGGCATATGCGGTGTCCACTCATATGCAACTGGGCGGTCGAGGTTCACCTGCCACATCGGGTGTACCGCCAGTTTGGTTTGTTCCAGGCATTCCCGCCGGAATGGGAGGACACGGACCGACTGCTACACGCGTAAGATATAACTAACCTTGAGCACCTAGATGCTTGTCGACCTCATCGTTGGTTCTAATAGTATGTTTATAACCTCCAGGTTGGATAGGAAAAAGCAGCGCAAGATCAAGGACTGGGCCAAGCATCACAGGAAGTATGTTGTGCAGTGGCAGTATGCTATTGATCAAGCTAGGCGCAACAAAGGAGCTCCGCTTCGTGAGCACAGCCCGTTGGCGTTCAACAACTATCTCACATGGTTCCTTGCAAGAACCCGTGTGGAGGTATGCAAGCCGGCGTATGCTGAGGATATTTTGGAAGATCCTACCGTATTCGATGAGATAGCCCAGCACGAGTACAACTCATTAGTTCGTAAAGGAAACTCAGTGATCCCTGCAGGCCCAATGATGAACTTTGTGGTATTTGCCCTTTACTCTTTTCCATTCGCACTATTTACATCTTCGCTTGCCTAACACGTTAATACCATTTGTGTTCACAGCGTGCCCAGATCAAGAAAGCAGCCGATGAGACCGATAGTATATTGGAAACAACCCCGGCTGGCAAAGACGATGGGGAAGGTGCCCTTCGAGCATTCCTTAAGGTTCACATCTCCTTCAAAGTAGCACTTAACATGTGTTTGCACGTTCGTTCTCTCATTCACTTGTTCATGTTGCAGCGCTAGGGCCAAAAGTTAAGGCGGTTATCTAATCTTTTTGGTTGTCGTGACCCCGAGTACGTATCACCAGAACGTTCTGGGTCGGCGACACCATCAGATCCCATTTCTGGCGATGGTAATCCTTTGGATGATGAGGATGTTGGTGTGGTCACCCAAGAGGTATGGCATTGCTAACTACATGCTCACGGTACGGTTGTTGTTGCATTGCTAACTACATGCTCACACACGGTCTTTCCTTAACTTTTGTTGATGCATAGGCTCCTGACGAAATGGTCTTGGGGAAGTACAAGCCTCGTTCTGCAATCAAGTTAAAGCCTAGGAGGGAATACAAGAAATACACACCCGATGACTTTACCCAGAAAGGCAAAAGGGCGGTCGAAACCTCGCGGATGGCGGCTTTGGATGACTACTTGGATGACGATGAGGATGAGGAGGCGGAGCCGGAGCCGGAGCGGGTTCCTCTTCCTAGGAAGGTCAAGAAGACATGTGTGAAGAGGGCAGCAGGATCTAGCAAGCGCGGAAGGAACTAGTCATATTTCGAACGCTATGTCGGACTTGTGTCTCTATTCCTATACAGTGCAGCGCCTCTGCGGCAGGCGCTGCACATGTCTCTATTTGTCCAGAGAGCAACAGAAGGTTGCTGGAGAGATACAGGCATGTGCAGCGCCTGCCGCAGAGGCGTTGCACTATACAGTGCAGCGCCCCAGTGGCAGGCGCTGCACATGCCTGTATCGACAAGAAGACATAGTTGTTCACCACAAATACTACTTCACCACCTAATCGACAAGGAGACATAGTTGTTCACAACCAAACTTAGTACTTCACGATACAACCAAATAGAGAAGGAGACATAGTTGGGCACAACCAAACTTAGTACTTCACGATATAACCAAATAGAGAAGGAGACATAGTTGTTCACATCCAAACTTAGTACTTCACGATACAACCAAATAGGGAAGGAGACATAGTTGGGCACAAAAGGTGTTCACAAATGCATATAAAGTTCACGACATAGCTCTATTGCGTAGAGCAAGGCCCCTTTCCCTTCTTCTTCTTCCTCTCTTCTTCCTCTTCCTCCTCCCTTTTCCTTATGAGACGAGCCTCCTTAACCACCCTCTCCATGAACATCTGATTCTCCCTCTCTTTTTTTGCAGCTTCAAATGCCCAAAGCTTCTCACATTTCTCTTCAAAATCCTTCTGACGCTTCTTCGCTGCCTCCTCACATCTCCTAACCAAAGCTTGCTCCCTAGCTCGCATCGCCTCACTCGCTCTCTGTTTTTCCTCCCGCTTCTTCTCAAGCTCCTCTTCCTTCTTCTTCTTTAGCTTGGCTGCATCCTCCTCTC
>LR738711.1:928980831-929037989 GCA_902687465.1 Secale cereale | reverse complement strand
CCTCTTGTAAGTCCAAGTTGCCGACCTCTTTGTTGTCTAGATCCTCGTTGGCTACCACTTGGTTGGCTTGGCACTTGTTGGCTACCACTTGGTTGGGTTGGCACTTGTTGGCTACCACTTGGTTGCATTGGCACTTGTTGGCTACCACTTGGTTGCATTGGCACTTGTTGGCTAGCACGTGGTTGCCTTCGCACTTGTTGCCTAGCTCTTGGTTGGCTTGGCACTTGTTGGCTACCACTTGTTTGGGTCCCTTGTGTACCTCCTTGTTGACTTGTGCTTGCATCATTTTTCTTGGACCTTTTCCTTGGTTTGGGACATTTTCTTTGGTTGTGGCCTTGACCGTTGCACCGCCCACAACGTGAGCTTTCACGAGGCTCTTGGAATTGGTCGTTGCCCGCTTCGCGCCGGCCACCATGGCCCCATCCGTCCATGTCGCCTCTAAGACGCTTTGTCTTACGTCTACCCCGTTTAACAACCTTCAACCCTCAAGCATTGCTCGAACGCCCAAAATGCATGGCCAAATACTCGGACTTTCCTTCCTTCATGAACGGTTGTTTGGTGCCCATGAGGCTCGACAACATGAACCATGCCTGGGTTTGTTGTGGCCATGGCTAACAACAACCTAGGGATTCGGTTGTATGCTTCCTCCCAAGTACCATACATCATCTTGAATGCGGCTTGCTTCGCCTTCCATGCCTTGCCGTACTTCACCTTGTAATGAAATATGGCTTTCACAAGATCAATGACATGTTGGACGCTCATTGTTGGAAGTGTGGATATTGAGTTGGACAACCTGTAAGCAATGAACTCGGACGTGAGTTGTTTGTGGCCTTCAGACACGATCTTGTCATCCACCCTTTTGCCTTGGCACATGTGAGTTGGCACACAACTCACTACATGCCAAGTTGGACCACCTTTCCATGGTCTTGCACGCACAATCCATGGACATTTTTCATCTTCACTTGCACATGCAACCGTGTAGCGCACATTGATGTCCGAGTGCACCACCTTGTGTGGACGATAATGCATAACCGAGTAGTTGTCCAGCCACATCTTCATTTCCAACAAGGTTTCGAACTTAGACCCTTTAGCCATCCGGTTGTCGTCACCCATATCACGGTGAGAGCTTGGCCTAACACCGAGTGATACACATCGGCCACCATCTACCACGGCTTCATCCGCGAGACTAACATCCTTGAACAATTTATTCCGATGATCCCGACGGAATACCTTCTCAAAAGCTTCGGCCTCCTTCACCGTGAACCCCTCCGCATCAACTTCTTCATCGGGACCATCGTCATCCGAGTCCGATGCATATGCACGGGAAAAAGGTATGGATTGGTCCATTGTCTCCTGCAAATGATATTTGTCGAGATCACCCACATTGTTGGCATGGAGATCAACTTCATTGTCATCGTCCGCATAATCATAATTGTCCTCTTTCTCTTGCAAAGCTTCATCTTGGTTGTTTGTAAACGGACTCAATGTTTGATGCACTTCTTGGGTCAAAAGAGGTTCATCAATTTCATCTCGCATCAAGGGTGGTGGCCTACTATGAACCAAAGGAGGTTCATCAATTGCATCTCGCTTAAAGGGTGGAGGGCTACTATGAACCAAAGGGGAAGGTTCCCGGTTCAAGTCCAAATGCAAACTTGAATCAACCTTCTTCGTTGCAAATAACTCAAGAGCCTTGTCAAGTGATTCGGCCACCGTTTCTTTGTATGCAACCCAACGTTGCTCCGAGTTGACGCGCATTGTCTTCCAACGGACGTGCATTCCATAGCCTACATTATGCCTTCCCTCCAACTCAATGATATCACTAAGGTCCATCCAATTCAATTCTTTCCTAACTTGTTGCAAGAGCTCCGCATAGCTAGGACTACTATCAAACACAATGTCAAGCTCATCCGGGTCCGGTTCAATATTTCCTTTCAAAAATGCGTCTTTGTCCCCATGATGAACAAACACACATGTTCTTCCCATCCCTATAAGCATTCCAAAAACACAAGGTAACATTGCTTTCATGAGTACTAAATGCAAAGATTACCAAATAATGGAAACCATAATATATATATCAAACAACCCCCTAACCATAACCCTAACCATAACCCTAACCATAACCCTAACCATAACCCTAACCCTAACAACAAAATAACATCACCCATAAGAACACACATAGAACACCCCAAATCACTAAATCTCACTTCTCCATTCAAATCACTAGATCCAAGCAAAACTAGCAACATTTGAGCAATTTGATAACATTTCTTGGATCAAAACAAGGGGATCGGAGGTTATTACCTTTAGGGAGGGCTTGACTCCGAAATCCACGGACAAATTCTTCAAATAAGCAAGATTTGAGAGAGGATTTGAGAGGGGAATAGAGTGGGAGAGGGGCCTAAGCTCGGGTGGGGGAGTGGGAGAGAGTGTGGGTGGGGGAGTGGGGGTCCAGCACGGCTGCTGGATAAGTGGTTGTGCAGCGCCTGGCTCGGGGGCGCTGCACATTACAATGTGTGGCGCCTGAGTGGGAGGCGTTGCACGGCCGGGTGCGGGCCAGGGAGCTGCCACGGTGGACAGGCGTGCAACGCCTCCAGGGCAGGCGCGGCACAGAAGGGTGCAGCGCCGTCGTGGCGGGCGCTACACAAAAGGGTTACGGGAGTGAAATAGTTTCGCTGGCAGTTCATTTTGTGAATTTGTTGCCACAACAGGTCAAAATAGTCAAATTTGCCGCTGCGTACTTCACTGACCACTCGTACAGATGCAAGATTGCTGCAGTTGGTAGCTAGGTAACCTAGGTTCATATATATAAACAGCAAGACCAGAGGATTGGATCATGGCACATGTATGTGCACTGACCGTACGCGTCAAGTATGTGTGCACTCTACCAGATCGATGACATTTCACATTTCAGCGCAAGAAAAAAGAAAGCAATGACATCGACCATGGTTCATGGGTCATGGCACATGCACGTACGGGGATGGAATATCTTAATGTGCGCGCGCGTGGGCTACAGTATTTGGAACTTGATTGAGGGGAAGTACGTACGGCCACGGGTTGACATGTCTCGTGCCATCACTCAATGATCATCCGTCCATCGTGCCGTACTCGCGCATAGCACTCTACTCTGAGCTAGGCGTGGGATAATAATCTGTTGTCACGTTACACGCCTGCATTAATTCCTTGAACATGAGAGCGACTCTAGCACACATCCGCTAAATCCTCTCCGGCCCTTAAGCATGTACAATGGTTCTAGCTTAAGGATGCCACGTAAGATAAATGATGAGGTGGAGGAAAGAGAAATCATAAGAGAATGCTTGTCTTATCTTATTTAAGAGAAGACAAGAGATGATAGCTTAGCACAATGTGTCTCACCATGTTTTTAGGAATAACTAATTATTGAAGATAAGGCAAAGAGATGACCCATTGTAGACTTGTTTTTTTGTCATCTCTAATTTACAAGCAAAACTTAAGATAAGACTATCTTAGCAACAATTGTACATGCCCTTATAATTCCGGATGTTTTACAGGTTTTCATCATTTTCGGGTCCGAACAAGGCGGCAAAATCGTCCGGCCGTAAAACATATTAGAGGCTAACGCGCGCTTTGCCGCGCCGTTCTTCACTCGTGGGATTAATTCTTTTATATCTAGGAGATTATTGTGGTCGGTTGTTTTCTTTGGATTTTATCGGTTTTTACTTGTGTTTAATTTATTTTATGATGGTGTTTTTTGTTTGTATATCGTGTCGTGTTCTTGTTGGACACAATAATCCCTAGAGCATAATGAAGTTTTTTGTGTGTCGCTATGATGTCTTTACACGTGTCGGTCTCGGTGTGAGCTAGTGATGGTCGTTTAAGTCTCTTGAGAGGTCATATTCCACGCTAAAATCATGGAATTCCTGTTATAACACTCACATGGATTGACCCACGAGCTCTCGCTCGCTTAGCTTACTCCATATTCCTCTCACTCGGTTAGTTTTTTTTTTATGCTCACCCCACCGCTCGCTCATAAAAATGGACTATTTTTTTTAAATAGATTAGTTTAATTATTATTTTTAAGAATTTAAAAAAAGATTATGAATTTAGAGAATCATGGATCATAAAAAATGTTCATGTATTCAGAAAATGTTTGCAAATTAAACAAGTTTCGTATTTAAAAATGTTCACGAACTTTCAAAATGACCGTGAACTTCAAAACAGTATTCATGATTGTAATAAATATTTATAGCGAAAAATTTATCATATTATTATTTTCTCTTTTTAATGTTCATAATCTTTAATAAGTACACATGAATTAAACCTGTAAAAATTAAAGAGAGAAGGAGAAACAAAACTAAGCAACAACCAACCTTACATGAGGGTCCCACAGCGACCCCACAACCCCCGAAGCACCAGAGCGCTTCAAATCATGGGAGCTTAGTATCTCTATAGATGCAGGCGGCCTGTACCCCCCCCCCTCCGCTGCTATATGGAAGAGACAACGGGCATTTTAGCCTTTTAGGGTTTGCATCCTTCATACCCCCCCTCCCCACCTTCGTAATCCGTCCTTCTCCGACAAGTGAGTCCCGCGCGATTGCTTTGGTTTCTCGAAGATCCATGGCCAGAGGAGCTAGCGGGCGAGGGGGCCGCGGCGGGTCGCCGCCGCACAAGTGCGCCCGACACGACGCGGAGGCCGGTAGCTCCAGCCGGACCGGCATTGAACCATGGCGTTCGAAGCAAGGGCGCGACCATACCCACTTCTATCGCATCGGCGGCTAGGACACGTACGTGGGCTCACTTCAAAAAGCTCAATGAGGCGCCCTACCCGCGCACCAAGAGGTGCCGGGAAAGTGGATGAGGAGCTCCTCAACGCCAAGCGTGCGGTGGTGGCCGGAGAAGAAGGCCCTACCGAGCGTCTCGTTGCCGCCAAGGAAGAGCACGAGTATGCTCATGCTTACCGGAGCTTGGCAGAGGCATTCTACCGTGGCGTCAAGGCATGAACCGGCCATCCTAGGTTTGGACTAGTTTGATCTATGTTTTTTATGCCATGAATCTATGATGAATTCTGGTGGTATTGCTCTGAACTTTCTAGCGCCAACTTTGTTTTAAATTTTCAATGTCATTTTTAGCGGATTAGATCTGTCGTGCCGTGCGTGATACTGCAAATTTGTTTTAGAGAATCCCTCAAACAAATTATGAGGTACACATCTATAGCGGATCTACTAGAGTTGCTCTGGTCCACCTTTGATTTAGACAAGTCCTTGCATGCTCTAGTCGTCTTTTCTCCTCGTCATTTTTTCACAACTTAATTGTCTTTATCATTTCATTTCTCGTGCACCGCGTGCTTGCGACGACTGGTAAGTATGTGCATATTAGAGTATCTACAACCAAAACTAGCAAATTCGTCCTCTGGTCAAGTGGAATAAAAGAAAAGAGATATGAAAAAGCACCGGGATCCCTCCCGCGAGCGACCAGGAGGAACCCAAGCCATCGGCCGTCTCACTCCCGCTCCCGTCGCCGCGATAGGCACGACCAGGCGGAGCTCGGCCGCCAATTGTTTTTTGTGAATACGCATACACATCATGTATACTAGTGTACGTGCGGAATTTTATAACAATATACTTTCACACATGGCATAAAAATACAGATATGTATTTCAAATGGGTCAGGTTTTTTGTTGGGCCAAAATTTTGCTTTCTCTGTGTAACTCACAAATTTCAATATTTTCAAACAGTTAGGCTTGTATAACAGCACTATAAAGAAAAACAGATCCGGTCAATTATCTTCGCGGTCTCTTCGATTGTTCTAATCTCTCACAGGTCTACCACAGTCCACCTTTTGATCATGGCACTGTTAATTTACTTTTGCATTGAATTATGTGACAGTTATGTTTGCAGCCCTCGGAAGCAGAAGTTTGATTATAGCTGCCTTTAGCATTACATCTCCAAATCACCCACCCAGACCCCCATTCATCAATGCCTCTGGCGCGGGATTATCCGGCTGTCCAAAGGCAACGTTCAAATAATACCAAAGACAAAAAGAGATTAGCATGATTGCATCGACCGAGGGCCGTCCGATGGCCCCCATCCGACGGTCCATCGTCGAGGAACGGAAGGATCCAGCTTTTCCAGCTGCCGGATCGAGCGGCCGGCAGAGCGCACAGTCGTCTATGCTTCCTTTTTAGAGAGCGGTTAAGGGCATGTACAATGCTTCTAGCTTAAGGATGCCACGTAAGATAAATGATGAGGTGGAGGAGAGAGAAATCATAAGAGAAGGTTTGTCTTATCTTATTTAAGAGAAGACAAGAGATGATAGCTTAGCACAATTTGTCTCACCATGTTTTTAGGAATAACTAATTATTGAAGATAAGGCTAAGAGATGACCCATTGTAGACTTGTTTTTTTGTCATCTCTAATTTACATGCAAAACTTAAGATAACACTATCTTAGCAACCATTGTACATGCCCTAATGGCGACGGCCTGCAATCGAAAGGACGGCGACCGTTTGCATTGGACCCGGCCCTTAATTATCCAAGCTAGTCAATCCGTTGTGTTTGTTTGACATGACCGGCAGGTAGTATTAGCTAAGATCTATGGGTCGTAGCAGCAGTGCTCTAGTCCACACACTGGTGCTAAGATCTGGTAAAAACATGAATTTCCCATTAATAGCGTCTTGCTCGCGCCTCACTGGTTTGAGGGTCACTTAAAAGCGCACGTGGTCGGGGATAAGAGGGGAAAGGCTACCTAGGCGTGCATGAATGTAAAATTGATGGGATGGTGGTACTGGCATCAGATCAACATAATAATGCACAACATATCCACGCGCCCTCATATGCGTCCCATATTTAGTCTGGATATGGTGTGTCGGTTAGCCTGGACGTTTGAGCCTCCGTCGGAGGTGAGTTCGGATGGCGGTGGGCAGTGAAGGGGAGTCGAGTGAATCGATTAGGGTTTGCTTCGACGAGCGGATGGGGGCAAATATATGTGGGGTTGGGTGGGCCAGCATGGGCCGGGTTCAACGTGGCGGGCGTGTCTGGGCGTCCCCATATTTAAACTGGATATGAGGGGTGGCGGTTAGCCCAGGCGTTTGAGACCCGTTTAAGACGTCCATCTAAGTTAAAAAATGTGAGCGGTCAGTTACCGGATAGCCCACCCGAACGTTTGAGGAGGGTTTGGAGCGCCCGACTGTAGTTGCTCTTACTCTATGGCTGTTGAAATATATTGCTGCCTCCCTCCATCAGTTCGGACTTTTGGATATGTTGGCTGGAGCATGAATTCAATATGATATCCAAGCCAATAAGTCTTGAGTTCAAGACCCTGCCAACGCAGTATTAAATAAAACGGTTCTGCGGCCTACATCGATCCTACGTCTAAGGACTAAAATAATCTAGACGTGAGGGGGAGTGTTAAATATATTGCCCGCCTCTCTCCATCAGTTCGGACTTTTGGATGTGTTGGCTGGAGTATGAATTTAATAATGGCAGCCGTAATCACGACATCCGTCCGAGGAAAAGGAAGGGGAAGTGGAGGAAGAAAGCAATGTGAGTGGAATCGCGCACGCCTTTAGCGCGAAACCGAGCTTTGCTCAACTTGGCCCGTCTCGTCCGACCAATTATAGGCATCCCAAATGCATCGCAGTACGTCTACACTCACCCCCTGCGTTATCCTGTTCGCCCGCAGCGCAGTACGTCAGGGACGAGACGACAGGGAGACGAGGAGGTCTTTTCCTTCCTTTTCCCGCCCCACTTTGGCCCGGACCAAGTTGCACCGCCAGTCTGTTAGTTCGTCTGCACATTTCGATGATTCATCAGCTTGATAGCGAGACATATGCATATGCCCTTCTGAGCCTATCTCTCTCAGTCTCTCTGTGCATTTGTGGGAAGGGATGGGTCGAATAGATAGACGGATAGACCGATGGATAGATACCATTTTCTCCCTTTCTTTTTGGGCAGGAATCAACATCTGCTGCCTTGTTTTTTTGAGGGAATAATTGTCCTCTCTCCAAAGATCCATGTGTCAAATGTTTGCTGAATCCTGTTTATGCGCCGACTGCTTGCGCTCGCGGATGCAATCATGCAAATGCAGCGGCGATAATTAAACAATGTTACTCTCTTGGATGAGAGGATGCTGATTATTTTTAGGAAGGGGCGAGTGTCTACTTCGGGTTTTGGGTCCGCTATCTAGGCAGGTTTTTCTCGTCAGGATCTGGTCCATACTGTGTACTCACAGTGCGATTATATTTTCTTGGCATACATACATTACGTACATTGCTATTAATATTTGATGAGTATATCCTGGAAAGGCAGGGCTGGCATCGCAGCTGCGCCAGAATTCTGAGTAAAGTAATTTTTTTTCTGGCACCTAATGATTAAACTAGTCCAACAAGGAAAAAACAAAACGAAATGATGAACGTTCAAAGGATGGGAAGGCCGAGATTAACAAATTTGGAAGGGCCGGCCAGGATGGCCTTGAAAGTGCATTTAAAACCGGGTTTTTTTCATGGTAATACGTGTCTCATTCATATCATAAAGATCAAAATATAAATCACGCAAGGACCGACACGACAAAACTGAAAAGATAGCAGAACATGTCTGAGCTTGACAACAACGCCCGACAACCACAGCAGCCACCGAAGAAAATAATAACGGATTAACTCCTCACCCGAGCTCGACGCGGCTCCATCGCTGATATGTCAGCTTTGTGGACCTCCAAGGTGGCTCACCAAAAGTGAAGCCATTGCCGTTGAACGAATCAAACCGGGGCAACACCCCGGACACGCCATCGAACTTCAGATCTGGCACCCCACCACGACAAAGACGCCGAAGGAGGAAACCATACCTGCCATCCACGAACCACAAACCCAGCACAAGTTCCGTCTTCCAGATGTCGTCGATGCAGATCACAATCTGCATCCGCTCTTGGACTATCTCACAAGCTCCGTGCCGACGCTGGAGCAAACGCCGTCGCAACGGCGGAGCTCGAGGACACATGTCCGCCACGAGGATGCCGCCGTCGCCACGTCATCCTTGTTTGAACAGACTGATTTCCAAATCTATCCTCAACCATAGAACCGGGGTTGGTGTCCTCGAAATTCTTAGGTCGTACGAGGCCCCGTATTTTAAAAATTCATACTGGCAGGCATCGAACGTTGGACGACGGTCGAAATACCGGGCCGCTTGGTCTACGCATGATATATTTGGCTTTGGCGGAGGGTGGTCCGGTTCCGTGACGTAGGTGGGTACCATCTTATCTTTGTTTTTTCTTCCTTGGTGCCCTGTCACCTTATCTTGTTAATAATTTTGACATGTTAACCCATTGGAGGAGGATGGTGCGTGGTCCAGGCCTTATATAATGGAGGGCGCGCCTCTTTGTTTGCTTAGTACAGTAACCTGAAACCAGCAAAGTCAATAGCGCACCGACACGTCATGGCGTAACTAATCCAGGAGCTGAATGAATCCCATCTAACCATATTTTTTCCTTAACAAAAAAGCAAAATATTATTAACGTGTGGAAATATGTCACCCAAGAGCGAAGAGAAGCAAACCCGATTGACTAATTATAATTGACTCCGGACTAGAAAGCACAGTCTGCACCTACTAGCTGAAAGAAGCTTTTTCCTCTAATTTGCATCTCTTTTACTTCCCGTGCGAACCGGGTGACCCGCTCAACTTGGACATGGGGCATATTTTGGTGTTTTAACCCTTTTTTGAAATCTATTCGAGATTTGATCTTAGTCTGGAAAAACTCTTTTGCTATCATCGGGGTCCACGACGGTAGGGTATAACAACCTACCGCCAGGGTCCCGACGGTATGGTTGCATGTCCTACCGTAAATTTCTCCTAAGTATTGAACACAGTATGTTCTCGTGCCTACCACCAAGCACCTTGGTGATGAGATAGGGGTGTACAGCGTACCGCCAGACTGTTTGGCGGTAGGTATATTTCCTATCGCCATGATCTCTAGCGATAGGTTGTTACACCCTACCGCCATGGACCCTCACGGTGATAGAAGGGTCATATCTCGAAAAAAAATCAAACTAGGTCAAAACTCAAATAGATTTCAGAAAAGGATCAAAACATGAATTTTTGCCGGACATGAGTGCTCTGTAGACTGTCAGAGTACGGTACGGTGCGCAGGGGCATCAATGTGAAAACTTGGGAACACATAGTGCTCAGGCGTGTACGCACGTCCGTGTGATGCGCTGTTGTGTTGTACAGTAGTACCTCCCTCCACGCCCTCCCGCCCGAGCCCAGAAAGATGACACGCACATGTGGCATGGACCCGTCATTTGGACACGGCGGTCGACATGTCGCATGTGTGCCTTGCCTAGTTGCCTTCCTTCTTCACTTGTTCTGCCAGCCTTCTCCTTCTCTCTCCCGTCTCTTTCTGTCTGTGGACGCGCGTGGCCGATGAACGGAGGGATGTGACAAGGTGGCTGCGTCCTTCCTGTGTGCAGCAGTGCCGTGACATGACATGATGCATGATGCAAAGCTACTCTATCTAGCGATGGCCGATGCGCTGTTGACGCTGTCCCCCGCCCATTGGACGTCCGCACCGCACGTACGTTCCCCGTGAGGAGAGGAGACACCATGGCTGTTCGGTAATGCTCCGCTCCACGACTTCGCTCCGGGAGTTGGCGGAGCTGCAGTTCAAATTGGCAGAGTTGAAGATTCCCCGCTCCGCAGATTCTGGGATGGGATGATTACCTACCGAACAGGGCCCTAGTATCGACTTTTATCCGCCTATATTCATCGTCCAGCTTGGCTATGGGCTACGGCCAACTTGCTGATGACTTCAGCTCCTGCTAGTCGTTGGGCAACGGCGGAGTGGTGCTACCTTTCCATGTTTTGCGCCTGTGTAGAAAAACAAATAAACCTGCTGGGTCAGCCTCGCCCGGTGTCTGGGGAAGGTTGATCACCAGCAACCCAGCATGTGGAGTGTGCAGACGACGTTCCAACTCTCATTGGATAACGCAAAGTGGGGGTGCTGCATGCAATCACGCAGTAATAGTACGCCTGCCATTTCTGCGATCGTACCATACACACTAGCCATTGATTAAGTGCTCTTCAGCTGAGCCGCCAATGGATGGGCGGATCACACCTGTCCTGTGTTTCCTTTGAACAGACTGTAGCAGCAGCAGCACTGTTTCTCATAAGTACTACTGGGGAAGTAGTACGAACAAAACTTATTACTCGTAATCAAGCCGCCAATCGATGGATCACACATGTGCTTACCAGTTACAAGCTGCTTGTAACTCCTATTTTCTCTAAAAACTACTTTTGTTACTGATCACCCCTTTGCTTCCAAGCATTGCATGCATCGATCATACCCACATGCATGCATAATAGCCCAAGCCCAGCCGCCACCTTTTCCCAACAAACAGAGGCAGCTTCCTTTTTAAAGGTTCCATGTATGCATACTATGGGCTATATGGAATTGCAGGAATGATTTGGTTTTTAACAGATCAACAAATGTTCATTTTTTGCAGGTTATTCACAGGGCCATTGATCCGTATGTGGTCGCTACTCACTCCGATGGATGCCAGGGAGCGTTTGGTTACTGGGTCTATCCGTTGGGAGATGGTAGCTCGGGCTATCTTCAACCGGTTTGGATGGCGGTCATGTAATAGGATAGGAGTTTAGGTCCTGTTTACATTAACGCATCCGAATGTGGTGTCCTCTCGTTTTTTCTAGCTCAGTCTGAGCATTTTGTTAATTTGTTTCGCATATTTGGAGACCTTGACCTTGATTATTAATAAGATGGCCGTATGCATCAGTTTGATGCAGAGGCCGGGGAATACCCCTTTTCTATAAAAAAAATGTAGATGTAGTTGATCCGTGACTCACTCGATCAATCCACGGATGAATCAACGGCCGTCTTCCTCTCGCCCAATCCTCCTCAGCTCAGCTCAGCTCCATCAACCATCGGTCCCGGTCCAGGACTGCGACGCCACTGGACGGTTATAGATGCCTCCACGTGAGATCCCCCACGGAAACCCTCCACGCGCGACTCCCCTCTGGACACGTGGCGCCATCGCCCCACGTCGGATCAACCCATCCTGCTACGCCGCCCTTCCCTGTGCTCACCCCTGTGGCCTCCACGTTGAAAGAGACGGCCAAGTGCTTATCCTTCCTGCCCGGATCTAAAGGCCTCCGAGGCTCCGAGTACTGGACGTACGTTTAGGTGTTGCTCTAATTGCTTTCATTTGTCCTTCCAAAAAGCGATGGACCCTTTTGTGCTCCTTCGGTAGGTACCGGGAATGTGCATCAAACAGATGGATACCACAGATTGGAAGAAGAAGAAGGAGAAGAACCATAGCTATATGATCGATAATGCGCCCAGCATCGATCCGTGCCGATTTGCTTGTTTGCTTTAATACTTTCTTTGATTTAACTGTTGCGTCCCTTGCAAGGAATTTGATTAAGATCAGCAGCCAATGGTGTTAGTTGTTCGCTTGGCCTGTTATTCGCGACGATCGAATAATTTAATTTCTCATGTTCATGCACTTGATCATGAGGGTAACTAGTTTAATCCCTTTTATGGGCAGACATGGGAGCTTTACCACCGATGGTGATGTCCATTGATCTTAACATTCGCATCATTGCATGCTTTGGGCTCCATTAAACTGAAGTGCATGTGTTCTAGAAGATGCATATATGTTAGAGTAATATCAGAGGTTCCATCTTTCGCGATCAATTTAATTTCGTAATAAAAGATCAAAGGTTGTATGCAAAAAGAAGAATGGGAGAAATCAAACTCGAGGTTTCCTATGTAATAATACTAGGATGCATGAGTTCTTTTCGGCTTTTGCTCATTTCCAATCTTTATTTTAAGTAAACCATACTCTATTTTCCTAACCACTCCGCCCCTAGACATATTTTGCATTAATGAAAGTTTTTAGCTTTATTCCCTCTAATCTAAATTTAACGCATGATCTCCTGGTGATGATCTATAGTATTAATTATTGTGTTAGCTACATTGATCCCAAACTCCATCTCCAAGTTTCTCCTCCATCTAAGAGTGATGCTTGTGGCCTTTAACTTCTGCTTGTAGGGCTTAGCCATCCAGTGGTTGGGTGTGATGGAGCCTAATTTGAGGAGGAAGCAACGCAAAAGCAAGGAAACACAATGCCTTTTAGCATAACAAAACCCGGAGCTTTGCCTTTCATGATGCTTAGGTTTGGCTAATATATGTATTTGGCCACTAATGTTATTACCAATTAGCTCACCCTCACTTTTCTATGATGCTTAGGTTTAGCCAATGTATGTCTTTCGTGCTTGCTAATATAAGCATCGGTTAATTGGCCCACCCTCCGTTACCTTTAGGAGGTGGATGCTAAGGTTAGGGGCCTGTCATTCCAATGACCCATTATAATTAGAATAGTTATCATCCAGCTTACTACTACTCCTTTTTTCTAAATATAGGATTTTTTAAATATTTTAATATGGACTACAGACATAGTAAAATGAGAGAATCTACACTCTAAAATAAGTCTATAGACATGTGTATGGGAAATAACATTTAGTTCCTGGGTGTATATACATCCTATATGAGATTTTTTTTATAATTACAAAAAAGTTACAAGTTTTTTTTTGAATAAACTTGACTATTTCTTCTGTACTAGTATATATATTTTTGTGAAGAAAACCACAACGTTGACTTCAGAAAAAATATATTTGTTATTATAGGTCAATATTCACACTATTTTGGCTGATTTTTTTGCTTTCTAAAAGAATTCAAGGGCGATTTTTCATTTTGTGGAATTTCTCGTACAAGTACAATGAAAGGTCAACTTTATTTCAAAAATATTTTCCGAAATTTTCACTTTTATTTATTTACCAAATTATTTCTATATAGGCTATATATACACCCATAGACCAAAAGTTTCCCTCCCAAAGAAAACCGTACGTTTATACATGCATGGTACTCCCTCTGTAAAGAAATATAAGAGCGTATAGAACACTATTATAGTGATCTAAATGCGCTTATATTTCTTAGGGGGGTAATTAACCAGCTGCCAAATACGTCCAAGTGTAGTGGCAAAACAAATACTAATTGTCCAGGACCTACACACGTTTATCTGTCTATTTGAAGGCATGTACTCCCTCCGTTCCTAAATATTTGTCTTTCTAGGCATTTCAACAAATGACTACATACGAAACTAAATGAATGAATCTACACTCTAAAACATGTCTACATGCATCCGTATGTTGTAACCATTTAAAATGTCTAGAAAGACAAATATTTGGGAACGGAGGGAGTAGTTTGTACTAGCACTTGCTTTGGCTTGTTGGTGCCCGGATTTAAAATGCCCCTCTACAACTGGGCTAATGGAATCCATTTGATTAGCTAGCTAGGATTGAGGGATACGTCGAGAGAGAGGTTGGGTTAAGTACGTGTCTCAATGTCAGTACTTTAAACGATCCACGTGTCCGTCCGACCTAGATTACATGAGCTGGCCTTCCACTATAATACAACTGAGGAAGTTCTCCAGTTATACCTAACTCGCAATAAACTAGGGGAGAGCCAGTCTTTGCTTACCACTGCGAAAGAATTATTGTTTTCCTGCCTAGCTCAAGTTGTGCTTCGTAATGTGATGTCAAAAGATAAATAGTGTGAAGGTAAGAGCATCTTCGGCCCTTGCGCCACCAAGACGCGCCGAAAACCGCCGCTTGGGGCGAGCCGACGCTATTTTAGACTTGGGTGCTAGTGCGTTCCTAGCCGCCGTCCCCAGGCGTCGATATGGGCCCAGTATCGGCGCTTTCAGCCCATTTTCGGCGCTGGATTGGCCCAATTTCCGGCGCAAAACAGCCCACACTTGACGTGTTTCGGCGCTCATTCAAATAAAATCAGCACAAAAATCATCACGGAAGGAATTATTAGTTCTACAAATTATAGAGTTCAAACAAATAATAAAAACACTCATATTTCATTGCACGTCGAGCTAGGCGTTGCCCTTGAGCCTCCATAGGTGCTCCACTAGATCATGCTGCAGCTGATGATGCACCTGTGGGTCTCGGATCTTCTGGCGCATGTTGAGGAAGGCCGTCCATGTTGCAGGGAGCTGGTGATCCACTTGGGCAAGAGGACCATGCCTGTAATATGGTTCAGTGTCAAACACTGGCTCTTCCTACTCGCTCTCAATGATCATGTTGTGCAAAATGACACAACAAGTCATGATCTCCCACATTTGATCTTTCGACCAAGTCTTAGCGGGGTACCGGACAACAGCAAATCGAGATTGGAGCACGGTAAATGCTCGCTCGACATCCTTCCTACAAGCCTCCTGAACCTTCGAAAAGTGGGAGTTCTTGCCTCCTGGCAGAGGGCTTGAGATAGTCTTCACAAATATTGACCATCTCGGATAGATGCCATCTGCTAGGTAGTACCCCTTGTTGTATTGGTGCCCATTGATCTCGAAGTTCACCGGAGGAGAATGGCCCTCGACGAGCTTGGCAAAAACAGGAGAGCACTGCAGCACGTTGATGTCATTGTGAGTTCCTGGCATACCAAAGAAAGCGTGCCAAATTCAGAGGTCCTGTGTGACCACTGCCTCAAGTATCACACTGCAAGCTCCTTTGGCATCTTTGTACATCCCTTGCCAAGCAAACGGGCAGTTCTTCCATGTCCAATGCATGCAGTCGATGCTTCCAAGCATACCAGGAAATCCTCTTGCTTCATTCTGTGCCAGGATCCGAGCAGTGTCTTCAGCATTGGGTGATCGCAAGTACCTCGGTCCAAACACTAACACCACAGCCCTGCAGAACTTGTAGGTGCACTCAATGATCGTGGACTCGGCCATGCGCCCATAGTCGTCGAGTGAATCACCTGGAGCCCCGTATGCAAGCATTCTCATAGCTGTCGTGCACTTCTGGATTGAGGTGAATCCAAGTGTGCCGGTGCAATCCTTCTTGCACCTGAAGTAGTTGTCGTACTCCCTGAGTTCATTGACTATCCTGAGGAAAAGCTTTCGGCCCATCCGATAACGGCGCCGGAAAACTTTGTCGCCGTGCAGTGGAGCGTCGGCGAAGTAGTCGGAGTAGAGCATGCAATAGCCTTCGAGTCGATGCCGGTTCTTTGCTTTCCGTCGCCCCGGTGCCGAGCCGCCTCGCCTCGGCTTTGTATCGTCGGCCAGGGCGGTGAGGACCATGAGGTGTTCTTCGTCCTGGGCGGCGGCGTCGGCTTCCTCCTCGAGCAACGCCGCGAGCACCTCCTCGTCGTCGGAGTCCATCACGGCCGGGGCAGGCAAAGCACCGAACAGGTAGCGGGCGTCATGCGCAGACTCGTCGGCGGGCGCCAGAGCGGCGAGGGGAACTCGGGGAAAGTGGGGGGAGAGGGTGTCGGGGGGATCTTTCTTTGCTTCACGGCGAGGAACGGCGAGATAGCGGCGGCGGCGGCGGAGAGGTGGCTGGCGACGCCGGGATCGGCAAGGTGTCGGGGAAGGAGAGAGAAAAATGGGACGAATCAGTTGACTTTTCGCCTGACAGTGGGGTCCCGGGCGATTTTCCGTTCCGCCGGTGTCCCAAGCGCCCCCTAATGCACTGGGTTCGGCCTGGGCGCGCCGGCGCAGAAAAGGGCCGATCCGGCGGATTTCGGCGTCTTGGGGGCGCGACTAGGCCGTTTTTTCTGCGCCAGCGCTAAAAAAAACGACCTGGGGGACGTCTTGGGAGCGCGGCTGGAGATGCTCTCACGGGAGGCGGCATCAGAGAGGAGATGCAATGATTTTAATCTTCCTTCCATGTCTGTGTTCAACTGGCCCACAGGCACATCACATCATTTTCAGCGCGTTAGATATTTCTTTTTTGTTTGTTTGTTTGTGCTGGCTGTTTGTCCAGAGAGCAGTGGGGGATGAAAATGACTGGTTGGGGGTAGGCCAACAGGTAGTAGTCCACAAGTTAAGCTCAAGATAATTCTCCTAGACCATACCATTAATCTATGTGTGGATAGTGAAGGTAAAAGTGCAGGTGCACCACACTAGAAGATGGTAACCCTGTCTGTCAAGACCCTCAATCTCAGGTAGTAGACAGATTGTGATTCCCATGAACTTTAGTCATACAGGATCATGCATGCAGTGTGAGTGGTGATAATAATAAAAACGAGAAAGTGACCGGGGAGGGACGGACGTGGAGATGCAGATTGGAGATGGCGAGCGGAAAAGGTTTGGCTATCGCTAGCTGCTTGTAGAGCTTGTGGGTAGGGCCCTCCACTCAGATCATTGCTGCTAGCTTCCTTGGCCTTTTTATCATGTGTGATGAATAGAGACACTGAGACAGGCCACCTAAAGATGAGGGGAGGCTGCTTGGACCATTTAGGCCAAGAGAGCATTGTAGAAGAATAGTTGATTGAGAATTTGTTTCCAAGTATTTTTATATCTATGCTAGGAGAAGACCATGGACTCCAATCCAAAGCAATCATGGAAAGGACCAGGCAAGATTAACCTACTACCCTCAGCTGGGTTTCCCCTTTGATTGGCCTACATTTTGGTTTTAGCCCCTCCACTCTCTCTGTTCTACTTTCAACATACTTACATGGGTTGCATTCGTGGGACCTGCAGCGGCAGCCCTGTCTTGTGTACCTACTCCGAACAAATGCCCCGCGCCTTTGGAGCGCAAAGGGGGACTCAGAATTGGCCTACGTACATTCTACATTTGTGCAAATCCAACTACTGATTATAGATTCAAACGGGCTTCCCGTCGTCATCGCCATTCCCATGCAGCACGCACTCACTAGCGATTAGTCATAGGCTAATTAGTCGATGGCTTGGCGCCATTAGGGCATCTCCAACAGCTGTAAGATAAGTGTCGGTAAATTTGTCACCTAAGACAAAGTGATGATGTGGCATGTAATAAATGTGGAGAGAGAGCAAAGTTGTATGTACAATAACCAACAACCTTTGCACAAGCTCCAAGGTGAAATAGAGAGCAACCACATTTGTTTACTCATCATCTATTGGATAGCTTAGATACAATCTATTAAAGTAGTTGTATGATAGCTTGTTGGTTGATGACATGAATATTTTACCAACAAGACAAACATACAATCTATTGGAGATGCCCTTAGCTGGTGACTCGTGCAGCAGAACAGCAGATAAGGCTAAAGAATTCCTGGAGCTCGTCTCGACGACCAAATAAAGAAGACGAGACAAGTTTCTGGTCAATTGCATGCCTCCTGGAATTCAGGTGGCTACGGTTTGGAGATTGGCACCTCATCGTCCATCCGTCCATGATCATGATCAAACAAACAGAGACGACCAATCATCACCATGCAACCGCATTAGCCCATGGATGGATTGATTAAACAGGAACGGACTGGACACACACACTGGAGCTGTATCTTTGACCAAACGTACTTTGGCGAGATTCCTCTGCTCCCAGATTGTCTGGCGAGCGGGAGCAGCTGTCCCTGGTTTTGCGACGGGGACACACACGATCTACTTGCAGATACTGTAGTAATTGAGCGCCCTGCTAAGCGCAAGAAATAGGTAGCGCTGTCCACTGCGGTAGGTACGTACGAGTATATTTTAGGTTGCCCTTGTTGTAACTTCGATGGACGTTGTACGTGTATTTCTCCTTCTCCCTTTAATATACGACTTCCTGCTCTGGCTAGCTAGCTAGGGCAGCCAAGAATCGTGGCTGCTTAGCAGCGCCCGTGCATCAGGTCAGTATGACACACACTTTGTCCCGTCGGTCCGGCTCATCATGCTTGACGTGACGGCAGTTCAATTCTCGGCACCAAATTTCGAACGAACGAACGAACCCCACGGAGAAAGCGGTCAAATCTTTGGGGAAATCCGAGCGTGCCGACGGCCCTAGTACTGTAACAGAATTCAGAATACAACAATGCTACTACAGAATACGGGACAGGCGTGCCACGTTCGCTACGCCCCGTCCCTCCACCCGGATTTATAGACGCAGTCGCTGCTGTGGTAGCTGCGTCTGCATGCCATCCGTCGTCGTCTTCCTTAAGTTGCCGTTGGCCGAAGAAGAGGGGGTTTGCGAGGAGAGCCGGAGGTGCGGGGGTGATGAGCCGGCCCGAGGCCCCGCAGGAGGAGGTCGATGAGAGACGTCGTGCCGGCGAGTCGATCGGCGACGAGAAGGCGAGATCCAACGTAACGCCCCGAGTGAAGAATGTGGAACTTAGCTTGGCCGCTGCCTGCTTGTGCTGGATGGGCTACTCTCTACAAGTAATTAACCACCTTCGGATCGACGGAGTACGTACTGATAGTACTACGCGTCAAGCATTATATGCGCACTCCACCAAATCAATGGCATTGATCATTCTCCAACTCAAAAATGAATAAGAATGTCATTGATCATGGCACATGCACGTACCTACGGGGATAGAATATCTTATCTGTGTACGTGCGCTACAGTAGTCTGAATTTGATTGAGTGGAAGTACGTACGGCCGCACAAGTGGGTCGGCTCGCCTATTTCCTTTAGAAAACGCTCCTTGATCTGGTCTGGTCGCGCACACTTTTTTTTTTAAGAAAAAATTCCGTTCTATTCATGCACTGTTAAGGCAGTACAAATAACACTAAAGGTAAAAAATTACATCCAGATCCATAGGTCATCTAGTGACGACTATTTTTCTTCGACTTCGGATTGGTTTGAGGAGCCTATTAATGAAATTGTAACGTTTCTCACAAACGATGTATTGGTTATTGCTAATAAATACATTTTTGTTTTAACTCAAAAAAATAATCTAGAGACGACTATAATCACTAGAGCGAGCCGAAGGCGCACTGCCTCTTCATCATCGGAGCCGGTCAAACATTGTTGTAATAAACAGTCAAGAAGTCGTCGTGCTAAGGCCCAAGATGACCAGCACGCTAGAACAGCAGCCGCCGCCGATGAAGAGAAGCGTAGACTGGAACGATCTAGTCTGAAGACACACAAACTCATGCGATCGAATACCGGATCCAAGTGGATCCACCGGAGACAAACACCGCCAGCATCCCGTGAGATCCATCGAAGACAAATCTCCACACATCCTCTGACGATGCTACATGCATCGTCCGAACAGGGCCTAGGTGTGGAAAATCTTATTCCAACTTCAACCGCCACCATCTCATTTTCGTGAACAGAACACATACCCTAGACAAACATAGAAAAGGCACCTAAAATCGATGTAGGAGACCTCCCACCGGTAAGGGCTGAGTTTCACTGCGCCTTCATGGCCTAACACCACCGAAGACGAAGCTGATCTACGGCGGCGCCAACGGGAGAGGGGGGACGCACATTTAACGTGACCAATCTATCGAAGCGTTACCTGCAAGCATTATGTAGCGGGCTCACTATGCCGCAGGTATAACGACTATGCAGAAGTTGCTCGAAGGCGGCCGTAATAGCGACCAGCATCCGAGGAAAAGGAATGTGGAGGGAGTGGAGGGAGAAAGCAATGTGAGTGGAATGGCGCACGCCTTTGGCACAAAACCGAGCTTTGGCTCCGGTTTGCTCCACTCGGCCCGTTTCCCCCGACCAATTATATGCATCGTACTACACGGACCTCCTCCCGCGCGTGATCCCGTTCGCTCGCAACGCAAACTGGGAAGACGAGGAGGCCTTTCCTTTCCCTTTCGCCACCTTTGCCCGGACCAAGTTGCATTGCTGCTAGCTCGTTTACGCATTTCGTTCATCAGCATGATGGCGAGACACATACGTATGCCCTTCTGGGCCTATCTCTGTGTGCATTTGTGGGAAGGGATATATGGAATCGATAGACGGATAGACGGATGGATAGATGCCATTTTTCTCCCTTTCTTTTTGGTCAGGAATCAACATCTCTTGTTTTGTTGAGGGAATAATTGTCCTCCCCAAAGATCTACAACCACTTCCATGTGTCAAATGTTTGCTGGATCCGGTTGCGCGCCGACTGCTTGCTTGCGCTCGGAGATGCAATCATGCAAATACAGTGATGGTCATAAAAAAACAACGTATAGTGTACCACTATTAACACGTCAGGATAAACAAGCAGTAGGAGAACTAGTTTGACGGGACACATGAGACGAGAGGAGAGGGTGACTAGAGCGATGCTGATTATATATGCTTTTAGAAAGCGGCACGTGTCCACTTTGGGTTTTGGGTCTGCTGCCTAGTCAGTTTTCTCGTCAGGTTCTGGTCCATACTGTGTACTCCTACTTCACAGTGCGATGATATTGTCTTGGCATACATACAGTACTACGTACAGTGTCATTAATATTTGAGTATCCCGAAAAGACAGGGCCTGGGATAGCTGCCGCGTCAGAATTCTGCTACCACATGATTGAACTCGTCTAACAAAGAAAAACAAAACAAAATGATGAACGTTCAAAGGATAGGAACGGCGACATAAACAAATTGGGGACGGAGAAACGTTAAGCACGGCCGGCCGGACGGTGTGGCTTGGCTTCAAGTCCATTTAAAATCGGGGGTTTGGTTCCTACCATGCACGCGAAATTCCTAGCCCGTGTGTATTTTTTTTCCAATTATATATGGTCGTACGAGTACGTTGGACGACAGTTGAAATACCAAGCTGCTTTGTTTATGTTTAAAATGAAATTATATTGGCTTTTGGCGGAGGGTGGTTCGGTTCAATGATGCAGATGGTGCCAAGCTCGGTCCTGATCACTGTCACCTTATCTTGTTTTCCTTCCTTGGTACCCTGTCACCTTGTCATGTTAATAATTTTTACCTGTTAACCCATGGGAGGAGGGTGCGTGGTCCAGACCTTAATTAATGGTGCGTGCCCCTTAATTTCATTAATGTGAAACTAGCAAAGTCAATAGATTGCCGACACGTCATGGCCTAACTAATCACGAGCTTTTTTTTAGCATCAGTACAGACGCAAATGCTCATATACACGTTTAACTAATCACGAGCTGATGAGTCTCATCTAACCATATTTTTCTAAAAAAAAAGAAAATAACTACATGGAAATTTGTAACCCAATAGCGAAGCAAACCTGCTAACTAAATTTATTTGTTCCAGACCTAAACCTAGCCTACGGCGGCGGTCATTGTCTGAATCCCTAGTGTTTCGTTCCGGCGACCGCGTCCTCCATCTGCCGTCTTTCTTAGCGGCGGGCATAAGACCCGCAAAGTGAAGGTGCATTCAGGGGCAAATATGGGTAAAACATGGGAGACGGACCGGCTCACTTCGGACTAGAGCCCATTGCTCGGATGTACGGTAGGGTACATCGACTGAAAATTAAAATTCCTACTCGCAGGACATCCAGAAACATGCGACGGGAGATGGATCATGGATCGTTACCACTAGACATGCAGTGTCATGCAACGGAAGTGGAGTTGGGGCAGCGCGTCCGCGGGGTTCGTCTCCTCCTCGTTAGACCTCCCTTGAATACCTGATCGTCGGATCCCACACACTGGTTCACCAGAGCGGCACAACTGCACCGCCTCTAACATTATTCGCGCATGCAGGAGGAACACTGTGCGGCGAACTGCTAGGTCCGATCACACAGTCGACAGTGAGTTGAGGTGGCAACTTGCAACACATACAAAGCCCTAGTGATGGCATCGAAGCGATCAACCGAATGAGTGTGCCGCACCTCCACTGTATATAGTGATCCGTCACGGGTTCAACACTCGGGTCTCGCACAGATCCTAAAGCACAAAGTTTGTGCAGCTTGGATCAGAGTCCAAGTAGGATCATATCTGACTTGTGCAGACGGATCCAACCTAACAGGTTTCTTCCCTTAAGCGCGCGACCCCTTAGGTTCAAGCCAACTTGATCGCAGGTCGGCTCACCTATGACCTGCTCGGTTGGTAGCGGCCTCTACCCAGGCGTGCCAACCACCAAGTTGACATTGGAGCTGGTTAGGCGAACATGTACATCACACTTCTATTCCCTTTGACACATGATATGTGTTGTCAGGCTCAAGGCGAGTCTGTTATCCATGTGCTACCCCGACCTCTTTCTCGTTCCAGTGATGCCGACCACAAACTGAATTATCTCATAATTCTTGTCGCATGGCCATGCTTATGTTAGTCGGATCATGCGAGGGACACATAGTATATCTCTCCTAATCGGAGGGGCAGATCCCATCTTACTCAACCATGTCTCGCAGCATGGGTTTGGACAAGCCCGAAACCTACCTTTGTAACTACTCAGTCACGGAGTAGCATTTGGTCGGCCCAAAGCAGGTCTGTCACCATCCCGAGTACATGCGCCAGCTCAGGTCTTAGGACATAGAATATATGTTGTACTAGAGACCCACATATGGCATATCGTTGCGTCTCTTAGTCGGGTGTGTCCGACTCGGACCTTATCTCGACTCGGATCCGACTATATCGAATGCAACCAGACCCTTCGAAGTCCATATTATACGGCTAGCATCCAATGCTCCATGGCCAGTGAGACCGAGCCATCCACCGTGTCATATGCTAGTCTAGTTGGTTGCGCGTCCACACAACCCTTTCGTCTGGGGACATTTTAGGACAGTCATCATACAATGCATAGTCCCAGAAACAAGTCACGCACTTGCTGATATACATAATTGATAATGTCCAAGGAATATATTTATTCATAAACACATAGGAAATATCATCATACATGATTGCTTCTAGGGCATACTCCAATAACCATGCCCTACTCATCGTCGTCGGAGACCGCGACTAGTCCTTTGCCGTTTGACGTAAGGTCCACAATGGAAGTGATGGCCCAGCAAGCTCATCGTTCTACCGACGCGTCCAAACAATGTTCATCGGCGCGTAGGACGTGTAACTGGCGGCGCTCTCATCTGCAATCGCCTGCGCATGAAAACGTACGACCCGATGTGTTTTTTGGCCCATGACACCCGATCATTATTAGCCCAGTTTTATTTACGCCGACAGGAGTGGATTTGTCGTCAGAGCCAATCTTCATCGTGGTGTGTTCGTCGGGGATCTCTGGAGAGCTGCCTGACGTGCCGACCTCTATCCACCTGGCCCGGCGTCTCTGCCAGGCAGTCCCAAGGGCGACCACCTGGTGCTTCAGCTTTGTCGAGAGGCCCTCCCACAGAGTGTTCCCACTCGCGGACATGGTGCACAGGAGGAAGATATGGAGCGGATGGGTTGTGGTGCAATGTGAGCCAGGTGTGACTGCCTTTCAACACTACTAGGGAAAACCCTAGTAGTAGCGCTGGTTTTAGAGCTACTAGTAGCACTTGTACAAGTGCTACGAGTAAGGCGCTACAGCTAACTGGTAGCAGTAGCGCAGGTTCGCCAGCGCTACTGCTACGCCTAGTTAGCAGTAGCGCTCTTGTTGGAAAAGCGCTGCCGATAGAGGTAAGTAGCAGTAGCGTTTCTTCCAAAAAGCGCTACTGCTTATTTTTCCTTTTTTTCATTGCAGCTTATTTTCACTGTAATTGCAGCTTATTTTTCCACTTGAACCTAATTCACATTCATTTCACACACTGTTGTATATACTAAGGCGGATTAGGTTCAAGTGGAGGCAACATTTGGTGCACCACATGTTGCCTTCACTTGAATCTAATCTGCCTACACAAGCTATTTAATCATCATCATAGTCATTACGACCAACACTAGCTATTTAATCATCATAGTCATAGTGTAGCACATCATCATCTTCAAACTCATTCTAGCTAGCTAATCACCACCAACACTAGCTACGGTAGCTATCTAATCACAACCAACACTAGCTAATAATAATCATCATAGTCATTACCACCAACACTAGCTATTTAATCATCAGTCATAGTGTAGCACATCATCATCTTCAAACTCATTCTAGCTAGCTAATCACTCCAGCTGCTCTCTCTCAGGTAAAATAGCATAGGACATGTGTAGCACTCCTGCTTCATCATATTGGAGCATGCAGATGAATATGTCTCATATTTGTGGGCCGCGCTTCTGATTGCTGCCCTGGTACCTCTCTGCTGTGATCCTTCACAATTTTGCTCCAGTCTTTGACTATTAAGAATTGCTTGCTTCGAGAGATCTTAAATGCACTAAAGTGCAATGTAGGATATCTTGGCCATAAGCTAACCATTGTCATGTGACCTTTATTCTCGATCCGTTGAGACAACTATCATCGGAAGTCCCTGTTGAAGAACATCGTAATAACATACTTAGCAATGAAGTTTAGCTTAAAAAATAATGTATGCAAAAGATGCACTGAGGAAAAATAGTAAAAATCTTACCATCTTTCCTAAATAGATGTGGCAGTAGTTCAATACGGATGCTAGTGGTCGCACGTTTTGAGTACTAATATTTTGAAGTCCGGAAAAATAATTTGTCTTGACAGTACGAAGATTCTCAAGCCATGAAACATAATAACTTATCTCCTCGCAATTTAGTTCAGACCCGGGACAATAGTAGGTCATGTCTCCCAACCGCCAAACATGTTTGCTTGAATGGAAATAAGCTGTCGATAGAAATTAGTTGTCAACTATTTTGGAATAAACAAATCCAAGACATAAATATGGTTGAGAAACTCACATAATGGTAGAACTGGAGGCGACTGCACATCGACCCAGATGTCGATATTACCTCCAACTTCATCTTCCGAACGAATATCAAAGGTGATAAGCATATCAGGATCAAATGCATAAGCCTTGCATAGTTCTGTCTAATTTTTGCATTCAAAATAGGTGTAGGTGTCTGCATTGTATAATTTTACCACAGAAGTATAACCATGCTCGATCCTTAAGTGAACTCTCTTTACCTCCATAGTTTCCATAGTACTGAAACCAACCTTATCCAAGACATACATTCTTGCATGGCAGGGGATACACTAGTAGAATAGTAAAAAATTAAAATTATAAGTTGAGGCAAAATAAGTAGAAGTCATGCTTAATTATGGAAAAAGACTTGCCGTTGTGACTTACTGTATCCACTTCGAAGGTCTCATCCAGCTTGATGCTGAAGCGCTTACCACCAACTAGGTGAGCCTTGCCGCACAGGCCGCGCTTGTCTTCGCAGTATTCGCACATACCGAATTCCTTTTCATCGTCAGACATTTCTTATGTTCATAGTTGAAACATTAATTAAAAATCAATCGAAGGCAACTTCCAGGAAACTCAACACACAGATCACTATTACTCAATATGCAACGGGTTGACTTTAGGTATGTCGAGTCTTTCTTCCTAAACTCTCATCTCACGTATATGGTGGGTACCCCCTCTCTAATATTGCGACTGTCGGTGATGGTCGCTACTCCTCCTTTCCCTAGTGCATTACAAATATCTAGCACAAGGAAAAGAAGGAGAAGCGACCCCCAAGACAACAGTCGGCATTCTTCTTCTGTCATATATGTTGGAGACTCTCCCTCACCGATTTTTTTGATTGTCATGTATAGAGCCCCGACAGACTTAAAGTCAACTCGAAATGTCGTTTAATTCTCTTTCTAGCAAATCTGGGGCACTCGATATTTCCTACATATTCTAGCACAAGTCATGCCTAAATTCACGGAAAAATTCGGCATGACCTTTGCTAAAATAGGACATATCGAGCGCCTGAAATTTGCCAGAATGGAAATGAATCAACACTCCGGCAAAACATAGGCCACTCGGATTTTCACTGCGATACAAAGATGTCCATACACATACAACGATGCTTAAACTTGCAATTCCATCCGGATCAATTATCATAAGCATTCGCACATGAGCTCACCGACTAAATACCCTAGTTCTACTCTATTCAACACACCGAGGAGTAGAGAAGGAGGAGGTGGACATTTAGCTCACCGACTCGGTGTATAAGAAGTAGCTAGAGGTAGCTCGAATGACGACCACTCCAAGGAGACACGACTCTACAAACCCTGCATATTCCACCAAGTAAAATTTTAATTAGATTGTCAAATCTCATATAGCATTCTTTGATGACAAAGTGATAATGACATAAATTCAACTAGTTCTATTAATTTAACTTGTTCAACTAAGCACTTACTAAAAATAAAGTAGTTATATTAATTTTGTTACTAAAAATAAACTAGTTCTATAATAAAATTTTAATTAGATCATCAAATCTAATATACCTAAATTTTCTTACTAAAAATAAACTAGTTCTATTAATTCAGCTAGTTCAACTAAGCACTTACTATATATAGATAGATCAACTAGTTCCATCCATCTATCTATATATCCTCATAAATCTTAGTACTAAAACATTTATTCTTAAATTCTATTACAAAAAAACTTTCTATTACAGAAAGCAGGAGGAGGAGGTGGGAGGAGGAGGGAGGAGGAGGGGGCCGCCGGAGGGAGAAGGAGGAGGAGGGAGGAGGAGGTGGCCGCCGGAGGGAGGAGGAGAGGGAGGATGTGACGCCCCAAGACCGACGCTCCAGAGGACTGCCAGCTATTTTGTTGTCACCGTGTGATTTATTTTGCTTGTTGCATTTCATCATGTCATCATGTGCATTGCATCCACATGTTTTCATAAAACTCGTAGTCGTTTGTAGTTGCCTCTTCTCCTCATTATCTTTGTTTTCCGGTTCTGAGACCAACCGGGTTTTTCGAGTTCCCCCTTGTCTTCGTCGACCACTCTGAGACCCCCTCATGCACGTCCGAAAACTTCCCCGAACCTGAACCGGACTGTCATTACCGATGGATTCGGTTCATCCCCAAACATCCGTAAAATATCTTCGATTCTTCGCATAGCCTATTTTTCTTGACCGTCCGGTCTAAATCGGAGGATCTGATTAGCTCATAACCAAAATCCTCCTACTATATATAGCAGATGAAACCCTACCAAACTAGACCTACCCTAAAATCTAGGAGCTTTGTCCCAATGCCGCCGCCACCCCTGTCTTCTGCCACCTCGGGATCCCTCCCGATCCAAAAATCCCCAACCCCCTCTCGATCTCCACCCAACCAGCGCCGCCACCCACTCTTCCTCGTCTTCCCCTCGAGCAAACCGCAACCCCATGCCTTCCTCCATGCTCGTTCCCGAGCAGGAGATCCCCGAGCCGCAGCTCGCCGGAGCACCCGAGCGTCACCGGCGACCACCTCCAGCAGCGGATGTGCGTCGCCTCATTTAGCTCTGTCATTCCTCGCCAAGTCCCATGCCGCGCGCCATGTACCTGCCGCCGCTGCTCTGCTTCTCGAAGGACCTCGACAAGATCCTCGCTCGTGCCTCCTCATCTCCGGCAGTCGAACCTCCACCAGCAGGACCAGGCCAGACTCCCTCTCGCACCCCTATCCTGTTGGAAATATGCCCTAGAGGCAATAATAAAATGGTTATTATTATATTTCCTTGTTCATGATAATCGTCTATTTTTCATGCTATAATTGTATTATCCGGAAATCGTAATACATGTGTGAATACATAGACCACAACATGTCCCTAGTGAGCCCCTAGTTAACTAGCTCGTTGATCAATAGATGGTTACGGTTTCCTGACCATGGACATTGGATGCCAATGATAACGGGATCACATCATTAGGAGAATGATGTGATGGACAAGAGCCAATCCTAAGCATAGCACAAGATCGTGTAGTTTGTATGCTAAAGTTTTCCAATGTCAAGTATCTTTTACTTAGACCATGAGATTGTGCAACTCCCGGATACCGTAGGAATGCTTTGGGTGTATCAAACGTCAGAACGTAATTGGGTGACTATAAAGGTGCTCTACGGGCATCATCGAAAGCATCCGTTGGGTTGGCACGAATTGAGACTGGGATTTGTCACTTCGTATGACGGAGATGTATCTCCGGGCCCACTCGGTAAGACATCATCGTAATGAGCTCTATGTGACTAAGGAGTTAGTCACGGGATGATGTGTTACGGAACGAGTAAAGAGACTTGCCGGTAACAAGATTGAACAAGGTATCGGGATACCGACGATCGAATCTTGGGCAAGTACCATACCGGTAGACAAAGGGAATCGTATACGGGATTGATTGAATCCTTGACATCGTGGTTCATCCGATAAGATCATTGTGGAACATGTGGGAGCCAACATGGGTATCCAGATCCCGCTGTTGGTTATTGGCCGGAGAGATGTCTCGGTCATGTCTGCATGGTTCCCGAACCCGTATGGTCTACACACTTAAGTTTCGATGAAACTAGGGTTATAGGGAATATATGTACGTGGTTACTGAATGTTGCTCGGAGTCCCGGATGATACCCCAGACGTCCCGGGGAGTTCCAGAATGGTCCGAAGGTAAAGAATTATATATAGGAAGTGAGGATTTGGCCACCGGAAGTGTTCCGGGCATCATCGCTAATGTACCGGGACCATCGGAAGGGTTCCGGGGGTCCACCGGGAGGGGCCACCAGCCCTGGAGGCTTGCGTGGGCCAAGAGTGGGAAGGGACCAGCCCCTAGGTGGGCTGGTGCGCCTCTCACAAGGGGCCCAAGGCGCAAGGTAGAGAAGAGGGGGGAAACCCTAGGCGCAGATGGGCCTAAGGCCCACCTAGGGCGCGCCCCCTTTCTCCTCCTCTGGCCGCCCCCAAACCCATCTAGGGTTGGCCGCACCCCCTAGGGGGAAACCCTAGATGGGGGCGCACCCCTCCCCTTCCCCTATATATAGTGGGGGTTTTGGGGCTGCCAGACACATGAGTTCATCTCTCTCTCGGCGCAGCCCTACCTCTCCCCCTCCTCGTCTCTCATAGTGCTTGGCGAAGCCCTGCTGGAGTACCACACTCCTCCACCACCACCACGCCGTCGTGCTACTGCTGGACAGAGTCTTCCCCAACCTCTCCCTCTCTCCTTGCTGGATCAAGGTACGGGAGACGTCACCGGGCTGCACGTGTGTTGAGCGCGGAGGCGCCGTTGTTCGGCGCTTAGATCGGATTCGGCCGCGATCTGAATCGCTTGGTGTACGACTCCGTTAACCGCGTTCTTGCAACATTTCCGCATTGCGATCTTCAAAGGTATGAAGACGCACTCCCCTCTCATTGCTGGTCACTCCATAGATTGATCTTGGTGATGCGTAGATTTTTTTTGAATTTCTACAACGATCCCCAACAGTGGTCTCTAATACGTCTCCAACGTATCTACTTTTCCAAACAGTTTTGCCCTTGTTTTGGACTCTAACTTGCATAATTTGATTGGAACTAACCCAGACTGACACTGTTTTCAGCAGAACTGCCATGGTGTTGTTTTTGTCCAGAAATAAAAAGTTCTCGGAATGACCTGAAACTCCACGGAGATTTATTTTGGAAAATATAAAAAATATCTGCAAGAAGATCCTCACCAGGGGGCCCACACCCTGTCCACGAGGGTGGGGGCGCACCCCCCTGTCCAGGGCATGCCCCTGCCTCGTGGGCCCCCTGGTGCTCCACCGACGTACCCCCAGATCCCATATCTTCACTTTCGGGGAGAAAAAAAATAGGGAGAAAGAATTATCGCGTTTCACGAGACGGAGCCGCCGCCAAGCCCTAATATCTCTTGGGAGGGCTAATCTAGAGTCCGTTCGGGGCTCCGGAGAGTGGAGATCATCACCATCGTCATCATTAACCTTCCTCCATCACCAATTCCATGATGCTCACCGCCGTGCATGAGTAATTCCATCGTAGGCTTGCTGGACGGTGATGGGTTGGATGGGATCTATCATGTAATCGAGTTAGTTTTCTTAGGGTTTGATCCCTAGTATCCACTATGTTCTGAGATTGATGTTGCTATGACTTTGCTATGCTTAATGCTTGTCACTAGGGCCTGCTACTTCTCGAGCTTGCGTTGTATTCCCTCGAAGAGGAAATGGAGATGCAGCACAGTAGCGTAAGTATTTCCCTCAGTTTTTGAGAACCAAGGTATCAATCCAGTAGGAGACCACGCGCGAGTCCCTCGCACCTGCACAAACAAATAAGAATTTCGCAGCCAACGCGATAAGGGGTTGTCAATCCCTTTACGGTCACTTACGAAAGTGAGATCTGATAGAGATGATAGTTTATATTTTTGGTATTTTTAGTTTATAAGAACAGCAAATAAAAGTGATAAAAGTAAAGTAGATGTAGATTGATATGTTGAGAATAGACCCGGGGGCCATAGTGTTCTCTAGTGGCTTCTCTCATGATAGCGATATTCTACGGTGGGTAAACAAATTACTGTCGAGCAATTGATAGAAAAGCAAATAATTATGAGACTATCTAGGCATGATCATTGTATATAGGCATCACGTCCGAGACAAGTAGACCGAAACTATTCTGCATCTACTACTATTACTCCACACATCGACCGCTATCCAGCATGCATCTAGTGTATTGAGTTCATAAGAACAGAGTAACGCCTTAAGCAAGATGACATGATGTAGATGGATAAACTCAAGCAATATGATATAAACCACATCTTTTTATCCTCGATGGCAACAATACAATACGTGCCTTTCTGCCCCTACTGTCACTGGGAAAGGACACCGCAAGATTGAACCCAAAGCCAAGCACTTCTCCCATTGCAAGAACTATAGATCTATTAGGCCAAACCAAACCAATAATTCTAAGAGACGTGCAAGGATATAATGAGCACACATAAAAAGTTCAGAGAAGAACCAAATATCTTTCATAGATAACCTTGATCATAAACTCACAATTCATCGGATCTCCACAAACACACCGCAAAAAGAGGTTACATCGAATAGATCTCGTCGAAGACCGAGGAGAACTTTGTATTGAGATCCAGAGAGAGAGAAGAAGCCATCTAGATACTAGCTATGGACCCGAAGGTCTGTGGTAAACTACTCACAACTCATGGTGAGGGCGATGATGATGATGAAGAAGAACTCCGTGATGGATCCCCCTCTGGTGGAGCTCCGGAATAGGCTCCAAGATGGGATCTTCATGGGAACAGAAGGTACGGCGGTGGAATTAAGGTTTTCTCTCTATTCACGAAGGTTCTGGGGTACGTAGACTTATATAGGAAGAAGGAGGGCACCGAGGGACGCTCGAGGGGGCCACGAGGCAGGGGGGCGTGCCCTAGGAAGGGGGGCGCGCCCTCACCCTTGTGGGCCACCTCTTGATCCCCTGACGTGGGTCTCAAGCTCCATGTGCGTGATTTTCTCCAAAAAATATCTCTCGCGAAGGTTTCATTCCGTTTGGACTCCGTTTGATATTCTTTTTCTGCAAAACCCTGAAACAGGCAAAAAACAACAATCTGGACTGGGCCTTTGGGTTAGTAGGTTAGTCCCAAAAATGATATAAAAGTGAATGATAAAGCCCATTAAACATCGAAGACTTCATAAATAATAGCATGGAACAATCAAATATTAAAGATACGTTGGAGACGTATCAGGGCCCGAGTGCCATGATTTCAGATCTGAACCTATTATGTTTCCATGAATATATGTGTGTTCTTGATCCTATCTTGCAAGTCTATATTCACCTACTATGTGTTATGATCCGGCAACCCCGAAGTGACAATAATCGGGACCACTCCCGGTGATGACCATATTTTGAGGAGTTCATGTATTCACTATGTGTTAATGCTTTGGTCCGGTACTCTATTAAAAGTAGGCCTTAATATCTCTTAGTTTCCAATAGGGCCCCGCTGCCACGGGAGGGTAGGACAAAAGATGTCATGCAAGTTCTTTTCCATAAGCACGTATGACTATATTCGGAATACATGCCTACATTGTATTGATGAACTGGAGCTAGTCCTGTGTCACCCTAGGTTATAACTTCTACATGATGAATTGCATCCGACATAATTTCCCATCACCGATCCAATGCCTACGAGCTTTTCCTATATTGCTTGTTGCTTATTTACTTTTCCGTTGCTACTATTACAAAAACTACAAAAACACTATCGTTACTTTTATTGCTGCTACCACCACTATCATATTACTTTGCTACTAAACTACCTTGCTGCAGATACTAAGTTTCCAGGTGTGGTTGAATTGACAACTCAACTGCTAATACTTGAGAGTATTCTTTGGCTCCCCTTGTGTCGAATCAACAAATTTGGGTTGAATACTTTACCCTCGAAAACTGTTGCGATCCCCTACACTTGTGGGGTATCAGTATCAGAGCTAGGTCTATGCGTAGTTTCCATGCACAAGTAGAACACAAGTTGTTGTGGGCGTTCATTTGTCAATTTACTTGCCGTTACTAGTCTTATCTTGATTCGGCGGCATCGTGGGATGAAGCGGCCCGAACCGACCTTACACGTACGCTTACGTGAGACAGGTTCCACCGACTAACATGCACTAGTTGCATAAGGTGGCTAGCGGGTGTTTGTCTCTCCCACTTTAGTCAGATCGGATTCGATGAAAATGTTCCTTATGAAGGATAAATAGTAATTGGCATATCACGTTGTGGTTTTGGCGTAGGTAAGAAACGTTCTTGCTAGAAACCTATAGCAGCCACGTAAAAACTTGCAACAACAATTAGAGGACGTCTAACTTGTTCTTGCAGCATGTGCCGTGTGATGTGATATGGCCAAAAGGATGTGATGAATGATATATGTGATGCATGAGATTGATCACGTTCTTGCAATAGGAATCATGACTTGCATGTCGATGAGTATGACAACCAGCAGGAGCCATAGGAGTTGTCTTATTTTATTGTATGACCTGCGTGTCATTGAAAATGCCATGTAATTACTTTACTTTATTGCTAACCATTAGCCATAGTAGTAGAAGTAAAGTTTGGCGAGGCAACTTCATGAAGACATGATGATGGAGATCATGGTGTCATGCTGGTGACGATGATGATCATGGAGCCTCGAAGATGGATATCAAAAGGAGCAAAATGATATTGGCCATAGCATGTCACTATTTGATTGCATGTGATGTTTATCATGTTTTACATCTTATTTGCTTAGAACGACAATAGCTTAAATAAGATGATCTCTCACTAAAATTTCAAGAATTGTGTTCCCCCTAACTGTGCATCGTTGCTAAGGTTCGTTGTTCCGAAGCACCACGTGATGATCGGGTGTGACAGGCTCTAACGTTCGCAAACAACGGGTGTAAGTCAGATTTACACACGCAATACACTTAGGTTGACTTGGCGAGCCTAGCATGTACAGACATGGACTCGGAACATGGAAGACCGAAAGGTCAAACATGAGTCGTATAGAAGATACGATCAACATGGAGATGTTCATCGTTGATGACTAGTCTGTCTCATGTGATGATCGGACACGGCCTAGTCGATTCGGATCATGTATCACTTAGATGACTAGAGACATGTCTATCTGAGTGGGAGTTCATTAAATTTGTTTAGATGAACTTAATTATCATGAACATAGTCTAAAATATTTACAATATGTCTTGTAGATCAAATGGCCCACGCTAATGTCGCCCTCAACTTCAACGCGTTACTAGAGAAAACCAAGCTGAAAGACGATGGTAGCAACTATACGGATTGGGTTCGTAACTTGAGGATCATCCTCATAGCTGCCAACAAAGCATATGTCGTTGAAGCACCGCTAGGTGACGCACCCGTTTTCCCAGCAACTCAAGACATTATGAACGTCTGGCGGTCGCGTAGTGATGATTACTCCCTGGTTCAGTGCGGCATGCTTTAGAGCTCAGAATCGGGGCTCCAAAAGCGTTTTGAGCAACACGGAGCATATGAGATGTTCCAAGAGCTAAAAATGGTTTTCCAAGCTCATGCCCGGGTCGAGAGATATGAAGTCTCTAACAAGTTCTATGGTTGTAAGATGGAGGAAAACAGTTCTGTAAGTGAGCATATACTCAGAATGTCTGGGTTGCACAACCGCTTGTCTCATCTGGGAGTTAATCTCCCAGATGACGCAGTCGTTGACAGAATCCTCCAGTCGCTCCCACCTAGCTACAAGAGCTTTGTGATGAACTACAATATGCAAGTGATGGAGAAGGCCATTCCCGAGTTATATTCAATGCTGAAATCAGCGGAGGTGGAAATCAAAAAGGAACATCAAGTGTTGATGGTGAATAAAACCACTAAGTTCAAGAAAGGCAAGGGTAAGAAGAAATTCAAGAAGGACGGCAAGGGAGTTGCCGCGCCCGGTAAGCCAGTTGCCGGGAAGAAGCCAAAGAATGGACCCAAGCCTGAGACTGAGTGCTTTTATTGCAAGGGAACGGGTCACTGTAAGCGGAATTTCCCCAAATACTTAGCGGATAAGAAGGCCGACAACATCAAAGGTATATGTGATATACATGTTATTGATGTGTACCTTACTGATACATCCATTTTGCATCATGCTTATATGTTGATATTTATTGCATTATGGGTTGTTCCCACATATTTTGTCACAATACCAATGCCTTTTTTTCTCTTATTTTACAAGGTTTACATGAAGAGGGAGAATGCCGGCAGCTGGAATTCTGGGCTGGAAAAGGAGCAAACTCTGGAAACCTATTCTGCACAACTCCAAAAGCCCTGAAACTCAACAGAACGTTGTTTCAGAAAATATAAAAAGTATCTGGCGAAAGAAGTCCACGAGGGGGGCCACCGGCTGCCCACGAGGGTGGGGGGCGTGCCCCCTTCCCAGGGCGCGCCCCCTGCCTCGTGGGCCAGTCGGCAGGCCACCGATGCCCATCTTCTCCTATATGAGGTGTTTTGACGTGGAAAAAAAATCATAAGGAGGCTTTCGGGACCAGACACCGCCGTTCTGCTGGGGATACCTCCCTCCGGGAGGGGGAAATCGTCATCACCAACAACTCTCCCATCTTGGGGAGGGCTATCTTCATCAACATCTTCACCAGTACCATCTCTCTCAAACTCTAGTTCATCTCTTGTACCCAATCTTTGTACCCAAACCTCAGATTGGTACCTGTGGGTTGCTAGTAGTGTTGATTACTCTTTGTAGTTGATGCAAGTTGGTTTATTTGGTGGAAGATCATATGTTCAGATCCATTATGCATATTAGTACCCCTATGATCATGAACAATATTATGTCTTGTGAGTAGTTACTTTTGTTCCTGAGGACATGGGAGAAGTCTTGCTATTAGTAGTCATGTGAATTTGGTCTTCGTTCGATATTTTGATGAGATGTATGTTGTCTCTCCTCTAGTGGTGTCATGTGAACGTCGACTACATGACACTTCACCATTATTTGGGCCTAGAGGAAGGCATTGGGAATTAATAAGTAGATGATGGGTTGCTAGAGTGACAGAAGCTTAAACCCTAGTTTATGCGTTGCTTCGTAAGGGGCTGATTTGGATCCATATGTTTCAGGCTATGGTTAGGTTTACCTTAATACTTCTTTTGTAGTTGCAGATGCTTGCAATAGAGGTTATTCATAAGTGGGAGGCTTGTCCAAGTACGGGAAGCACCCAAGCACCGGTCCACCCACATACCAAATTATCAAAGTACCGAACGCGAATCAGATGATCGTGATGAAAACTAGATTGACGATAATTCCCATGTGTCATCGGGAGCGCTTTCCTTTATATAAGAGTTTGTCCAGGCTTGTCCTTTGCTACAAAAAGGATTGGGCCACCTTGTTGCACCTTGTTTACTTTTACCGTTTGTCACTTGCTACCAATTATCTTATCACAAAACTATCTGTTACCTATAATTTCAGTGCTTGCCGAAAATACCTTACTGAAAACTGCCTATCATTTCCTTCTTCTCCTCGTTGGGATCGACACTCTTACTTATCGAAAGGACTACGATAGATCCCCTACACTTGTGGGTCATCAAGACTCATTTCTGGCGCCGTTGCCGGGGAGTGAAGCGCCTTTGGTAAGTGGAATTTGGTAAGGAAATATTTATATAGTGTGCTGAAATTTATTGTCACTTGTTATTATGGCTCAAAATCCTTTGAGGGGCTTGTTCGGGGTATCTTCACCCCGATCAGAATAGCAAAGAGTTGCTCCTCAACCTACTGCACCTATTGAAAATGTTTGCTTTGAGATTCCTTCGGGTATGATAGAGAAACTGCTTGAAAATCCCTTTACAGGAGACAGGACACTGCATCCCGACTTACACCTAATCTATGTGGATGAAGTTTGTGGATTGTTTAAGCTTGAAGGTATGCCCGAGGATGTTATCAATAAGAAGGTCTTCCCTTTATCTTTGAAGGGAGATGCATTGGCATGGTTTAGGCTATGCGATGGTATGGGATCATGGAACCATAATCGTCTGAAGTTGGAATTTCATCAGAAGTTCTACCCTATGCACGAGGTTCATCGTGATCGCAATTATATTTATAATTTCTGGCCTCGCAAAGGAGAAAGCATCACTCAAGCTTGGGGGAGGCTTAAGTCAATGTTATATTCATGCCCCAATCATGAGCTCTCACGATAAATGATCATTCAAAATTTTTATGCTCGGCTTTCTCATAATAATCGCTCCATGCTCGATACTTCTTGTTTTGGCTCTTATATGATGAAGACTATTGACTTCAAATGGAATTTATTGGAAAGAATTAAACGCAACTCTGAAGATTGTGATCTCGACGAAGGTAAGGAGTCAGGTATGACCCTAAGTTTGATTGTGTTAAAGCTTTTATGGATACCGATGTTTTCTGTGAGTTTAGCACTAAATATGGACTTGACTCTGAGATAGTAGCTTCTTTCTGCGAATCTTTTACTACTCATGTTGATCTCCCCAAGGAGAAGTGGTTTAAATATCATCCCCCTATTGAAGTAAAAGTAGTTGAACCTATTAAAGTTGAAGAAAAGACTATCACTTATAATGTTGAACCTGTTTTACCTACCGCTTATATTGAGAAACCACCTTTCCCTATTAGGATAAAGCATCATGCTCAAGCTTCAACTGTAGTTCGTAAGAGTAATACTAGGACACCTACACCCTCTGAGCAAATTAAAGTTGAACCTAGTGTTGCTATGGTTAAAGATCTCTTGGTAGAAGATTTAGATGGACATGTTATTACCTCCAAGAAGAGTCTGCTAGAATAGCCAAACCCAATGCTAGGAATAAACATAGACCTGTTGTAGGCTTGCATGTCATCTCTGTTAAGATAGGAGATCATTGCTATCATGATTTATGTGACGTAGGTGCTAGTGCGAGTATTATCCCTCTTGATCTGTATAACGAAATTATGCATGATATTGCACCCGTTGAGTTAGAAGGGATTGATGTTACTATTAAGCTTGCTAATAGAGATACTATTTCACCAGTTCGGATTGTTAGAGATATTGAAGTCTTGTGTGGGAAGGTTAAATACCCTGCTGATTTTCTTGTTCTTAGTTCCCCACAAGATGCATTCTGTCACATTATATTTGGTAGACCCATCTTGAATACTGTTAATGCCAAGATAGACTGCGTAAAAGATATTGTCACTATTGGATTAGGGGATATGTCTCATGATTTTAACTTTGCTAAATTCCGTAGACAACCCCTTGAAAAGGCACCACCCAGTAAGGATGAAATTATTGGTCTTGCTTCTATTGCTGTGCCACCTAATGATCCTTTAGAACAATACTTGCACAGGGAGATAGATGAAATATTCCTTACACAGGGACCCGTATTAAAAAACAACTTGCCTGTTGAAATCCTAGGGGATCCTCCTCCACCCAAGGGTGATCCTGTGTTTGAACTTAAACTTTTGCCTGATAATCTTAAGTATGTTTATCTTGATGATAAGAAGATATATCCTGTTATTATTAGTGCTAACCTTTCGGAGCAGGAAGAAGAAAAATTATGGAAAACTCTGAAGAAGCATCGTGTTGCTATTGGATATACTGTGGATGATCTTAAGGGCATTAGTCCCACTATATGCTAACACAAGATAAAATTGGAAGAAAATGCTAAACTAGTTATTGATCAGTGGCGGTTAAATCCTAAGATGAAAGAAGTGGTAAGAAAGGAAATACTAAAGCTTCTAGAGGTAGGTATTATCTATCCAGTTGCTGATAGCCAGTGGGTAAGTCCTATCCATTGTGTCCCTAAGAAAGGAGGTATGACTGTTGTTCCTAATGATAAAGATGAATTGATCCCGCAAAGAATAGTTACAGGTTATAGGATGGTAATTGATTTCCGTAAGTTAAATAAAGCTACCAAGAAAGATCATTTCCCCTTGCCATTTCTTGATCAAATGCTAGAGAGGTTATCCAAACATACTCATTTCTGCTTTCTAGATGGTTATTCTGGTTTCTCTCAAATACCTGTGTCAAAAGGGGATCAAGAAAAGACCACCTTTACTTGTCCTTTCGGTACCTTTGCTTATAGACGTATGCCTTTTGGTTTATGTAATGCACATGCTACTTTTCAAAGATGCATGATGCCTATATTCTCTGACTTTTGTGAAAAGATTGTTGATGTGTTCATGGATGATTTCTCCATTTACGGAACTTCTTTTGATGATTGCTTAAGCAACCTTGATCGAGTTTTGCAGAGATGTGAAGACACTAACCTTGTCTTGAATTGGGATAAGTGCCACTTTATGGTGAATGAAGGCATTGTCTTGGGACATAAAATTTCTGAAAGAGGTATTGAAGTTGACAAAGCTAAAGTTCATGCTATTGAAAAGATGCCATGCCCTAAGGACATCAAAGGTATACGAAGTTTCCTTGGTCATGCCGGGTTTTATAGGAGGCTCATTAAGGACTTCTCCAAAATCTCCAGGCCTCTGACTAATCTCTTAAAAAAGATATTCCTTTTGTCTTTGATGATGATTGTCTAGAAGCATTTGAAATACTTAAGAAAGCATTGATCTCTTCACCTATTGTCCAGCCTCCTGACTGGAATTTACCCTTTGAGATTATGTGCGATACTAGTGACTATGTTGTAGCTGTTGTTTTAGGGCAAAGAGTTGATAAGAAATTGAATGTTATCCAGTATGCTAGTAAAACTCTAGATAGTGCCCAAAGAAACTATGCCACTACTGAGAAATAATTTTTAGCAGTTGTATTTGCATGTGATAAGTTTAGACCATATATCGTTGATTCTAAAGTAACTATTCACACTGATCATGCTGCTATCAAATACCTTATGGAAAAGAAAGATGCTAAGCCTAGACTTACTAGATGGGTTCTCTTGCTGCAAGAATTTGACTTGCATATCATTGATAGAAAGGGAGCTGAGAACCCCATTGCAGATAACTTGTCTAGGTTAGAAAATATACTTGATGACTCACAACCTATTGATGATAGCTTTCCTCATGAATAATTAGCTGTCATAAATACTTCTCGTACTGCTCCATGGTATGCTGATTATGCTAATTATATTGTTGCCAAGTTTATACCTCCTAGCTTCACATACCAGCAAAAGAAAAAGTTCTTCTATGATTTGAGACATTACTTCTGGGATGACCCACATATTTACAAAGAAGGAGTAGATGGTATCATTAGACGTTGTGTACCTGAGCATGAACAGGAACAAATCCTACGCAAGTGCCACTCCGAAGCTTATGGAGGACACCATGCGGGAGATAGAACTGCACACAAGGTATTGCAATCCGAGTTTTATTGGCCTACTCTCTTCAAGGATGCCCGTAAGTTTGTCTTATCTTGTGATGAATGTCAGAGGATTGGTAATATTAGTAGACGTCAAGAAATGCCTATGAATTATTCACTTGTTATTGAACCATTTGATGTTTGGGGCTTTGATTATATGGGATCGTTTCCTGCCTCTAATGGGTACACACACATTCTAGTTGTTGTTGATTACATTACTAAGTGGGTAGTAGCTATTCCAACTAGTAGTGCTGATCATAACACCTCTATTAAGATGCTTAAAGAAGTTATTTTCCCGAGGTTTGGAGTCCCTAGATATCTAATGACCGATGGTGGTTCACACTTTATTCATGGTGCTTTCCGTAAGATGCTTGCTAAGTATGATGTCAACCATAGAATTGCATCCCCCTATCACCCACAGACTAGTGGTCAAGTAGAATTAAGTAATAGGGAGCTGAAATTAATCTTGTAAAAGACAGTTAATAGGTCTAGGAAGAATTGGTCCAAGAAACTAGATAATGCATTATGGGCCTATAGAACTGCATACAAAAATCCTATGGGTATGTCTCCATATAAGATGGTATATGGAAAAGCATGTCACTTACCTCTTGAGCTAGAACATAAGGCATATTGGGCTATTAAGGAGCTCAACTATGACTTCAAACTGGCCGGTGAGAAGAGGTTATTTGACATTAGCTGTCTCGATGAATGGAGAACCCAGGCCTATGAGAATGCCAAGCTGTTTAAAGAAAAGGTTAAAAGATGGCAAGACAAAAGGATACAAAAGCGCGAGTTTAACGTAGGGGATTATGTTTTGCTATTCAACTCTCGTTTAAGATTTTTTGCAGGAAAACTTCTCTCCAAGTGGGAAGGACCTTACGTTATCGAGGAGGTCTATTGTTCCGGTGCCATAAAAATCAACAACTTCGAAGGCACAAATCCGAAGGTGGTGAATGGTCAAATAATCAAACATTATATCTCAGGTAATCCTATAAATGTTGAAACTAATGTTATTGAAACCGTAACCCCGGAGGAATACATAAGGGACACTTTCCTGAACGATTCAGCCTCCGAAAAGGAAGAGGTACATGATACGGTAAGTAAACCGAGTCCAAAACAGTTCTAAAGGCAATTTTTCTCCGTTTTGGAATATTTAGAAAAATAGAAAAATAAACTGCAGTCCGGAAGAGACACGAGGCGTCCACGAGGGTGGAGGGCTCGCCCCCCTTCCCAGGGTGCGCCCCCTGCCTCGTGGGCACCCCGTGTGTCCCCCGGACTCCGTTTTCTCGTGGGTTACTCCTTTTGGTCGGTAAAAATTCATTATATATACTCCCGAAGGTTTTGACCTCTGTATCATGCAAAAAGTCCTCTCTTCTTGTCTAGAGCTGTTTTTTGTTAGGGTTTGCGAAGCCAGGCATCATGCCGTCTCCCTCCTCCAACAACGAAGGCAACGATGCTTGGCTAATGAAGATAGATCTGAAGAGGGAAGGACCCGAGGAGATCCACAAGGAGAAGAGGATCAAGATGGAGGTGGAAGATCCGGCTTCGGCAACGGGAGAAGAAAACACCTCTAAATCCCTTCATAATCTCTTTACCTCAACTGAGCTAGAAGCTTTCAGGATGATTGAGTTAGCTCAGATTCGAAACAAGCATCTCACAAGTGAAAATATTTTGTTGAAGGATTACATAGCTGCTCTCAAAGGTATTATCCGCAAGCTGGAAGATCTCCTACGCTCGATATATGAGGATCCTCCGTCACTACTTGCAACTCCATCATCACCACTTCCGAAGAAGGAGACATAATCATATGGGTATGGGCACTCCCCTTGGCAACTGCCAAGCTTGGGGGAGTGACCCCGGTATCGTATCACCATCACTCCTATATTTACCGTTTTACTTAGTTTGATCCTTTTGGTAGTATCTTGATCTATTAGACTAAAGTTAGCATGATCTAGTTGTGAGCTTTTGCCTTGTGGGCTTTACCCTTTGTAATTGAGTCCGTGAGTTATATAATAAAGATTAGTGTTGAGTCAAGGGCTTGATTTCCTTACTTGGGTCATGGTAAAAAGAAACAAAACATAAAGAGTATCAAAGAGATCATATCGATCTTATGGGAAGTAATGACTTCACATATAAGAGTATGATAAATAAAAGTTGTTGGGAGGTGACAAACATAGTTTTGGTCATCGTGGCAATTAATAGGAAGTAATAAAAGAAGAGAAGCTTCACATACAAATATACTATCTTGGAAATCTTTTATGATTGTGAGCACTCATTAAAGTATGACATGCTAAAGAGTTGACGTTGGACAAGGAAGACAACATAATGGGTTATGTCTTCTTATATCCGAAATAAAGTATATTGTCATGGATCATCCAACATGTTGAGCTTGCCTTTCCCCCTCATGCTAGCCAAAACTCCTCGCACTAAGTAGAGATACTACTTGTGCTTCCACATATCCTTAAACCCAGTTTTTCCATGAGAGTCCACCATACCTACCTATGCATTGAGAAAGATCCTTCCAAGTAAGTTGTCATGTTGCAAACCCGCTAAAATATGTATGATTTATTAGTGTGGGAGAAATTAGCTTTATACGATCTTGTGATATGGAAGTAATAAAAGGGACGGACTGCATAATAAAGGTCCTTATCACAAGTGGCAATATAAAGTGAAGTTCTTCTATGCTACGACTTTGTGCATCCAACCATAAAAACTCATGACAACCTCTGCTTCCCTCTGCGAAGGGCCTATCTATTACTCCTGTCTTATGTGTGTCAAGGTGAAATCCACCTTTACTTTTTATATTTTATCCTTTGGCAAGCACATTGTGTTGGAAAGATCCTGATATATATACCCACTTGGATGTAAGTATTCATGATATATTACTGTTGACATTACCCTTGAGGTAAAAGATTGGGAGGCAACACCATAAGCCCCTATCTTTCTCCGTGTCCGATTAAAACTCTGTAAACATAAGTATCGCGTAAGTGTGAGCAATTGTGAAAGATAATATGATAGTTGAGTATGTAGTCTTGCTGAAAAGCTCTTATATTGACTCTTTCCGATGTGACGATAGATTGCAATTGCTTCAATGACCGAGATCAAAGTTTGTTAGTTTCCAATGAAGTATATGATTCATACTTGATATTGTGGATGAATTGTTACTTTAGCATAAGAATCATATGACTATATTTATATAAGTTCCTGTTATGAAAATGATCATGATGCCCTCATGTCCGTATTTTGTTTTTATCGACAGCTCTATCTCTAAACATGTGGACATATTTTTCGATATAGGCTTTCGCTTGAGGACAAGCGAGGTCTAAGCTTGGGGGAGTTGATACATCCATTTTGCATCATGCTTATATGTTGATATTTATTGCATTATGGGTTGTTCCTACATGTTTTGTCACAATACTTAAGCCTTTTTTCTCTTATTTTACAAGGTTTACATGAAGAGGGAGAATGCCGGCAGCTGGAATTCTTGGCTGGAAAAGGAGCAAACTCTGGAAACCTATTCTACACACCTCCAAAAGCCCTGAAACTCAACAGAACGTCGTTTCAGAAAATATAAAAAATATTTGGCGAAAGAAGTCCACGAGGGGGGCCACCGGCTGCCCCAGAGGGTGGGGGCGCGCCCCCCTTCCCAGGGCACGCCCCCTGCCTCGTTGGCCAGCCGGTAGGCCCCCGATGCCCATCTTATCCTATATGAGGTGTTTTGACCTGGAAAAAAACATAAGGAGGCTTTCGGGACCAGACGCCGCCGTCTCAAGGCGGAACCGAGGTGGAAACCAATCTTGGGCTCCGGCAGAGCCGTTCTGCCGGGGATACTTCCCTCCGGGAGGGGGAAATCGTCACTGCCGTCATCACCAATAACTCTCTCATCTTGGGGAGGGCTATCTTCATCAACATCTTCACCAGCACCATCTCCTCTCAAACCCTACTTCATCTCTTGTATCCAATCTTTGTACCCAAACCTCAGATTGGTACCTATGGGTTGCTAGTAGTGTTGATTACTCCTTGTAGTTGATGCTAGTTGGTTTATTTGGTGGAAGATCATATGTTCAGATCCATTATGCATATTAATACCCCTCTTATCATGAACAATATTATGTCTTGTGAGTAGTTACTTTTGTTCCTGAGGACATGGGAGAAGTCTTGCTATTAGTAGTCATGTGAATTTGGTCTTCGTTCGATATTTTGATGAGATGTATGTTGTCTCTCCTCTAGTGGTGTCATGTGAACGTCGACTACATGACACTTCACCATTATTTGGGCCTAGAGGAAGGCCTTGGGGAGTAATAAGTAGATGACGGGTTGCTAGAGTGACAGAAGCTTAAACCCTAGTTTATGCGTTGCTTCGTAAGGGGCTGATTTGGTTCCATATGTTTCAGGCTATGGTTAGGTTTACCTTAATACTTCTTTTGTAGTTGCGGATGCTTGCAATAGAGGTTAATCATAAGTGGGAGGCTTGTCCAAGTAAGGGAAGCACCCAAGCACCGGTCCACCCACATACCAAATTATCAAAGTACCGAACGAGAATTAGATGATCGTGATGAAAACTAGCTTGACGATAATTCCCATGTGTCCTCGGGAGCGCTTTTCTTTATATAAGAGTTTGTCCAGGCTTGTCCTTTGCTACAAAAAGGATTGGGCCACCTTGCTGCACCTTCTTTACTTTTACCGTTTGTCACTTGCTGCCAATTATCTTATCATAAAACTATCTGTTACCTATAATTTCAGTGCTTGCGGAAAATACCTTACTAAAAACTACCTATCATTTCCTTCTGCTCCTCGTTGGGTCCGACACTCTTACTTAACGAAAGGACTACGATAGATCCCCTACACTTGTTGGCCATCACTTACCAACGCTCGTAGTAGCTCCTGGTATTTGATATCGGTGTAGTTGCTCACATTTGTAACTCAAAGCAGGAGCTGCAGAATAAGCGAAGACTGGCGAAGGACGAGGTGACGATGCGCGTTGGGAATGGTTCCAATGTCAATGTGGTCGCAGTCGGCACGCTACCTCTACATCTACCTTCGGGATTAGTTTTAAACCTCAAAAATTGTTATTTAGTACCAGCTTGTATCTGGATCTCGTTTAATGCGAGATGGCTACTCATTTAAATCTGAGAATAATGGTTGTTCTATTTATATGAGAGAAATGTTTTATGGTCATGCCCCGCTGGTCAATGGTTTTTTTATTTAATCTTGAACGTGATGTTACACATATTCATAGTGTGAATGCCAAAAGATGTAAGGTTGGTAATGATAGTCCCACATACTTATGGCACTGTCGCCTTGGTCATATTGGTGTCAAACGCATGAAGAAGCTCCATGCAGATGGGCTTTTGGAGTCTCTTGATTATGAATCATTTGACATGTGCGAATCATGGCTTTTGGACAAGATGACCAAGACTCCGTTCTCCGGAACAATGGAGCAAGCAACCAACTTGTTGGAAATCATACATACGGATGTGTGCGGTCCGATGAGCGTTGAGGCTCGCGGTGGTTATCATTATGTTCTCACCCTCACTAATGACTTAAGTAGATATGGGTATGTATACTTGATGAAACACAAGTCTGAGACCTTTGAAAAGTTCAAGGAATTTCAGAATGAGGTTGAGAATCAACGTGACAGAAAAATAAAGTTCTTGTGATCAGATCGTGGAGGAGAATATTGAAGTCACGAATTTGGCACACACCTAAGGAAATGCGGAATTGTTTCACAACTGACGCCGCCTGGAACACCTCAGCGTAACGGTGTGTCCGAACGTCGAAATCCTACTCTGTTGGACACGGTGCGATCTATGATGTCTCTCATCGACTTACCGCTATCATTTTGGGGTTATGCTTTAGAGACTGCCGCATTCACTTTAAATAGGGCACCATCTAAATCCGTTGAGACGACACCGTATGAATTATGGTTTGGGAAGAAAGCTAAGTAGTGGTTTCTTAAAGTTTGGGTATGCTATATATGTCAAGAAACTTCAACCTGAAAAGCTCGGACCCAAATCAGAAAAATGCGTCTTCATAGGATACCCTAAGGAAACTATTGGGTATACCTTCTACCTGAGATCCGAAGGCAAGGTCTTTGTTGCCAAGAATGGATCCTTTCTGGAGAAAGAGTTTCTCTCGAAAGAAGTAAGTGGGAGGAAAGTGGGACTTGATGAGGTGGTTCTCACCCCTATCGAACCGGAAAGTAGCGCAGCGCTGGAAGATGTTTCTGTGGTGCCTGCACCGACTAGAGAGGAAGTTCATGATAATGATCATGAAACTTCGGATCAAGTTACTGCCGAACTCACGTTCTGCGCTAGAGTGGTACGGCAACCCTGTCCTGGAAATCATGTTGTTGGACAACAGTGCACCTTTGAACTATGAAGAAGCGATGGCGGGCCCGGATTCCAACAAATGGCTTGAAGCCATGAAATCCAAGATAGGATCCATGTATGTTAACAAAGTATGGACTTTGGTTGACTTTCCCGATGATCTTCAAGCCATAGAAAATAAATGGATCTTTAAGAAGAAGACTGACGTAGATGGAAATGTGACCATCTCTAAGGCTCGGCTTATCGCTAAAGGTTATCAACAAGTTCACGGAATTGACTATGATGAGACTTTCTCTCCCGTAGCGATGCTGAAGTTCGTCCGAATCATGTTAGCAATTGCCGCATTCTATTATTATGAGATATGGCAAATGGACGTCAAAACGGCATTCCTTAACGGCTTCCTTAAGGAAGAATTGTATATGATGCAGCTGGAAGGTTTTGTCGATCCTAAGAATGCTAACAAGTTATGCAAGCTCTAGCGCTCCATCTATGGGCTGGTGCAAGCATCTCGGAGTTGGAACATTCACTTTGATGAAGTCATCAAAGCGTTTGGGTTCATACAGACTTATAGAGAAGCTTGTATTTACAAGAAAGTGAGTGGGAGCTCTGTAGCATTTCTCATATTATATGTGGATGACATATTGTTGATTGGAAATGATGCAGAACTCTTGGAAAGCATAAAGGCCTACTTGAATAAGTGTTTTTCAATGAAGGACCTTGGAGAAGCTGCTTACATATTAGGCATCAAGATCTATAGAGATAGATCAAGACGCCTCATTGGTCTTTCACAAAGCACACACCTTGACAAGATATTGAAGAAGTTCAATATGGATCAGTCCAAGAAAGGGTTTTTGCCTGTATTGCAAGGTATGAGATTGAGCACAGCTCAATGCCCGACCTCGGCAAAAGATAGAGAAAAGATGAGTGTCATCCCCTATGCCTCGGCCATAGGTTCTATTATGTATGCCATGCTGTGTACCAGACCTGATGTGAACCTTGCCATAAGTTTGGTGGGGAGGTACCAAAGTGATCCCGGAATGGAACACTGGACAACGGTCAAGAACATCCTGAAGTACCTGAAAAGGACTAAGGATATGTTTCTCATTTATGGAGGTGACGAAGAGCTCGTCGTAAAGGGTTACGTCAATGCTAGCTTCGACATAGATCCGGATGACTCCAAGTCACAAACCGGATACGTGTATATTTTGAATGGTGGGTTAGTCAGCTGGTGCAGTTGCAAGCAAAGCGTCGTGGCGGCATCTACATGTGAAGCGGAGTACATAGCTGCTTCCGAAGCAGCATAGGAAGGAGTCTGGATGAAGGAGTTCATCACCGACCTAGGAGTCATTCCAAGTGCGTCGGGCCCGATGACTCTCTTCTGTGACAACACTGGAGCTATTGACATTGCCAAGGAGCCCAGGTTTCACAAGAAGACCAAGCACATCAAGCGCCGTTTCAACTCCATTCGTGGTTATATTCAAGATGGAGACATAGATATTTGTAAAGTGCATACATATCTGAATGTCATAGATCCATTGACTAAACCTCTTCCACGAGCAAAACCTGATCAGCACCAGAACTCTATGGGTGTTCGATTTATCACAATGTAACTAGATTATTGATTCTAGTGCAAGTGGGAGACTATTGGAAATATGCCCTAGAGGCAATAATAAAATGGTTATTATTATATTTCCTTGTTCATGATAATTGTCTATTGTTCATGCTATAATTGTATTAATCAGAAATCGTAATACATGTGTGAATACATAGACCACAACATGTCCCTAGTGAGCCTCTAGTTAACTAGCTCGTTGATCAATAGATGGTTACAGTTTCCTGACCATGGACATTGGATGTCATTGATTACAAGATCACATCATTAGGAGAATGATGTGATGGACAAGACCCAATCCTAAGCATAGCAGAAGATCGTGTAGTTCGTATGCTAAAGCTTTTCCAATGTCATGTATCTTATCCTTACAGCATGAGATTGTGCAACTCCCGGATACCGTAGGAATGCTTTGGGTGTACCAAACATCACAACGTAACTGGGTGACTATAAAGGTGCACTACGTGCATCACCGAAAGCATCTGTTGGGTTGGCACGAATCGAGACTGGGATTTGTCACTCCGTATGACGGAGAGGTATCTCTGGGCCAACTCGGTAAGACATCATCATAATGAGCTCTATGTGACTAAGGAGTTATTCACGGGATGATGTGTTACAGAATGAGTAAAGAGACTTGCCGATAACGAGATTGAACAAGGTATCGGGATACCGACGATCGAATCTCGGGCAAGTACTATATCGGTAGACAAAGAGAATCGTATACGGGATTGATTGAATCCTTGACATCGTGGTTCATCCGATAAGATCATCGTGGAACATGTGGGAGCCATCATGGGTATCCAGATCCCGCTGTTGGTTATTGGCCGGAGAGATGTCTCGATCATGTATGCATGGTTCCCGAACCCGTAGGGTCTACACACTTAAGGTTCGATGATGCTAGCTAGGGTTATAGGGAATATATGTACGTGGTTACCGAATGTTGTTCGGAGTCCCGGATGAGATCCTGGACGTCACGAGGAGTTCCGGAATGGTCCGGAAGTAAAGAATTATATATAGGAAGTGAGGATTTGGCCATCGGAAGTGTTACAGGCATCATCGGTAATGTACCGGGACCACCGGAAGGGTTCCGGGGGTCCACCGGGAGGGGCCACCAGCCCCGGAGGCTTGCGTGGGCCCAGAGTGGGAAGGGACCAACCCCTAGGTTGGCTGGTGCGCCTCCCACAAGGGGCCCAAGGCACAAGGTAGAGAAGAGGGGGGAAACCCTAGGCGTAGATGGGCCTAAGGCCCACCTAGGGCGCGCCCCCTCTCTCCCCCTGTGGTCGCCCCCCCAAACCCATCTAGGGTTGGCCGCACCTCCTAGGGGGAAACCATAGATGGGGGCGCACCCCCTCTCCTTCCCCTATATATAGTGGGGTTTTTGGGGCTGCCAGACACATGAGTTCATCTCTCTCTCGGCGCAGCCCTACCTCTCCCCCTCCTCGTCTCTCGTAGTGCTTGGCGAAGCCCTGCCGGAGTACCACGCTCCTCCACCACCACCATGCCATCGTTCTGCTGCTGGACGGAGTCTTCCCCAACCTCTCCCTCTCACCTTGCTGGATCAAGGTGCGGGAGACGTCACCGGGCTGCATGTGTGTTGAACGCGGAGGCGCCGTTGTTCGGCGCTTAGATCGGATTCGGCCGTGATCTGAATCGCTTTGTGTACGACTCCATCAACCGCGTTCTTGCAATGCTTCCGCATCGCGATCTTCAACGGTATGAAGATGCACCCCCCTCTCGTTGCTAGTCACTCCATAGATTGATCTTGGTGATGCATAGATTTTTTTTGAATTTCTGCAACGATCCCCAACATCTCCTTCCTTCTCTTCTTTACAACTCATCTCTCTCACCCGACTTCCTCTCTATGTTGCGTACAGGGAACAAACTCACTAGTAGAAAAAGGGTCCAATGTGAAGCACATTAGTCCCGGTTTGTAACAGAACCGGCACTAATGTGACCATTAGTGCCGGTTCGAACGGCTAGGCGGGCGGAGATCATTAGTACCGGTTCATGGGCAACCTCTAGTACCGGTTCATGCCACGAACCGGTACTAATAAGGCTGTGTCAGGCTGGGGCCCCACGAGAACCTTTAGTACCGGTTCATGGCATGAACCGGTACTAGAGTTTCTTAGTAGGCTGAATTTTTAGTCCCACCTCGCGAATAGAGAGGCACTAGGAGCGGTTTATAAGCCGTGAGCGTAGAGACAACGTGGGAGAGGCGTAATGCTCTACTGCACGTTGCTTAGCTTTAAGCCTTGAGGCATAGTGTAGATTGCACGGAGCAATATGCAGTGCTTTCTACACTATTCCAATGGGCTTGAAGCTAATTAACGAGCATTGCGCCTTTTTTATTATTTTTAATAACTTATTACAGCTCCGGACTTCTTGTGTTATGGCATTTTTTGAACTTATTTGAACTCCAGACTTGTTGTGTGTTCAAAATGCACCATTCAAATCCACATCATCAATTATCAACCCTTTCTAAATTCATTTGGTATTTTTCATTCATTTACTGATCTGTTTTTAGAGAGCTAAATGACCGCGAAATTGAAAAGCACTACAAAATGAACTCTGAAAAGGTTGAAACTTGGCGTGGTATCATCATTTGTCCCACATGGCATGTGCAAAAAACGGGAGAGGGTCACGACAAAAATTCGATGCACTTCGTGTACAACATAGACAATCTTTTTCGAGGTATGAGGGTTTAGGACGAAAACTCATATGTTACAAAGGCATTGCATTTTTTTGAACATATTTGAACTCCAGACTTGTTGTGTGTTCAAAATGCACCATTCAAATCCACATCATCAATTATCAACCCTTTCTGAATTCATTTGGTATTTTTCATTCATTTACTAATTTGTTTCTAGAGAGCTAAATGAGATATAAAATGTTAGTTAGATAATTTTAGATATAGAAATGTTAGTTATATATAAAATTTTAGATATAGAAATTTTAGATATATTTGCGGCAATGTTAGATAGATAAATTTTAGCTATAGAAATGTTAGTTAGATATAAAATGAAATACCATATAAAAAAATATTTGCGCGCCACCTAGTGGGCCTGCAAGGCCCTGGGCCTGTATTTGCAGGCCCATAAAGGCCCAGCAGACTGACAGGGCAGCGCGGCAAAGTTAGGCCCACAAGCCTGCAGTAGAGGGGAGCTCGAAGTCCTTCCCTTTAGTACTGGTTGGAGCCACCAACCGGGACTAAAGACTAAATTTCCCGCCGCTTCGCCTGGCCAAAATTGGCCTTTAGTACCGGTTGGTGGCTCCAACCGGTACTAAAAACCTTCCCTATATAAACTGCACTGTCCAGAAATTCAGTTTCTTCTCCCAGTCGCTCGTTCCTCAAGCGACGCCGCCGCCCCGCACGTGCCCGTCGCCGCCCCCTCCTCGTCCCGCGCCGTCGCTGTCGCCGCCCCCGTCGCCGCCCCCGTCGATCGTCACCGCCGCCGCCGCCGATCGTCGCCGCGCTGTGAGCCCCATGCCGCCCCCTACACACACAAACATATTATATTTAGATTTTTATTTTTTTTATATATTTTAAAAATGTTACTTAGTTATATAAATGTTAGATGAATTTTATGTTTTTATAGTTTTAGTGATAGAATATACTTATTTAGTAAGAACTAGTTATTTAGTAAGAATTAGTTTATTTTTAGTATGAACTAGTTTATTTTTAGTAAGAACTAGCTAGTTCATTAATATTTATATTAAGTGCTTATTAGTTGAACTAGTTAGTTGAATAATAGAGAACTAGTTGAATGAATAGACATAGTTTATTCTTTTATACAGTTCAAGCAATATTCCCGCATCGACGTCGACGATGCCTATCCCGCATCCTCGTCGTCGAGTCAGCGAAGGCCTGCTTGATCAGAGGGGTCACGTTAGGGACTGGGCTCCGCTGGGCTGGTACTGGGAGGTGCTTTCTTCCGGGGGGCGCAGCTTGGTGAGGAGCCGCCCGTTGTTGACCCGAACCTTCTCTGGTGGCGGGCGCATGGGCCAATGACGGCGCGGAGGCTTGAGGACCCCGCGGAGGTTGTACGTCACCGTGTCAGCGAGGAGGACGAGCACGTCCGTCGCTACATGGTTGCGTTGGAGGGCAGGTTCGACAATACCTGGCAGGTTCTTCAGGGATCTCACTGGAGCTATGATCCTGTGATGGTTCCTTCTCTTTGGGTGTCCACCGCCCGCGCCGATACCCGTCGTTCACTAGGGTTTTAGCTTTATTAATTAGTGATGTTATATATATGGTACTATATTCGATATGTATTAGTGATAATATTTCGATGATGTATGGACACAATAGATGATTTAATTAGTTTTGCCTATTAGTGGTTTTAGCGTTGTATTAATTAATTGAACTAGTAAGTGTTTACCAACCTATGTTTCACCTACGAACATAGGAAATGTCCTCCGACGATGAAAACAATTTCGTTATGTGCAAACACTGCGAAGACCAGCGCGGTCTATGCGACAGAAATTTCCTAGTTGATGATAGGCGCTTCAGCATCAAGCTGGATGAGACCTTCGACGTGGATACAGTAAGTCACAAGGACAAGTCTTTTTCGTAATTTTAAATTTTCACTATTTGCTTGAACTTATAATTTTAAATTTTCACTATTCTCTACTAGCGTATCCCCTGCCATGCAAGGATTTTTGTCTTGGATAAGATAGGTTTCAGTCCTAACAAAACTATGGAGGTAAAGAGAGTTTATTTGAAGACCGGACATGGTTATATCTTTGACGTCAAATTATACAATGCAGACACGTACACCTATTATGAATGCAAAACTTGGCAAGCACTATGCAAGGCTTATGCATTTGAGCCTGATATGATTATCACCTTTGATATTCGTCCGGAAGATGATATTGAAGGTAATAGAGACATTTGGGTCGATGTGCAGACGTCTCCACACTACAAGAGATCTGGCCTACTATGACGAGCCAAAATATGTCATGCAATAGCCAAAACCGTCACGAAACACACCTTCTTGACGTTTTATGGGCGTCATGAGCATCGTCACGGAATCCCCGTCACAGATTACTCATAGTGACGGCGCGCACACTTAACGTCACTGAAAATGGGACCTTCGGTGACATTTTGTACAACATCATCAGCTTGCTATTTCAGTGATGGCTGAAAAATGTCACATGTTAGATGAAAATATGCCTTAGTTTACCATATTAAGCGACGAAGCAATGCCACTCACTTGTTGCCATGTCAGCATAGGATAAGGAGTAATACGACCTCATCTTGATATATTTAATTCATTTGAACTTTAAATTACAATGTACTATCCAATCCAATATAATCCAAATTCGTACCACATTAAGTATTTAATTCACATCACATTATACAAATATGAATAAGTTAAAGCCAAATCACATTAAACAAAATTAATGAAAAATCATATTATGAACTCAGTCATTTTAGCCACATCATCTTCTAAATAAAAGTGACAATAAAAACTAACACTGATTCACAAGTTTGACACTCGTGACAATAGACATGTTGCAAACTAATATTTAGATGACTAAAGACCACAAAAGTGTTGTCATGATGGCCTTCATGCACCATGAGGTTGGGGCTACTGAGTTATCCTTTTCTCATTGCTTCTTTTCTAGGCCTTAATTCTTCTTGATGCTTCCTCTCCATGTCTTCAAGTGCTCCCTCTTATGCTTCAAGTCCCACAATTAGCTCCTCCCGATGCCTATAAATTAATGAAACACAATAACGATGAATCTTTGTTAGAAAACAAACAATACAACAAGGTACAAGAATCCAAACTATAAATCTGAAATAGAGAAGTATTGCAGATTATTAAATATAAAGGCAAGCATGAAGGTGAGCCAATGAAATAGTAAACCCAAGAATAAATTATATTGGTTAAAGAGCACACATAACCAAGAGCTAGATTTCATTTAAGAACATGCAATCCATGCATCTCTTAGCATAGCACACGCCTCACACGTGCGTTTATCTTTTGCACAAAATGCCAGAGTGGAAACGAATGAATTGCCAAAAGGCCTACCTGCCAATGGTATCTACACTAACTAACTAAATTTTGCTTAAACTTGTTTAGTATCAAACCTGAAAATATGCAGCCATTTTACATGTGCAGGCGTACTTTCCTGAAACACACATGAATATAGTAAATTATATAACTTAGAATGTAAATACAGGATGCAGTAATATTGTATATATATGTAATGCAAATATAGATTGGCTTCGCATTGGTATTCAAAAAAAAACAAAATATATTGTGTAAAGCAGTATGGTAAACTGGAAACACTGTTAGTAGGGAGCGCATGCAAGACTATATTAACAAAAAATGAAGATTCCGATGCATTGGGATCTAACAAGTGGTCCAAGCAGCATGCATGATGCAGATAGGGCACAGCCAGGGAGAAGCAATCACCAAGTCTAAGAAAACAAAGCAAGAAAGTTTAGGGACAAAACAACGAAACTTTATATTAGTATAGGTGATGGCACAGTTCAGAAAACCATAAAGTTAATTACAATTGTTGGCACAGTTTAGAAAACCAGAAAGAACCTGACAACTTGATAAAACCTACAGCCAACACACAATCAACGATGAAGTGTAACCCCAAATAAGCAATACACGGGCCCCTGTAGGCATGTGCACGCAGTTAGAACTTTCGATTGCTACTAGAAAATAGATACATCATGACGAACTGAATAATTTCTGAAATTGCTAAAATTGAAAATACAGAGAATGTATGCCTAAATTCTAGAACAGATCAAAATAAATAAATTCCATGGAAATCAGTTAAACATCCATCGGTTTATAGAGCAACTAGAATTTAATTAAATAAAATATCATTGTACAGTATGTGTGTGCTTGGATTGAACACCATGTAGCCCTGCAAAAACAGTCAGGACCAAATCAAAGACATGCACAAAATATTGGTAAGCTATGCCTGTTTCGATTGTAGCCCCAATAGTGAATGCCATTTTTTTGCAAAAAACGTTGGCTTCTATTTGACTTCGGGCCAATTCTTCATTTATTTTTGGTGGAAAGACGAAGAAGAATTGGCGATATGGAATGGAATACTTCAGTTCTAGCAAATCACCAATGATTTGAAATAGAATAGTGCAGGTCTAGCAAATGCTCCGTAACACACAAGTGCACGCACATATCGTACTGACAAAGCCACGCGTGGGTAATTTGCCATAGAAAAGTAGATGAAAGGTGGAGCACGTATGATGGCTGTCGCCTGCCGGAGCAGTGTTTGTTCACTCTGACGCCCCGTAGCTGGTGGTAGCTGCATAGACGCCGGCACACTGCGGCAGGCGAGAATTGCGGGTTCGCGGCCCCTTTAGTTTTCAGCTGTACAAAATGAGAAGAGAAAATTACGAGGTGTGGCAAAATCAAATCTGTAGCACCTCTCCCATCGAACATATTACTTAGCACGTGAATTCATTGAGTTAGGAAAATCTAATGCGTTGGGGAAGAAGGAACTAACCGACGGGAAGAGCAACGACGACGCAACAGCAGGGAAGGGGGTGACGGGATGAGGAGCGCAGATCCGTTTAAGAGGGATGAGGAGCGCGGATCCGTTCAAGTGGGATGAGGCCGAGGGCTTGTTGCTTGCGAGTTGACGCGGTGGATCCGATCTCGGCCGGTGAGGCGGCCTCCAATCTAGCCGCCGTGATTAGCTGCAATTGCGGGAGAAGAAGAACCATGTGGGGTGGGCGGTGGCTCATGTTCCTGGGCCAAACTTGTTCTCGTCCACTCCCCTTCTCCTTATTTCCATTTCTATATATTTTTCTGGTCCACGCTGAAAAAAGATTGGGAAGATTGCAGTCTTATTTCAATTTTTATTGTGTCTCAAAAAATTCAATTTTTATTTTTATTATTCCCTCGATCAAAATAGCTCACGACCATGGCCTATCTTTTTTTAGATAGAACAAACCAACTACAATTACCTAGAAAAAAAACTAGTCAAGACAATCCCTTGATGGATTATTTTTATAGAAGAAATCACCTGATCACACAATGTCGAGTCAAGCACTCGAACGTAGGTGGGCAGCGAGCACACTCTGCGTTGCTAGCAACTGGAGTGACGCTGGCTTCTCAGCATCGCCAGATGAATCAGCTTAAGAACACCCGTAATAACTTTTTTCCCAGCCACTACATGTTTATGTTAGATAGAACAAAATAATTACATTTCTCAATAGCCTATGGATAACCATTAGTGGGTCCCACTTTCAACACTTATGAGTCGGTCCAGCCACTCAATAAGCCATGAAGCAACTATGGCGGGTCTGACAACTAGAAGTCACATGACGAAAAATGAGCATCACACGTTCATAATATTTGATGACTCTTGTAGGTTCGTCATGGAAGTTACTACATCATCGTAGAAAATTGGTAGCTAGGTGGCTCTCAACGGCCGAGGAAATCTGGTGACACTAATCGTCACCAATTAGCAGCGATCGGTGGTGCCACCTATAAAACGTCACACATTGGGTATTTTTGTGATGATGTCCACCACCGTCACAAGGATTTTCGTCACCGTATCTCATTTTTGTTGTAGTGCCAGTTCTACCATTATGTGAGTTTCTCAACCATATTTATGTCTTCAATATTGTATTCATAAATAGCTGACAACTATTTATATTGACAGCTTATTTCCATTCAAGCAAACATGTCCAGCGCTTGGTAGACAGGACCGTCCACTGTCCCGGGGCTGAACTAAACTACGAGGAGAGATAAGTCACACTAGTAGATAAAGGGGGATCAGACCCGGTTTGTTAGGGCCTTTAGCCCCGGTTCATGAACCGGGACAAAAGTGTCGGTACTAATGCTCTGACCCTTTAGTCCCAGTTCGATCCAGAACCGGGGCAGATGGGTGTCCACGTGGCCTGTGCGCCGAGCCCAGGCAGGAGGGGCTTTGGTCCCGGTTGGTGGCACCAACCGGGACCAAAAGGCATCCACGCGTCAGCATTTCTGTGGCTGTGGTTTTTGTTTTTTTTTGAAAGGGGAGGGGGGGTTG
>LR738711.1:928969327-928980554 GCA_902687465.1 Secale cereale | reverse complement strand
ATATATATATATATATGCATACAGAGAGAAGTAATATCGACCACCTCTTCTTCTCCGAGAGATTGGTCGAACAACAAGTTCTCGTATATCTATCCGACACTACCGGGTACATATATACAATAATTATCTCTTACATATAATCTCCTATACGATGGACGCATGGTCCACATAGTATTCTCTGTCTGGCGCGATCACGAGTTCAAGGAAGAATGCCGCCAATTCCTCTTGAATTGCTCGCAGACGATCTGGTGTTAGGAGTTCATCCCGCATCCGAAACATCTAATTTAAAGAAGGGGGTCAATACATAAAATGATGCTATAAAATTGTGAATATTATTAATTGCTTACGCACTTCAAATTGTGCTTCAGAGTAGCCCCGCTCACAGGTCGTGTGGCGGATGGACTCGCAAATGTAGTATCCACAGTAATCATTCCCGGGTTCCTGCCACAACCACTTTACAAGAAATAGAGGTCAATCAAACTGATAAGCAAGAATGCCAAATGGTATTGATGAAACTAGCGCTTGAATCAAGATATAGGAGATGCGCGGAACATGCTACTATATAGTACTTACTTTCGGGTGTTTAAATTCTAGCTTCTTCGGCAGCCCCGGAGCTTTTTTGGTGAATTTTCTCCAAACCCTGCCAAACAAAGAAAACAATTACTTGATATCAGAAATGAACAAAGTTGCTGATATGCATGGTGGATAATATTGATCGATTTAACTTACCTGTCGAGCATTTGAGTCATGTCCGCATACTCCTCGGGATCTTTACGTTTAGAGTCCAATACAATTACTACTCCCTTCTCAAGCTTAATCTCTAAGAGAATATAGTGGAAGCTGCGCACGCATGCATGAACTCATCAATTACATTACTATAACCTTGACTGATATATAAGGGAAACCAAATATGCGCAAGACAGTAACACTCACTTGAAGTTGTAAGGAAAGAGTATTATATCTTTGTTTTCATTTACCACCAACGATCGTAGCAAGTTGGTCTCGGTATCTGAGGGACGCCATTTAACCTCGGTTGCATCTATGAGGTATGTGTTAATGAACCCAATATCACCTACTTGTCTTTTCTTCAATTCGACGATCTTCAATCTGCATAATATAGTGAGGATAATTATAAATACATGCAATGAAAGAGATCAGCTATATAGAGAGACTTAATGACAGAAGTAGTACTACTTACAGACAGTAGCAGGTGACCGTTGCTTTATCGAGGGCCAATTGATTGAAAAACTGATAGAACTCCTCAAATGGAATAGGCAACAGTTCAATTCCAACGAGGTCATGCTCCGGTTTAACTCTCACATACAAGCTATCCCTCCCCCCAGACTCTCTGCAGATTTTCAAGTACCAATCATGCAATCTTCGCATATTCGTTGATAGAGATCTTTCATTTTTGACGAGAGGCTTCCCGTACTCGTATCTTTGTATCTGCACCTCCAAGAAATCATATTGTACATCGTCGGACAGGTAATCTCCAATATTGGTATAACCGGGCACCATCCTCGGATCATTTGCGACCATGTCGCTAGACACCTTGAGCGGGGGGCACGATTGGTCCGCTTGTTCGCCGAGCTGGGCAATTTGTTTCCCAGCTCGTCCTTCTGCTAACCTTTGATCACTTTTAGTACTTCCCGACCGCTTCGCTGCTTGAAATGACTTTTCAATCATGCGGTCATAGTTGTCCTTCGGCTTACTTTGAGCTGGTTGCTTCAGGGCAGCAAGAGTGCGCTTTGCTTTCACCGGATCTATCTTCTCCTCCAGAGGTGGATGTCTCTGTGCTTTCAACCCTTCAAGCCAGTCCTTCACTTCGCCTTGAGCGATCTTCGTGTTTTCCTCGTCGGACCTCTCGTATGGTAACTTCTCTAGAGGCGTGAGAGAAGGACCGAATCTGCATCGCCTCCCGCCTCTGGCTGTACTGCTAGACGTCGCCAGACCAGACGAAGCGGATGTCTTCTTTCCTTGCTTACGCGCCGGAGCAGGAGCAGCCGGAGCGGCGGCAGGTCTCTTCCGCCCTTGCTGACTAGGCGGAGAAGGAGGAGCAGGCTGGCTGCTCCACTACAAGAAATATGTCAACTTGTGACCACCACTATTGGTCACTAAATGGTCACAAATTTCCATTTGTGACCTTTTTGTGACAAAAAACATAAGGTCAAAAGCTGGCCGTCATAAACTGACTATAGCGACCTTCTCAGTGAGAAGGTCATAGACGTTTATGACCAAAATATGCCTACTGTCGTGTTTTGGTTACTATCAGCCTCCCCAGACCACGTAGGCATCCAGCGTGGCAAGCTGATGTGGCACAAGATTCAGCCCGGTCCAATTCGGTATTCTACATGGGCCGAGCCCATTAATTCAGCCCATTTATATTTTTTTTCCTATGATTTTTTTGTCAGCTTCATGGACCAAGCCCAACATTGCAGCCTTTTTATTTCATGGGTCGTGGGCTTTTTGTACCAACAGTTTTAGTTTTCTTTTTTTATAAAATGGGTCCATTAGTCAAACAGGTCCCACTTGTCAGGTTCTGATAAGTTGGTCCCAGCTACTAGGCCTAAATTTTTCATATTTCAATTTGACAGTAAGAAAATAACCAGTAGTTCAATTGGCAAGCAGAAAACACACATGGTACTTCAAATAACAATAGCCAGATTCAGTACAAGTTCTACAAATGCCACGTAGTACAAGCTGTAACATATACAGTACTTTACAAGTTCTACAAGTTACACGTAATACAAGCTTAGTTGATACAAGTTGTACAAGTATGGGAATCACAATTACAAGTTCTACAAGTGTTTTCTTCTTCTGCTGTAGCTCCTTCAATAACAATCAAACGCCAGACTCACAGGAGGGCCATAGTCAGGACTGGGCCTTCCACGGACGCCCTGTTACATTAATCAGCTAACAAGAATTAGAAAAACTAGAGCCAATATATTATGAACTTTACAAAGGAGCAGCACAAACCACAACTTTACTCGACACACACACACATACACACTTGAATATTAAGCTCAGTTCCAGCAACTATATCATGGTTTAACAGAGCATGTAAAATAAATCATAAGAAACAAGGGTTGTTGCTGGCTTGCTACATACAAAATCATATAAGAAGATGAAAAGAAGGGTTGGGTTTGTTCTGCCTTGCAATTGAAGCGTATGTTTTTATCATAGCATGGTGTTTGCACAGTCTTCTCTCAGCTCTATGTGTTCATGTACTGTACTGGATAGCAATTAGCAGACAACTGACGCGTAGTTATTATGTTGCTTAGCCTGCTTATCATTCATTTATTTGTACAAGCTGAGATTCATCATCTATGCACTGGGTAGCTCTCAGCTCTCTTGCAAACAACAAACATATACTGTACTGGGTAGAAATTAGCAATCTGGTCCACCTCAATCTTACCTCCAGCTCTGTACAGCTGCTCAGCTCCTAGCTGCTGGCCTTCTATGCTGCACGTCTCCAGTCCCCAGTGCCAGGGTGCACACATGCACACTGCCGGCCGCCGAGGAGACTGCTGCCGCTTGTCAGGTACAAATGGATTTGCTACTCATGCTAGGGACTCTCCTTAAGCAATAAAATGAAAAGTTATTCAGCAATATGGGCTGAATTTAGCAGCAAGAATAAAAGGGATAAAATATATTGAATGAAGGAAATAGGATGAGCTTGAAGCTTCTAACTGTACCAATTGAGCTACCTATTTGACATTTCAGTTGGTTCAAGCAAGTTTCTCAAGTACCATTTATCTTATCTCCACAAAAAAACATCGCTGTAGCTATGCACTAAAACTACCATTGTACAGTATATGTTAATAGGCATATAACATTGAAACATAGTTCAACTTTAAAGAAATCATTTGCCAATCTTGGTGTTCATTGTTTTCTTGCATAAACAGTCATATAATGAACTTAATAAAGACAGTTTGTTAGTTCTGACTTGAACCACAAGAATTACAGAAATGAAGCTGACAGTAGACCAATTGCAGCCCGATGCCTGGCTACAGAGCATAAAATAAATTAGATACCACTAACAAAAAAAATCTAGATCATAATAATTCATCAAAACGCCACCACACAAGAATCAGAACAGGAATATTACAGGAACAAAATCACTTAATGTAAAAGAGGCCATCAAGTAGTAAAAGAACCAGGTGGTATGACACTACTTAAAATTGCTAACTTAAGGCAAAAGGATGTGATCAGAATTCTGCCAACCAATTATTGAGCATTAACTTGGTTTTGTTAAACCCAATATGTGAAGGCATGTTAGTCCTATGCAGCTAAATTCTGCTACAAAAGCTACAAATACAGTAGATCACATCATCATTTGGCAAATCCTAAGCGATCATTTGCTTTTATTCAGCTAAAATCCTAGTGTACTGAGGCTGCAAAGTCACTGGGTTACACCATCATTCAGCTAATCGTGACAAGTTGCAGCAAGATGAACCATTTTAATCTCATTAACATCAAGTCATGGTGCGAATTTCGAGCAGGTGCTCGCCGAATGTGCAGCAAAATGATGGAATCTCGCACACACAGCAGCTAGGTGCCCCAGGTAATGGCTAGATCTAGTAGGACCAACCATCGTACACGACTAGATCTGAGCAACAGAGGCGAGGGGAGGAAGCGCACGTACCGGCGCCACTCGCGGAGGAGGAATCCCTCGTCGGCCGGGTTCGGTGAAGACGGGGCCGGGGTCGAGGGCGGAGGTGCGGGTCGTCCGCCACTCGCGGCCCCCTCGCGACTACGCTGGTGCCGCCGCCACCAGTCGCCCGCCGCCACCGGCCCCGTGGGTCGAGGCCCGCGTCATCGGGGAGCAGCGCGAGGGGCGCGGCCCCGCAAGCGGAGAGGGAGCAAGGGCGCGGCCCCGCAGGCGGAGAGGGAGCAAGGCCGTTGCCGCTGCGTATCCCAGATCGAATCGAAACCTATAGCAACAGATCGAATCGAATCAAACCAAGGGGGAAACATGGTAATCAGAGAGAGAATTAAGGAGGGGGATCCAGGAAGAAGAGAGCTCACCTCGCCATGGCCATCGATGGAGGTTAGAGAAGGGAGGCCCTGGCTGCCACGCCGCGGATCTGTCCATGTCACTGGGGCTAACGACCAGAGGAGCCTCGCCCGCGACAAGGAGGTCGAAACCCTAGCCGTCGGAGGGTGGCGCGTGGCCGTTGTAGGATGCGCGTGTCGCCGGTGAGGTTGGGCGGCTCGCTTGATCCGCTGAGGGGGCGACTAGGTGGTGGAAGGGTGGGGCGGCGGAGGAGGAATCTAGATCGGGAAGGGGACGGCGGCGAGGAGATGGGGACGAGGGAGGAGGGGGCGACGGGGGAAGGGGTCGATCTGAGTTAGGGTTTGGGCTGCGGGTGGGGGGTATCTCCTTTTTTTTCTTTTTTTTTTCTTTTTTCTGTAGATAGATGGATGGATGGATGTGGGATGGAGAGATGGATGGATGGATGGACGCCATGTCATCGATCCGTGGATAGAGTTATGATTGGTTCAGAAAATCAGTGATGTAAAATAGTTTTCAAATACTAAAAATAGAGGGATTTTATGAAGTAGCTATCAAAAATATTTTGGAAAAGGGCACCACACAAACTTTCACTAGAGTTAGACCACATTTTATGTATTAGGACCAATTTTTATGCATTTTTCATATTTCTAGCTATTTTTAATCATTTTTTAGTGGACAAAATGTGTTTTTTTGTGAAGGACCTCCCAAATAATTGTTGCAAAATTTGACCAAATCAATTTTATAAAATACTAGGACATATTTAATGCACAATTGACAAAATGGTTGGGTGTAAAAAGTTTTGATCCACCTCTCGTGAAAAAGACAAATTTCCGCCGATTCAGCTGGAAGCGGGTCAAATTTGAACTGCGGCTGCCCCATAGTTTGCTATTTATTTTTTCCAAAAATCATTTCTAGGTACATAAGTATCTATTTAATCAGAGAAACACCAAAAAAGTTCCAAGATTCAACCACTAGCTAGGAACGGTCATTCCCGCCGTTTTGACCGCATTTTGAAACGGGCATAAAAAAATTCAAAAAAAATCGAAAAATTGGAAAACCTTCGCATTTTGTCATTATATATGACCAAGTTACCAGGAAAAATAATAAACTTGTAATACAGCAATTCTTTTAAAAAAGTGTTCTCAGAAATGAGCTGTCATGCGTGAAGATTCATGGCTTTCAAGCCAAATGATCAATCCTATGGCCACATTCATAGCATAGTTTGTTTAAATGATCTCATATTGTGCACAAGGGTGCATCTTGGAATGGCAAACAATATTGCTTAAGGAAGTTTTCATTTTCTTTGGACGAAAAATTCATTTTTCATTTTCCGAGTGCCCAAAAGGAGGTTTTTTTGTGAAGGACCTCCCAAATAATTGTTGCAAAATTTGACCAAATAAATTTTCTAAAATACTAGGACATATTTAATGAACAATTGAGAAAATGGTTGGGTGTAAAAAGTTTTGATCCACCTCTTGTGAAAAAGACAAATTTCCGCCGATTCAGCTGGAAGTGGGTCAAATTTGAACTGCGACTGCCTCATAATTTGCTATTTATTTTTTCCAAAAATCATTTCTAGGTACATAAGTATCTATCTAATCAGAGAAACACCAAAAAAGTTCCAAGATTCAACCACTAGCTAGGAACGGTCATTCCCGCCGTTTTGACCGCATTTTGAAACGGGCATAAAAAAATTCAAAAAAAATCAAAAATTTGGAAAACCTTCGCATTGTGTCATTATATATGACCAAGTTACCATGAAAAATAATAAACTTATAATACGACAATTCTTTTAAAAAAGTGTTCTCAGAAATGAGCTATCATGCGTGAAGATTCATGGCTTTCAAGCCAAATGATCAATCCTATGGCCACATTCATAGCATAGTTTGTTCAAATGATCTCATATTGTGCACAAGGGTGCATCTTAGAATGGCAAACAATATTGCTTAAGGAAGTTTTCATTTTCTTTGGACGAAAAATTCATTTTTCATTTTCCGAGTGCCCAAAAGGAGGTTTTTTTGTGAAGGACCTCCCAAATAATTGTTGCAAAATTTGACCAAATCAATTTTCTAAAATACTAGGACATATTTAATGCACAATTGACAAAATGGTTGGGTGTAAAAAGTTTTGATCCACCTCTCGTGAAAAAGACAAATTTCCGCCGATTTAGCTGGAAGCGAGTCAAATTTGAACTGCGGCTGCCTCATAGTTTGCTATTTATTTTTTCCAAAAATCATTTCTAGGTACATAAGTATCTATTTAATCATAAATACATGGTTTGGTGGCGATATGTCGAGGTTTGGGCGGTGGTCGAGGGCCCCAACTCTAGAGCGCGTAAACTCGCATGCCCGCCGCGTGGTCACCGCGTGACTGTGGCGTTGCCATGTGTTCTGGGCGGCCTAGGCATGTCTAGTGGTTTGGCCACTCCACAGGTAGGTGCTAGGAAGAAAATTACAACATAAGATTCTCACGAGGAGACCGATCGATGCTCAAACATGAATTAGCAGCCAAGTGTTTGATTAGCGGTACGGGAAATGCACATGGCTAATGGGCGTGAGTTTTGGTTGAGGATGATCAGTTACTAAGAAGACCGTCTTCGCAATTTTTCAGCTCAAAAGGAGGAGTCTAGGTGGTACTTGCTTTGCAAAGTACCACACTAGACATAAATACTAATGTTGAAGATGGGCTCAAAATAATGAATGGATTGAGCTGGCATTTGGTGGAGGATAGTTATTTGGGCATAGGAAAGCACTGTAGAAAATGGATACCATTTGGACATGCCAAAGTGGTATTTCCTTCACAAAGTGTTTTTTTGAACAGAATAGGAAAATGAATATTTTTGAATTATTTTTGAACTAGGCAAGGAAGGTTCTTTTTACATATTTGACGAAGATATGACCCAAAGAATTTATGAGATTTTTTGGGGAATTTTGGGAATGACAGAAATATAGGTTGCTTCACAACCTAGGGCAAAAACTGCCACATGGACATGACACATAGGCAAAACTGATGAGGTGGCGCCTAGTCGTAGCAACCCACCACAATTTACAAGGTTATGACCATCTATGTTGGTCATGATCAGCTAGAAATAAGGCAGCGAACCAGTGCTATCTGCTTTATGACCATTTCGTGTAAGGAAATTATGACCTTTCTGACCAAAATGGTCGTTATAGTTTAGGGTTTGGAGCCCCTCGAACAGCTTTTGACCAATTGGTCTGAAATGGTCATAGATCTATGACCAATTCTTTCAGGGTCACTAACAAAAGGTCATAAGTTGACATATTTCTTGTAGTGCTCGGGCGCGCCGGCGCAGGCGGAGAAGGAGGAGGCTGGCTGCTCGGGCGCGCCGGCGCAGGCGAAGGAGGCGGAGTGCCGCCACGCGCCGGAGAAGGAGCCGGAGTGCCCTGATCGTCACTCGCCGGAGGAGGAGGCGGTGGAGGAGGCGGAGTGCCCTGACTCGCCGGAGGAGGAGGAGGAGGAGGCGGAGGCGTCCAGTTGAGAATGTTGATGAGGTCCTTCCGCCATACGCATGGAGTCTTCAGTGAAGAACCCAGCCGAGTCTCCCCTTCACCGGTAGGGTGGTCAAGCTGGAGCTCCTCAAATCCGTCAGTAATTTCATCCACCATCACCCTAGCATATCCTTCTGGAATCGGCCGGCAGTGAAAAGTGTCGCTGGGTCCAGTAGAAAAAACAGAGCCAGCAGCCGCCTTGACCTTCAGATTTATCCACTGCGTCATAAGGTGGCAGTTTTGTACCTCCGTGATAGCATCCACGGGATACCTGGCAGTAGCTGTCAAGACATGCTCCGGCTGAAGCAGCTCGGTGGAAGCCACGCTGCTTCTCCGCTGAGATGTCGGGGTAGCTTCGGCAATTCTTTTGTCCCGATTTCCTTCCCGTTCCTCTATCACTTGTATTCTGGCCCGCATCGCCTCCAGTTCGGTCTGCTGCATTTTCTTCCTCCTCTCGTGGCATTTGTAGCCGCCTGCGTCCGGAAACCCAGCACTCCACGGAAGGGAGCCTGGCGTGCCTCGTGTCCGTCCAGGGTGCTCAGGATTCCCGAGGGCCATTGTCAGCTCGTCGTTCTCTCTGTCGGGGAAGAACGTCCCTTCATGTGCTGCTTTGATATAGTGCCGAAGCTTCCTGAGTGGTGTTTCCAATTGCTTGTCCGTCCAAATGCACCTCCCTGATACAGGGTCCAAGGTTCCGCCAGCCCCGAAGAACCAAGTCCGGCAACGGTCTGTCCATTGCATTGTCTCTGGTTCGATCCCTTTCTCAAGCAGATCATTCTCAGCCTTGGCCCACTTAGGCCGGGCTCTGAGGTAGCCACCTGACCCCGTGCGATGGTGATGCTTCTTCTTTGCAGCATTTATCTGGTTTGTCGCCGACATCTTCTTACTCTTTTCCGATGTCTTATAGGCCACAAATGCGGGCCAGTCATCTTTGATCTTATCATATATGCCCACGAATTCTGGAGTCTCTTTATCGCGGACAAACTTATTCAGTTTTTTCTTCCATGCCCTGAACTGGTCTGCCATCTTCGAAAGAGCAGCAGACTTGATTAATTCCTCTTTAACTGGATTCGCCGGATCATCCTCTGGCGGTAGGATGAAATTTGACTTCAGCTCAGTCCAAAGATCTTCTTTCTGCATATCAGTGACATAAGACACCTGAGCGTCTTTTGCAGCCAGCTTTAACCATTGATGGATGCTGATCGGGATCTTGTCCCTAACCAGAACCCCGCACTGATTAACAAATGCGTTCTTTGTCCGGATGGGTTCAATCGGCTCGCCGGAGCGCGAGATTTCTGAGATCTCAAACTTTTCATCCGGCCTCAACTTTTTCTTCGCTCCTCGTCTCTTTACCGAAGATTTGCTCGATCCGTAGGGCTAGAAAAAGGAACAAAGATGAGAGTTAATGAATGCATCAATTAACTAGTCAGCACAGGCTTAACTAACATATATACCTCCTGGCCGGACTCGGTTCGGTCACCGGAGCCAGCATCACGGTATCCTTCTTGCACCGGCATTGGGTCACCGGAGCCATCCTCACGGTCTACTTCTTCCATGTGCATTGGGTCACGGGAGCCATCAATATCATAGCCTAGACCTTCCAGCTGTAGCTCTCTTTCCACCTGCTCATTGGTGTCGTTGAGAAACGACAAGACGGCATCTTGTCCGTCTGCGATTATGTCCATCAACATCGCTTCTTGTGCTAGGTCTCGGGTGTTGTCGTCCATAGTTTCTACAAATATTTACAACATGCCAATTATTATTCAAACATGACAGATGGATATATTAATGGCAAACTTAGAACTAGCTTCGACCCTCGACCCCTGGACGACCCTCGACTGCTCGGCGATCCACAACCCTAGACCCCCTCATGTCACATTTTGTCTAGTGTCAAAGGATTCAACAAAACCATGCATGTCTTCATCATTAGGCGAAAGTAACAGTCGCATGATGGTACGAAGCTCTCCAAAGTTATTTTGGAACGGAGTCCCATATAGGATAATTCGTAACAAAAGACGGATTATCCTATCAGGAACTCCGTTCCAGAATAACTTTGCATAACTTCGTACCAACATGCCCCGGTTACTTCTGGCAAATGATGAAGTCATGGATTTCTTCAATACTTTGACACTAGCTAGGCAACCTCTCTACCCCTCGACCCTTGACTGCTCGGCGATCCACAACCCTAGACCCCCTCATGTCACATTTTGTCTAGTGTCAAAGGATTCAACAAAACCAATACTTCATCATTAGGCGAAAGTAACAGTCGCATGATGGTACAAAGCTCTCCAAAGTTAATTTGGAACGGAGTCCCAGATAGGATAATTCGTAACAAAAGACGGATTATCCTATCAGGAACTCCGTTCCAAAATAACTTTGCATAACTTCGTACCAACATGCCCCGGTTACTTCTGGCAAATGATGAAGTCATGGATTTCTTCAATACTTTGACACTAGCTAGGCAACCTCTCTACCCCTCGACCCTCGACTGCTCGGCGATCCACAACCCTAGACCCCCTCATGTCACATTTTGTCTAGTGTCAAAGGATTCAACAAAACCAATACTTCATCATTAGGCGAAAGTAACAGTCGCATGATGGTACGAAGCTCTCCAAAGTTATTTTGGAACGGAGTCCCAGATAGGATAATTCGTAACAAAAGACGGATTATCCTATCAGGAACTCCATTCCAAAATAACTTT
>LR738711.1:928943884-928965648 GCA_902687465.1 Secale cereale | reverse complement strand
CCCCCCCCCCGAAGCCCGTCCGGTGCTCCCCTTTGGCATATATTTAGAGGGTCCCTCGAAACCCTCGAGACAGAAACTCTTTTCGCGATCCCATATCTGTTCCGCCGCCGCCGCCGCTTCCAAGATCGGGAGCACCAGGAGAACTCTTCCCGGCACCCTGCCGGAGGGGAGGATCACCACCGGGAGCTTCTCCACCACATGGACGCCTCCCGGATGACTCGTGAGTAGTCTCCCTTGGACCATGAGTCCATGACCAGTAGCTATGTGATGTTCTCCTCCCGTTCTTGTGCTTCACTAATTAGTCCTCGTGAGCTGCCCTACATGATCGAGGCACATATGTAATCCTTATGCTGTTGCTGTGATGAGTTTGCTGGGATCCGATGGATTATGAGATTATGTTTAGATTGTTCTTGAGTAATATATTTGATTCACCTCTTTTATATTTATGTTCATAAGTAATTCTTGCATGTTCTCCGTTGTTATTTATTGCTTTGGCCGAGTAATACGTAGTGACTCCAAGAGGGAACGTTATGCTTGATTGTGGGTTCATGCCCCTCGATGACTAGCTTGAGTGACAGAAACATGAGTCTAGGGGATGTGCTGTTGCCACAAGGGGGAAAACAACGGTGCTTGTGCCCGCGGGTGCAAGGATTGTTTACTTTACGCAAAGTTCTTTTAATGCAGTTGTCTATTGCTTTGAGTTTACACTATGGGTGGGGCTCGCAACTTAATACCAGCGAGATGTTCTGGATAGATATCTCAAGGTGGATGATTAGTAGTAGATATTGATGGATTTCGGTCTACTTACTTTGGCGTACCGCCGATGCTTTGAACCTCAACCTTTCTTGCAATGTAGTCAGCATTGGTTTGCGTTCGTGGTCCTGTCAATTGCCCAGCTGTAATTCGTTTACCTCACATAGTTGTTTTATCGTCTTTTGGGAGAGAGACATCACTAGTGAACATCATGTGACTCCGGTCCATATTACCATCATTGTTCACATCCGCTATTTACTTTTCGCTATTACTTACTATTGCAAAACATTATCTATCACTACTATCATTGCTTTTAATCCTTTGTGAACTACAAGGCCGGAGGGATTGACAACCTCTCTGTACTCGTTGGGAGCAAAGTTATTTGTATCTGTGTGCAGGTCCGCGTTGATTGCTAATTGCGCCGTTAGCAGTTGACACCTACTTGTTGAACCTAGGAGTCTCTGGGGATTCGATCCTTGGCATCTTTGCTAAGGGAAAACACTTCCACAACACTGCATCTTTCACCTTCCACTTGGGGTAACCAACGAGGGGTTAGAGGCCCATCAAGGAGTATTTTCTGGCGCCGTTGCCGGGGACTCCACTCTTCAGGATAGGGGAGTTTCATGCTATCTTTTACCTTTGCTTTTTAGTCTTGTTAGTTTACCTTTCAGTTTTTGCTTTAGTACCTTTTTATCGAAAATAAAAAAAAAATAGTTATTTTGTTTGCTTGCTACTATGGCTTCTACCAAAAACACTAAATGGGAGGAGTACACCCCTTCTTCCATTACCCCAATTACCACTGTCGGGATCTACAAAAGTAATAAACCTTGTGATTATATTAGTCTTGATGGAGGGTTATGCCCATGGCATGGTCTTCCAGGAAAAGAGTATAAGCCTCAGTTTAATATTGCTCCTAAGCTTCCCCAAACTTGGGAAGATGTTCAAACTCTTATCATAGAGAGCAATTCAAACAAAGAGGATGACACTACAATTTTGCCCAATAATGATAAAATTGATTTTGATAATTGTAGTATTTCAGAAGTTGTCACCTTTCTACAAGGAATGGCCAAAGATCCCCACACTAGCACGCTTAATCTTGCCTTCACAGAGCATATCACTTATGCTCTCATCAAAGCTAGGGAGGAGAAACTTAGAGTAGAAGCCTCCATACCTAGAAAGCTAGAAGATGGTTGGGATCCTATGATAAAAATTAAATTGAATGACTTCTCTTGCTATGCATTATGTGATGTTGGAGCTAGTACCTCTGTTATGCCCAAAAGAATATATGATATGCTTAAATTGAAACCTTATGATTCTTGTTCTTTTGGTGTTCGTCTCGTTGATTCTTCCATAAAGAAACCTTTGGGGAGGATCGACGATGTTCTTATTGTTGTTAATGATAATTATGTTCCCGTTGATTTCACTATTATGGATATTGAATGTGATCCTTCATGTCCAATTATTTTGGGACGTCCCTTTTTACGCACCGTTGGTGCTATCATTGACATGAAAGAGGGTAATATAAAATTTCAGTTTCCTCTCAAGAAAGGGATGGAACACTTCCCTCGAAAGAAGATCAAGTTACCTTTTGAGTCCCTTGTATGGGCTAGCTATTCTTTTACTCTTGATAAAACTTGATCTATGCATTATGCCTAGCTTAAAGGCATAAAAGAAAGCGCTTTTGGGAGGCAGCCCACATGAATATTTTTTTTGCTTTTGTTGAGTCTTGATGTTGTTTACTGCTGTAGCATCATCATTGTATCTTTACTTTTCATATTTGTGCCAAGTATAGCCTCTGATTGCTAGAAAGTTCAAAAGTTGTGAGGTTCTGTCCAGGATACAGATTCTGTCATTGGATAGACAAATTCGTATAAAATCACCAGATCATCTTTTTGGTCTGAATTTTTTCGACAGCGTTCTCTATATAATTGTCTTTCGTGCGTCTGTTCTGAGTTTTTTTATTTGAGTTGCAGAAGTATCCCGAACAGATCAATTACTACCTGCTGTTCTGTTTTTCACAGATTCTGTCCTGTTTTGTCTTTCCTTCATTTCGCAAACCAAGAGCTTGCTTTTTCTTTGCAAAAACCTTTTGGCAATCTTCAGAAACAGTAGAACTTCAAGAATATCTTTATTTCCAGCAAGTAACAATTATTTTATTAAGGGTACTAACCTCGCTAATCAGATTATGATGAGTTGTGTATGAAGGGAGTTTTCAAGTGTGCGAGGGAAGATGATAAAAAGATTCAGGAGTGTCAAGCGCTCAAGCTTGGGGATGCCCCCGTGCACCCCAAGAAATATTCAAAGAGACTCAAGCGTCTAAGCTTGGGGATGCCCCCGTGCATCCCCTTCTCCATCAACATTATCAGTTCGTCTTTCGTTCCGCTATATTTTTATCACTTGATGTGTTATGTGCTATGCTTGGAGCGTCTTGCTTTTAGTTTTCTTTTTAGTTTTTCATAACGAGTCGGAACTCAGCATTCCTTTATGTGGGAGAGAAACACGCTCCACTTCTACCTAGAACATAACATAGAATTTTCATATCTATCTTTGCTGTGTGTGTTCTTTGTCTTTTAATAGCTACTATCATGCTCTGCTCTTAGTATTCATGCTTATCCTTTCCAAGTGCTTTTGTTTAGTTGGTTGCTTGAACTCTCTTTAATTACCATGCTCACCTTATTAAGAGAGTTTGCTTCCGTTGCATTGGTTAATATGTCTATGATAAGGATGCTACGTGCATAATGGTGCTTAGTAGTTCAGGTTTCTTATGGTTAGTCTCAAATAGCTGGGGGATTCCCAATGTGTTATTGGAGTACCAACATGATTTGTTTGCCTATGATGTGGTATGGTTTAGTAATATCTTCCTTCGAGAATTTATTTTGATTGACTTGGCGTATGCTCACGCATATTTAAGACTGTAAAGAAAGTCTGTCAAGCCTTGATGATCTTTTATTTCCGAGTAGCGATATAACTACCATGCCTGATTCAATGTTGCTTTGTCGCTCTGCATGATTATGACCGTCATTGCTCTCTTAGTTGGTCGCTCCCAGTCTTTTGCTAACATCCACCTGTACTAAGCGGAATGACTGCTTGTGCATCCACATCCTTTTAAACCAGTTATGCCATACGAGTCCACCATACCTACCTATATGTGGTATTCACCGCCACTCCAATTAATTTACATGTGCTACCTTTAAAACCTTCAATCTTTGCAATATATAGCTCATGGGAAAGTAGCTTAAAAACTATTGTGGTAAAGAATATGTTGCTTATGTATCTTATTTCTTATAAGTTGCTTGCTGAGCGGTAACCATGTTTTTGGGGACGCCATCAACTGTCACACTTTTGTTGAATATCATGTGAGTTGCTATGCATGTTCGTCTTGTCTGAAGTAAGGGTGATTTGCCGTGGGTTGAATAAGTATGCATATTGTTAGAGAAGAACATTGGGCCGCCAACCAAAGCCATGTATCATGGTGGAAGTTTTAGCTTGGACCTTAATCCTCAATCTCTTATGATAATATGCTTATGCATTAAAGAGGAGTCCATCATCTATTTTCTATGTTGTCCCGGCCGGTATGGATGTCCTCAAGTTGAGATCTATCAAAAACGAGAAATCAAATGCGATTTATCTCCTTGGATCTTTGTACAGGTGGCATAGAGGTACCCCATTGTGACACTTGGTTGAAACATATGTAATGCAATGATAACCCATGGAAATCCGAGCTAATTAGGACAAGGTGCGAGCACTATTGGTATTCGATGCATGAGGCTTGCAACTTATAGGATGTCTTATGCATGACACATATGAAGTGCTACTACCGTTGACAAAATTGCTTATATGTTAAAAAGCTCTAGCACATAACCATTCTTTTACTTTTATGTCGAGTCTCCACCTTCTTTTAAAAGCACCAACTACTGAGAGCATGATTGTCATTCTGAGTGTAATGTGCATTGTCCCAAAGTAGCATTGTCTTTTGCATGATTGTGATATCGTTTATTTTGAAATCATTGTATCTAGTCATCACTTAAACCTTGAAGGTGCCCCTGCATTTATGTTTTGCATCACTAAAGGGGGCAAGCTAGATATCACTTTATCATATTTGCACATCATGTTCATTGCAAATCTTTTTGATGCTTCAGTTTCATATTGTAAAACTTTCAGTCATTTGTGATTCTCTCATGAGGCAACTTAATTATTATAGAATCATTGTCTCAGTAAGCTTTTGTCATATGACTATGAAAAGTCCTATATGGTTAATAGCATGTCACCACAGAAATTATTCTTGTTATCATTTACCTACTCGAGGACGAGCAGGAATTAAGCTTGGGGATGTTGATACGTCCAAAACGTATCTATAATTTCTGCTTGCTCCATGCCACTTTTGGGTGATATTGCTATGATATTCATACACTTCCATACACTTTTGATCATATTTGGACTAACCTACTAATCCAGTGCACCCCGGTGCCAGTTTCTGTTTTCGGCTGATTTTGTATTTCAGGTTTTCACGTTACGAGAACTGCCAGGAAAAATCCAGAAAAATTATATAAAAAATCAGCGTTCCGGAACCGACCTTGCGCCCGAAGTACAGCCGGGGGGCCACCGGGGCTCGGGGCGCCCTGTGGGCGCCCCCCCCCCTGGGCCGCGCCGGGGGGGCGCCTGGGCCCCCCGAAGCCCGTCCGGTGCTCCCCTTTGGCATATATTTAGAGGGTCCCTCGAAACCCTCAAGACAGAAACTCTTTTCGCGATCCCATCTCTGTTCCGTCGCCGCCGCCGCTTCCAAGATCGGGAGCACCAGGAGAACTCTTCCCGGCACCCTGCCGGAGGGGAGGATCACCACCGGGAGCTTCTCCACCACCATGGACGCCTCCCGGATGACTCGTGAGTAGTCTCCCTTGGACCATGAGTCCATGACCAGTAGCTATGTGATGTTCTCCTCCCGTTCTTGTGCTTCACTAATTAGTCCTCATGAGCTGCCCTACATGATCGAGGCACATATGTAATCCTTATGTTGTTGCTATGATGAGTTTGCTGGGATCCGATGGATTATGAGATTATGTTCAGATTGTTCTTGAGTAATATATTTGATTCACCTCTTTTATATTTATGTTCATAAGTAATTCTTGCATGTTCTTCGTTGTTATTTATTGCTTTGGCCGAGTAATACGTAGTGACTCCAAGAGGGAACGTTATGCTTGATTGTGGGTTCATGCCCCTCGATGACTAGCTTGAGTGAGAGAAACATGAGTCTAGGGGATGTGATGTTGCCACAAGGGGGAAAACAACGGTGCTTGTGCCCGCGGGTGCAAGGATTGTTTACTTTACGCAAAGTTCTTTTAATGCAGTTGTCTGTTGCTTTGAGTTTACACTATGGGTGGGGCTCGCAACTTAATACCAGCGAGATGTTCTGGATAGATATCTCAAGGTGGATGATTAGTAGTAGATATTGATGGATTTCGGTCTACTTACTTTGGCGTACCGCCCATGCTTTGAACCTCAACCTTTCTTGCAATGTAGTCAGCATTGGTTTGCGTTCGTGGTCCTGTCAATTGCCCAGCTGTAATTCGTTTACCTCACATAGCTGTTTTATCGTCTTTTGGGAGAGAGACATCACTAGTGAATATCATGTGACTCCGGTCCATATTACCATCATTGTTCACATCCGCTATTTACTTTTCGCTATTACTTACTATTGCAAAACATTATCTATCACTACTATCATTGCTTTTAATCCTTTGTGAACTACAAGGCCGGAGGGATTGACAACCTCTCTGTACTCGTTGGGAGCAAAGTTATTTGTATCTGTGTGCAGGTCCACGTTGATTGTTAATTGCGCCGTTAGCAGTTGACACCTACTTGTTGAACCTAGGAGTCTCTAGGGATTCGATCCTTGGCATCTTTGCTAAGGGAAAACACTTCCACAACACTGCATCTTTCACCTTCCACTTGGGGTAACCAACAAGGGGTTAGAGGCTCATCAAGCGCAGACTGTTCTTTTGTTCATCGACATACGGGGTCACAAATGTAGAGTTCTGTAAAACTGTGTAGTGTGCTTGAGACCAAGAATATCCGTCCCTGCATATTATTGAGTCCCTTCCAAGCGTGCCTTTTCCAGTCAGTCTCCCCTCGTACATCGATTTAGGGAGACCTATCTTATTAAGGCCAGGAATGAAGTCAACACAAAACCCGATGACATCCTCTGTTTGATGGCCCATGGAGATGCTTCCTTCTGGCCTGGCGCGGTGACGGACATATTTCTTTAGGACTCCCATGAACCTCTCAAAGGGGAACATATTGTGTAGAAATACGGGCCCCAGAATGACAATCTCGTCGACTAGAAGAACTAGGACGTGTGTCATGATATTGAAGAAGGATGGTGGGAACAGAAGCTCGAAACTGACAAGACATTGTGCCACATCACTCCTTAGCCTTGGTACGATTTCTGGATCGATCACCTTCTGAGAGATTGCATTGAGGAATGCACATAGCTTCACAATGGCTAATCGGACGTTTTCTGGTAGAAGCCCCCTCAATGCAACCGGAAGCAGTTGCGTCATAATCACATGGCAGTCATGAGACTTTAGGTTCTGGAACTTTTTCTCTGCCATATTTATTATTCCCTTTATATTCGACGAGAAGCCAGTCGGGACCTTCACACTGAGCAGGCATACAAAGAAGATTTCTTTCTCTTCTTTCGTAAGAGCATAGCTGGCAGGACCTTCATACTGCTTCGGAGGGATGCCGTCTTTTTCGTGCAAACGTTGCAGGTACTCCCGTGCCTCAGTTGTATCTTTTGTCTTTCCATACACGCCCAAGAAGCCTAGCAGGTTCACGCAAAGATTCTTTGTCACGTGCATCACGTCGATTGAAGAGCGGACCTCTAGGTCTTTCCAGTAGGGCAGGTCCCAAAATATAAATTTCTTCTTCCACATGGGTGCGTGTCCCTCAGCGTCATTCGGAACAGCTAGTGCGCCGGGGCCCTTTCCAAAGATTACGTGTAAATCATTGACCATAGCAAGTACGTGATCACCGGTACGCATGGCGGGCTTCTTCCGGTGATCTGCCTCGCCTTTGAAATGCTTGCCTTTCTTTCGACATTGATGGTTGGTCGAAGAAATCGATGATGGCCCAGGTACACATTCTTCCTGCATTTGTCCAGGTATATACTTTCAGTGTCATCTAAATAGTGCGTGCATGCGTGGTATCCTTTGTTTGTCTGTCCTGAAAGGTTACTGAGAGCGGGCAATCGTTGATGGTCACGAAGAGCAACGCCTTTAGGTCAAATTCCTCCTGTCTGTGCTCATCCCACGCACGTACACCGTTTCCATTCAACAGCTGTAAAAGTTCTTCAAGTAATGGCCTTAGGTACACATCAATGTCGTTGCCGGGTTGCTTAGGGCCTTGGATGAGAACTGGCATCATAATGAATTTCCGCTTCATGCACATCCAAGGAGGAAGGTTATACATACATAGAGTCACGGGCCAGGTGCTGTGATTGCTGCTCTGCTCCCCGAAAGGATTAATGCCATCCACGCTTAAAGCAAACCATACGTTCCTTGGGTCCTTTCAAACTCCTTCGAGTACTTTCTCTCGATTTTTCTCCACTGCGACCCGTCAGCGGGTGCTCTCAACTTCCCGTCTTTCTTACGGTCCTTACTGTGCCATCGCATCAACTTGGCATGCTCTCTGTTTCTAAACAAACATTTCAGCCGTGGTATTATAGGAGCATACCACATCACCTTCGCAGGAACCCTCTTCCTGGCGGGCTCGCCATCAACATCACCAGGGTCATCTCGTCTCATCTTATACCGCAATGCACCGCATACCGGGCATGCGTTCAGATCCTTGTATGCACCGCGGTAGAGGATGCAGTCATTAGGGCATGCATGTATCTTCTGCACCTCCAATCCTAGAGGGCATACGACCTTCTTTGCTGCGTATGTACTGTCGGGCAATTCGTTATCCTTCGGAAGCTTCTTCTTCAATATTTTCAGTAGCTTCTCAAATCCTTTGTCAGCCACAGCATTCTCTACCTTCCACTGCAGCAATTCCAGTATGGTACCGAGCTTTGTGTTGCCATCTTCGCAACTGGGGTACAACCCTTTTTTGTGATCCTCTAACATGCGATCGAACTTCAGCTTCTCCTTTTGACTTTCACATTGTGTCCTTGCATCGACAATGACCCGGCAGAGATCATCATTTGGTTCCTCTTGATCTTCGGCAGCTTCACCCGTTGCAGCATCATTGGGCACATCGTCTGGTTCCTGTGGATCTTCACCAGCTCCCCCCATTGCAGCATCACCGTATTCAGGGGGCACATAGTTGTCATCGTACTCTTCTTCTTCGCCGTCCTCCATCATAACCCCTATTTCTCCGTGCCTCGTCCAAACATTATAGTGTGGCATGAAACCCTTGTAAAGCAGGTGGGAGTGAAGGATTTTTCGGTTAGAGTAAGTGATACGTCCAAAACGTATCTATAATTTCTGCTTGCTCCATGCCACTTTTGGGTGATATTGCTATGATATTCATACACTTCCATACACTTTTGATCATATTTGTACTAACCTACTAATCCAGTGCACCCCGGTGCCAGTTTCTGTTTTCGGCTGTTTTTGTATTTCAGGTTTTTACGTTACGAGAACTGTCAGGAAAAATCCAGAAAAATTATATAAAAAATCAGCGTTCTAGAACCTACCTTGCGCCTGAAGTACAGCCGGGGGGGCCACCAGGGCTCCAGGCGCCCCGGCGGCGCGCCCCCCCCCCCTGGGCCGCGCCGGGGGGCGCCTGGGCCCCCCGAGCCCCGTCTGGTGCCCCCCTTTGGCATATATTTAGAGCGTCCTTCGAAACCCTCGGGACGGGAACTCTTTTTCACGATCTCATCTCTGTTCCGCCACCGCCGCCGCTTCCAAGATCGGGAGCACCAGGAGAACTCTTCCCGGCACCCTGCCGGAGGGGAGGATCACCATCGGGAGCCTCTCCACCACCATGGACGCCTCCCGGATGAGTTGTGAGTAGTCTCCCTTGGACCATGAGTCCATGACCAGTAGCTATGTGATGTTCTCCTCCCGTTCTTGTGCTTCACTAATTAGTCCTCGTGAGCTGCCCTACATGATCGAGGCACATATGTAATCCTTATGCTGTTGCTATGATGAGTTTGCTGGGATCCGATGGATTATGAGATTATGTTCAGATTGTGATTGAGTAATATATTTGATCTACCTCTTTTATATTTATGTTCATAAGTAATTCTTGCATGTTCTCCGTTGTTATTTATTGCTTTGGCCAAGTAGTAGGTAGTGACTCCAAGAGGGAACGTTATGCTCTATTGTGGGTTCATGCCCCTCGATGACTAGCTTGAGTGACAGAAACATGAGTCTAGGGGATGTGCTGTTGCCACAAGGCGGAAAACAACGGTGCTTGTGCCCGCGGGTGCAAGGATTGTTTACTTTACGCAAAGTTCTTTTAATGCAGTTGTCTGTTGCATTGAGTTTACACTATGGGTGGGACTCGCAACTTAATACCAGCGAGATGTTCTGGATAGATATCTCAAGGTGGATGATTAGTAGTAGATATTGATGGATTTCGGTCTACTTACTTTGGCGTACCGCCGATGCTTTGAACCTCAACCTTTCTTGCAATGTAGTCCGCATTGGTTTGCGTTCGTGGTCCTGTCAATTGCCCAGCTGTAATTCGTTTACCTCACATAGCTGTTTTCTCGTCTTTTGGGAGAGAGACATCACTAGTGAACATTATGAGACTCCGGTCCATATTACCATCATTGATCACATCCGCTATTTACTTTTCGCTATTATTTACTATTGCAAACATTATCTATCACTACTATCATTTGCTTTTAATCCTTTGTGAACTACAAGGCCGGAGGGAGTGACAACCTCTCTGTACTCGTTGGGAGCAAAGTTATTTGTATCTGTGTGCAGGTGCACGTTGATTGCCAATATCTGGCGCCGTTAGCAGTTGACACCTACTTGTTGAACCTAGGAGTCTCTGGGGATTCGATCCTTGGCATCTTTGCTAAGGAAAAAACTTCCACAACACTGCATCTTACACCTTCCACTTGGGGTAACCAACGAGGGGTTAGAGGCCCATCAAGGAGTTTTTCTGGCGCCGTTGCTGGGGACTCCACTCTTCTGGATAGGGGAGTTGCATGCTATCTTTTACCTTTGCTTTTTAGTCTTGTTAGTTTACCTTTCAGTTTTTGCTTTAGTACCTTTTATCGAAAATCACAAAAATAGTTATCTCGTTCTTTAGTTGTCATTATGTCGGGTCCTTTTGTCTTTGACGAGGCAGAAGTTCTCACCTTTAAACAAAGAGGTGGGGAAAGTTTGAAAGATGCTATGACTATAGAAACTACCAAACATGTGAACCTAAAGGACACTACTACCACTTTACTTGATGCTCGTGACCTTGATTTTGATAATTGCACTCTTACCGAAGTTATTGATTTCCTTCACAAGATGTCTAGAGACCCCCGCACTAGCACGTTTAACCTTGCCTTCACAGAGCATATCACTAATGCTCTCATCAAAGCTAGGGAGGGGAAACTTAGAGTAGAAGCCTCCATACCTAGAAAGCTAGAAGATGGTTGGGATCCTATGATAAAAATTAAATTGAATGACTTCTCTTGCTATGCATTATGTGATGTTGGAGCTAGTACCTTTGTTATGCCCAAAAGAATATATGATATGCTTAAATTGAAACCTTATGATTCTTGTTCTTTTGGTGTTCGTCTCGTTGATTCTTCCATAAAGCAACCTTTGGGGAGGATCGACGATGTTCTTATCGTTGTTAATGATAATTATGTTCCCGTTGATTTCACTATTATGGATATTGAATGTGATCCTTCATGTCTAATTATTTTGGGACGTCCCTTTTTACGCACCGTTGGTGCTATCATTGACATGAAAGAGGGTAATATAAAATTTCAGTTTCCTCTCAAGAAAGGGATGGAACACTTCCCTCGAAAGAAGATCAAGTTACCTTTTGAGTCCGTTGTACGGGCTAGCTATTCTTTTACTCTTGATAAAACTTGATCTATATGCATTATGCCTAGCTTAAAGGCATAAAAGAAAGCGCTTTTGGGAGGCAGCCCACATGAATAAATTTTTATTTTGCTTTCGTGTGTCTTGATGTTGTTTACTAGAGTATCATAATCATTGTATCTTTGCTTTTCAATTTTGCGCCAAGTATAGCCTCTGATTGCTAGAAAGTTCAAAAGTTGTGAGGTGCTGTCCAGGAAACAGATTCTGTCCTTGGATAGAAAAATTCGTATAAAATCACCAGATCATCTTTTTGGTCTGAATTTTTTCGACAGCGTTCTCTATATAATTGTCTTTCGTGCATCTGTTCTGAGTTTTTTGATTTGAGTTCCAGAAGTGCCCCGAACAAATCAATTACTACCTGCTGTTCTGTTTTTCACAGATTCTGTCCTGTTTTGCCTTTCCTTCATTTTGCAAACCAAGAGCTTGCTTTTTCTTTGCAAAAACCTTTTGGCAATCTTGAGAAACAGTAGAACTTCAAGAATATCTTTATTTCCAGCAAGGAACAATTATTTTATTAAGGGTACTAACCTCGCTAATCAGATTATGATGAGTTATGTATGAAGGGAGTTTTCAAGTGTGCGAGGGAAGATGATAAAAGGATTCAGGAGTGTCAAGCGCTCAAGCTTGGGGATTCCCCCGTGCACCCCCAAGAAATATTCAAGGAGACTCAAGCGTCTAAGCTTGGGGATGCCCCCGTGCATCCCGTTCTCCATCAACATTATCAGTTCGTCTTTCGTTCCGCTATATTTTTATCACTTCATGTGTTATGTGTTATGCTTGGAGCGTCTTGCTTTTAGTTTCCTTTTTAGTTTTTTATAACGAGTCGGAACTCAGCTTTCTTTATGTGGGAGAGAAACACGCTCCACTTATACCTAGAACATAACATAGAATTTTCATGTCTATCTTTGCTGTGTGTGTTCTTTGTCTTTTAATAGCTACTATCATGCTCTGCTCTTAGTATTCATGCTTATCTTTTCAAAGAGCTTTTTTTTATTTGGTTGCTTGAACTCTCTTTAATCACCATGCTCATCTTATTAAGAGAGTTTGCTTCCGTTGCATTGGTTAATATGTCTATGATAAAGATGCTACGTGCATGATGGTGCTTAGTAGTTCAGGTTTTCTTATGGTTAATCTCAAATAGCTGGGGGATTCCCAATGTGTTGTTGGAGTACCAACATGATTTGTTTGCCTATGATGTGGTATGGTTTAGTAATATCTTCCTTTGAGAATTTATTTTGATTGACTTGGCGTATGCTCACGCATATTTAAGACTGTAAAGAAAGTCTGTCAAGCCTTGATGATCTTTTATTTCTGAGTAGCGATATAACTTCCATGCCTGATTCAATATTGCTTTGTCGCTCTGCATGATTATGACCGTCATTGCTCTCTTAGTTGGTCGCTTCCAGTCTTTTGCTAACCTCCACCTGTACTAAGCGGACTGACTGCTTGTGCATCCACATCCTTTTAAACCAGTTATGCCATATGAGTCCACCATATCTACCTATATGTGGTATTTCACCGCCACTCCAAGTAAATTTACATGTGCTACCTTTAAAACCTTCAATTTTTGCAATACATAGCTCATGGGAAAGTAGCTTAAAAACTATTGTGGTAAAGAATATGTTGCTTATGTATCTTATTTCTTATAAGTTGCTTGCTGAGCGGTAACCACGTTTCTGGGGACGCCATCAACTGTCACACTTTTGTTGAATATCATGTGAGTTGCTATGAATGTTCGTCTTGTCTGAAGTAAGGGTGATTTGCCATGGGTTGAATGAGTATGCATATTGTTAGAGAAGAACATTGGGCCACCAACCAAAGCCATGTATCATGGTGGAAGTTTTAGCTTGGACATTAATCCTCAATCTCTTATGAGAATATGCTTATGCATTAAAGAGGAGTCCATCATCTATTTTCTATGTTGTCCCGGTATGGATGTCCTCAAGTTGAGATCTATCAAAAACGAGAAATCAAATGCGATTTATCTCCTTGGACCTTTGTACAGGTGGCATAGAGGTACCCCTTTGTGACACTTGGTTGAAACATATGTAATGCAATGATAACCCATGGAAATCCGAGCTAATTAGGACAAGGTGCGAGCACTATTGGTATTCGATGCATGAGGCTTGCAACTTATAGGATGTCTTATGCATGACACATATGAAGTACTACTACCGTTGACAAAATTGCTTCTATGTTTTCAAAATAAAAAGCTCTAGCACATAACCATTCTTTTACTTTTATGTTGAGTCTCCACCTTCTTTTAAAAGCACCAACTACTGAGAGCATGATTGTCATTCTGAGTGTAATGTGCATTGTCCCAAAGTAGCATTGTCTTTTGCATGATTGTGATATCGCTTATTTTGAAATCATTGTATCTAGTCATCACTTAAACCTTGAAGGTGCCCCTGCATTTATGTTTTGCTTCACTAAAGAGGGCAAGCTAGATATCACTTTATCATATTTGCACATCATGTTCATTGCAAATCTATTTGATGTTTCAATGCCATGTTGTAAAACTTTCAGTCATTTGTGATTTTCTCATGAGGCAACTTAATTACTATAGAATCATTGTCTCAGTAAGCTTTTGTCATATGACTATAAAAAGTCCTATATGGTTAATGGCATGTCACCACAGAAATTATTTTTGTTATCATTTACCTACTCGAGGACGAGCAGGAATTATGCTTGGGGATATTGATACGTCCAAAACGTATCTATAATTTCTGCTTGCTCCATGCCACTTTTGGGTGATATTGCTATGATATTCATACACTTCCATACACTTTTGATCATATTTGGACTAACCTACTAATCCAGTGCACCCCGGTGCCAGTTTCTGTTTTCGGCTGTTTTTGTATTCCACAACACTGCATCTTACACCTTCCACTTGGGGTAACCAACGAGGGGTTAGAGGCCCATCAGTAAGACATTGTATTCCCACATTTAGTGCATGGACAACACATAAAACCATTCTGCTTGTTTGCCTCAGCCGCATTTAGAAACTCATGCACGCCCTTAATGTACTCGGAGGTGTGTCTGTCACCGTACATCCATTGCCGGTTCATCTGCGTGCATTATATATAATTAAGTGTGTCAAAAACCATTACAGAACATCATAAATAGATAATTAAGTGACCAAATTAATAAAAGTTCATCATCACATTAAAACCAAAGTACATACATATATAGTTCTCATCTAACAACATATAGCTCTCCATACACATCGAAACTATGTAAAACATTTCAATGCGAAAACAAATGCGATCATAATCGCAACCAAGGTAACAATTGATCCAACGGCATAATGATACCAAGCCTCGGTATGAATGGCATATTTTCTAATCGTTCTAATCTTCAACCGCATTGCATCCATCTTGATCTTGTGATCATCGACGACATCCGCAACATGCAACTCCAATATCATCTTCTCGTCCTCAATTTTTTTATTTTTTTCTTTCAAGAATTTGTTTTCTTCTTCAACTAAATTTAACCTCTCGACAATAGGGTCCATCTTGATCTTGTGATCATCGATGACTTCCGCAACATGCAACTCCAATTCCATCTTCTCCTCCTCCATTTTTTCCAATTTTTTCTTTAAGGAAATGTTTTCCTCTTCAACTAAATTTAACCTCTCCACAAGAGGGTCGGTTGGAATTTCCGGTTCAACTACCTCCTAGACATAATAAAACATCTATGCATGTCAGGTTGGTCGTAATAACTATCATAAACACTAAAACAAATAGTTATAAATTAAATATAATATACCACATTCGAATCGTAGACAGGACGAGGGCCCACGTGGGCGGATATCAAAACCATCGCACTATATAATAACAAGCAATAATAAACATAAGAAAATTAGCAAATATCTATCTAAAGCAATAATAACAAGCAATAAAAGCATGGACATAACAAGAGGCTCACCACGGTGGTGCCGGTGACGAGATCGGCGGGGGCGATCGACGGCGGCGAAGACGGGGACGGGACGTGACGGACCGCTAAACCTAGAAAAATCTCGGAGAAAATAGAGCTTCGAGAGGAGAAAAGTTTAACTAGTGTGGCTCGGGCATTCCATCGAACACGTTGTGTGCATAGGAGGTGAGCTAGAGCACCACTAACCCCTCTCCCCCTCGGCCAGAAAAAAAACAGAGCAGTGTGCTCTGCTCCTGAGCGAGGGGGTATATATAGGCACCTCATTGGTCCCGGTTGGTGCTACGAACCGGGGCTAAAGGGGTGCCTTTGGTCCCGATTCATGCCACCAACCGGGACCAATGGTGGTGGGCTAGGAGCAAGACCCATTGGTCCCGGTTCGTCGCACCAACCGGGACCAAAAGGTCCAGACGAACCGGGACCAATGGCCCACGTGGCCTGGCCGGCCCCCTGGGCTCACGAACCGGGTCCAGTGCCCCCATTGGACCCGGTTCTAGATTGAACCGGGGCTAATGGGCTGGACAGGCCTGGACCAAAGCCCTGTTTTCTACTAGTGTCATTATGTTTCATGGTTTAAAGATCTTGATGTTGTCAAGAGAAATTATTTTACTGAATTTGAAAATCTTAGTACTCAAAATGTGCGACCAATAGTGCTCGTATTGAACTACGGTCACATCTATTTACGCAAGATGGTAATATTTTTACTATTTTTCCTCAGTGCATCTTTTGCATACATTATTTTTCAAGCTACTTCTTTGCTAAGTATGTTACTATATGATGTTCTTTAACAGCACTAGTAGATAAAGGGACATCTGACCCGGTTCATTAGGGCGTTTAGCCCCGGTTCTTGAACCGGGACTAAAGGGTCGGTCCTAATGCCCAGGCCCTTTAGTCCCGGTTCAATCCAGAACCGGGGCAGATGGGTCTCCACGTGGCCTGTGCGCGGAGCCCAGGCAGGAGGGCCTTTGGTCCCGGTTGGTGGCACCAACCGGGACCAAAAGGCATCCACGCGTCAGCATATCTGTGGCTGTGGTTTATGTTTTTTTTGAAAGGGGAGGGGGAGGGTTGGGAGGTTTTGGGGGTTTAATTTAGGTGTTTCATATATTGTGTTATCTAGCTAATTAATAGAGAGAAGTGTGCTCTCTTATGTCCGTGCTTGGTCGACGCTACGTACTACACATACGTATAGAGAGGACTAGACACACTAGCTAGCTAGCTAGTAAGCAAACGAAGGAAACAGAAGATCGTAATCAACATATATATGCATACGGAGAGAAGTAATATCGACCACCTCTCCTTCTCCGAGAGATTGGTCGAACAACAAGTTCTCGTATATATATATCTATCCGACACTACCGGGTACATATATACAATAATTATCTTTTACAAATATAATCTCCTATACGATGGACGCATGGTCCACATAGTATTCTCTGTCTGGCGCGATCACGTGTTCAAGGAAGAATGCGGCCAATTCCTCTTGAATTGCTCGCAGACGATCTGGTGCTAGGAGTTCATCCCGCATCCGAAACATCTAATTTGAAGAAGGGGGTCAATACATGAAATGATGCTGTAAAATTGTGAATATTATTAATTAATTGCTTACGCACTTCAAATGATGGTAATGAAATAAAATTGTGAATATTATTAATTGCTTACGCACTTCAAATTGTGCTTCATAGTAGCCCCGCTCACAGGTCGTGTGGCGGATGGACTCGCAAATGTAGTATCCACAGAAATCATTCCCGGGTTCCTGCCACAACCACTTTACAAGAAATAGAGGTCAATCAAACTGATAAGCAAGAATGCCAAATGGTATTAATGAAACTAGCGCTTGAATCAAGATATAGGAGATGCGCGGAACATGCTACTATATAGTACTTACTTTCGGATGTCTAAATTCTAGCTTCTTCGGCAGTCCCGGAGCTTTTTTGGTGAATTTTCTCCAAACCCTGCCAGACAAAGAAAACAATTACTTGATATCAGAAATGAACAAAGTTGCTGATATGCATGGTGGATAATATTGATCGATTTAACTTACCTGTCGAGCATTTGAGTCATGTCTGCATACTCCTTGGGATCTTTACGTTTAGAGTCCAAGACAGTTACTACTCCCCGCTCAAGCTTAATCTCTAAGAGAATATAGTGGAAGCTGCGCACGCATGCATGAACTCATCAATTACATTACTATAACCTTGACTGATATATAAGGGAAACCAAATATGCACAAGACAGTAACACTCACTTGAAGTTGTAAGGAAAGAGTATTATATCTTTGTTTTCATTTACCACCAACGATCGTAGCAAGTTGGTCTCGGTATCTGAGGCACGCCATTTAACCTCAGTTTCATCTATGAGGTATGTGTTAATGAACCCAATATCACCGACTTGTCTTTTCTTCAATTCGACGATCTTCAATCTGCATAATATAGTGAGGATAATTATAAATACATGCAATGAAAGAGCTGAGCTATATAGAGAGACTTAATGCCAGAAGTAGTACTACTTACAGACAGTAGCAGGTGACCGTTGCTTTATCGAGGGCTAATTGATTGAAAAACTGATAGAACTCCTCAAATGGAATAGGCAACAATTCAATTCCAACAAGGTCATGCTCCGGTTTAACTCTCACATACAAACTATCCCTCCCCTAGACTCTCTACAGATTTTCAAGTACCAATCATGCAATCTTCGCATATTCGTTGATAGAGATCTTTCATTTTTGACGACAGGCTTCCCGTACTCGTATCTTTGTATCTGCACCTCCAAGAAATCATAATGTACATCGTCGGACAGGTAATCTCCAAGATTGCTATAACCGGGCACCATCCTCGGATCATTAGCGACCATGTCGCTAGACACCTTGAGCGGGGGGCACGATTGGTCCGCTTGTTCGCCGAGCTGGGCAATTTGTTTCCCAGCTCATCCTTCTGCTAACCTTTGATCACTTTTAGTACTTCCCGACTGCTTCGCTTCGTGAAATGACTTTTCAATAATGCGGTCATAGTTGTCCTTCGGCTTACTTTTCGCTGGTTTCTTCAGGGCAGCAAGAGTGCGATTTGCTTTCACCGGATCTATCTTCTCCTCCGGAGGTGGATGTCTCTGTGCTTTCAACCCTTCAAGCCAGTCCTTCACTTCGCCTTCAGCGATCTTCGTGTTTTCCTCGTCGGACCTCTCGTATGGTAACTTCTCTAGAGGCGTGAGTGAAGGACCGAATCTGCATTGCCTCCCGCCTCTGGCTGTACTGCTAGACGTCGGCAGACCAGACGAAGCGGCTGTCTTCTTTCCTTGCTTACGCGCCGGAGCAGGAGCAGCCGAAGCGGCGGCAGGTCTCTTCCACCCTTGCTGACTAGGCGGAGAAGGAGGAGCAGGCTGGCTGCTCGGGCGCGCCGGCGCAGGCGGAGAAGGAGGAGGCTGCCTGCTCGGGCGCGCCGGCGCAGGCGGAGAAGGAGGCGGAGTGCCGCCACGCGCCGGAGAAGGAGCCGGAGTGCCCTGATCGTCACTCGCCGGAGGAGGAGGCGGTGGAGGAGGCAGAGTGCCCTGACTCGCCGGAGGAGCAGGAGGAGGCGGAGGCGTCCAGTTAAGAATGTTGATGAGGTCCTTTCACCATAGGCATGGAGTCTTCAGTGAAGAACCCAGCCAAGTCTCCCCTTCATCGGTAGGGTGGTCAAGATGGAGCTCCTCAAATCCCTCCGTAATTTCATCCACCATCACCCTAGCATATCCTTCTGGAATCGGCCGACAGTGAAAAGTTGCGCCGGGTCCAGTAGGATAAACAGAGCCAGCAGCCGCCTTGACCTTCATATTTATCCACTGCGTCATAAGGTGGCAATTTTGTACCTCCGTGATAGCATCCACGGGATAGCTGGCAGTAGCCGTCAAGACATGCTCCGGCTGAAGCAGCTCGGTGGAAGCCACGCTGCTTCTCCGCAGAGATGGCGGGGTAGCTTCGGGGGAAGCTTCGGCAATTCCTTTGTCCCGATTTGCTTCTCGTTTCTCTATCGCTTGTATTCTGTCGCGCAGCGCCTGTAGTTCGGTCTGCTGCATTTTCTTCCTCCTCTCGTGGCATTTGTAACCGCCTGCGTCCGGAAACCCAACACTCCACGGAACGGAGCCTGGCGTGCCTCGTGTCCGTCCAGGGTGCTCAGGATTCCTGAGGGCCATTGTCAGCTCGTCGTTCTCTCTGTCAGGGAAGAACGTCCCTTGCTGCGCTGCTTTGATATAGTGCCGAAGCTTCCTGAGTAGTATTTCCAATTGCTTGTCCGTCCAAATGCACCTCCCTGATACAGGGTCCAAGGTTCCGCCAGCCCCGAAGAACCAAGTCCGGCAACGGTCTGGCCAGTTCATTGTCTCTGGTTCGATCCCTTTCTGAAGCAGATCATTCTCAGCCTTGGCCCACTTAGGCCGGGCTCTGAGGTAGCCACCTGACCCCGTGCGATGGTGATGCTTCTTCTTCGCAGCATTTTTCTGGTTTATCGCCGACATCTTCTTACTCTTTTCCGATGTCTTATAGGCCACAAATGCGGGCCAGTCATCTTTGATCTTCTCATATATGCCCACGAATTCTGGAGTCTCTTTTTCACGGACAAACTTATTCAGTTTTTTCTTCCGCGCCCTGAATTGGTCTGCCATCTTCGTAAGAGCAGCAGACTTGATTAATTCCTCTTTAACTGGCTTCGTCGGATCATCCTCTGGCGGTAGGGTGAAATTTGACTTCAGCTCAGTCCAAAGATCTTATTTCTGCATATCAGTGACATAAGACACCTGAGCGTCTTCTGCAGCTGGCTTTAACCATTGCTGGATGCTGATCGGGATCTTGTCCCTAACCAGAAGCCCGCACTGATTAACATATGCGTTCTTTGTCCGGATGGGTTCAATCGGTTCGCCGGAGCGCGAGATTTCTAAGATCTCAAACTTTTCATCCGACCTCAACTTTTTCTTCGCGCCTCGTCTCTTTACCGAAGATTTGCTCGATCCGGAGGGCTAGAAAAAGGAACAAAGACGAGAGTTAATGAATGCATCAATTAACTAGTCAGCACAGGCTTAACTAATATATATACCTGCTGGCCGGACTCGGTTCGGTCACCGAAGCCAGCATCACGGTCTCCTTCTTGCACTGGCATTGGGTCACCGGAGCCGTCCTCACGGTCTACTTCTTCCATGTGCATTGGGTCACCAGAGCCATCAATATCATAGCCTAGATCTTCCTCTCTTTCCAGCAGCTCATTGGTGTCGTTGAGAAACGACAAGATGGCATCTTGTCCGTCTGCGATTATGTCCATCAACATCGCTTCTTGTGCGTCGTCTCGGGTGTTGTCGTCCATAGTTTCTACAAATACATGCCAATTATTATTCAAACATGACAGATGGATATATTAATGGCAAACGTAGAACTAGCTTTGACCCTCGACCCCTGGACGACCCTCGACTGCTCGGCGATCCACAACCCTAGACCCCCTCATGTCACATTTTTTCTAGTGTCAAAGGATTCAACAAAACCAATACTTCATCATTAGGCGAAAGTAACAGGCGCATGATGGTACGAAGCTCTCCAAAGTTATTTTGGAACAGAGTCCCAGATAGGATAATTCGTAACAAAAGACGAATTATCCTATCAGGAACTCCGTTCCAAAACAACTTTGCAGAACTTCGTACCAACATGCCCCGGTTACTTCTGGCAAATGATGAAGTCATGGATTTCTTCAATACTTTGACAATAGCTAGGCAACCTCTCGACCCCTCGACCCTCGACTGCTCGACGATCCACAACCCTAGACCCCCTCATGTCACATTTTGTCTAGTGTCAAAGGATTCAACAAAACCATGTCTTCATCATTAGGCGAAAGTAACAGTCGCATGATGGTACGAAGCTCTCCAAAGTTATTTTGGAACGGAGTCCCAGATAGGATAATTCGTAACAAAAGACGGATTATCCTATCAGGAACTCCGTTCCAAAACAACTTTGCAGAACTTCGTACCAACATGCCCCGGTTACTTCTGGCAAATGATGAAGTCATG
>LR738711.1:928911658-928943874 GCA_902687465.1 Secale cereale | reverse complement strand
TCTAGTGTCAAAGGATTCAACAAAACCATGTCTTCATCATTAGGCGAAAGTAACAGTCGCATGATGGTATGAAGCTCTCCAAAGTTGTTTTGGAACGGAGTCCCAGATAGGATAATTCGTAACAAAAGACGGATTATCCTATCAGGAACTCCATTCCAGAACAACTTTGCAGAACTTCGTACCAACATGCCCCGGTTACTTCTGGCAAATGATGAAGTCATGGATTTCTTCAATACTTTGACACTAGCTAGGCAACCTCTCGACCCCTCGACCCTCGACTGCTCGGCGATCCACAACCCTAGACCCCCTCATGTCACATATTGTCTAGTGTCAAAGGATTCAACAAAACCATGTCTTCATCATTAGGCGAAAGTAACAGTCGCATGATGGTACGAAGCTCTCCAAAGTTATTTTGGAACGGAGTCCCAGATAGGATAATTCGTAACAAAAGACGGATTATCCTATCAGGAACTCCGTTCCAGAATAACTTTGCAGAACTTCGTACCAACATGCCCCGATTACTTCTGGCAAATGATGAAGGCATGGATTTCTTCAATACTTTGACACTAGCTAGGCAACCTCTCGACCCCTCGGCGATCCCTCGACCCTTGACGACCCTCGGTCCCTCGAGGACCCTCGACCCCCCCCCCTCATGTCAAAGTTATCGGGGAGGGGGTATATCGACAACGACATATCCGATAAAAAAAGAAGAGCAAGAAGAAGAAAAAAAAAGAGGAGAAGAAGAAAAAAAAAGAGGAGAAGAAGAAAGGAACCGCTAGAGGAGAAGATCGAAGAAAAAAAAGAAAAAAAAGGAGAAGAAGAAAGGAATAGAGGAGAAGAAGAGAAAATTTCTCTCCTTCTCCTCTATTCCTTTCTTCTTCTCCTCTCTTTTTTCTTTTTTTTTCTTCTTCTTATTTATTTCTCCTCTTCTTCCTCTCCTCCTCTTCTTTCTTTCCTCTTCTTATTTTCTTCTTTCCTATCCTTCTTTTTCTAAATTTGTAACTTTTGCATATATAAAACTTTATATATATATTGAGCATATATAAACAAAAAACTATATAGCCACATACACATATACATCACATACACATCACATACAACAACTATACATCACAATTGTAACTTTCTATATATAAACAAAAAACTTTCTATGAAAAAAAAACATATTAAACATATATATTTAGCAAATTCCTAAGAAAAATAAAAAAATATATAACCACATACACATATACATCACATACACATCACATACAGCAAGTATATACACATAAACATATACACATATATGGAACTATATATATACACATACAAAATATATATATATATATATATATTATATCACATATGAAAAAAAAATCTCCTCACATCGCGGGGCAGGCAGAGGGCGCCGGCGACGAGGAGCGCGGGGGCAGAGGGCGCCAGCGACGAGGAGCGATGGCGGCGCGGCGCGACGGCGCGACGGCGCGGGGCGACGGCGAGCTCGAGAAAGGCGGCGTCGGGGCGGGGAATAAGAACTGAACGGAATTTTTCACAAGTATTGATTATATAGAAGGGGCATTGGTCCCGGTTCTTGGCACCAACCGGGACCAATGCACCCCTTTAGTCCCGGTTGGTGGCACCAACCGGGACCAAAGGTCCCTTTTCAGCAGCCCAAAGGGCGGGAAGGAGAGACCTTTGGTCCCGGTTGGTGCCACCAACCGGGACTAAAGGGGGGTATTGGTCCCGGTTGGTGCCACGAACCGGGACCAATGCCGCCCCTTTAGCCCCGGTTGGTGCCACCAACCGGGGCCAAAGCCCTTGTCCTGCCCCGCGGCGCAAATCTTTAGTCCCACCTCGCTAGTTGACATGGGCTCGGAGTGGTTTATAAGCCCCACTGCGGTGGCTGTATTGAGCTCCTCTCTATTGCAGGCTTATTGGCCTAACTCTGCGCGCTGCCCTGTGAGCTTGCTAGGCCTTATAGTCCAGATGCATCCTGGGCTGTAGGCCTTGCAGGCTCACTGGGCAGCGCCCAATTTTTTTATTTTTTTCCTTTTCTGCTTTATTTATTTCTAAGTTGTTTTGTGCTGTATTTAGAGTTTCTTTGTGAATACTATTGCTTTAGGTAAAACCAATTACAAACTTTCTGTTAGTGCAAGTAGTATTCAAATTTGAATAGCTTAAATTTGAAATTATTTGTTTTCTTTGTTGCTTTATTTATTTTATTTTGTTTCTACTTACAACAAAATACTTATTGTTGCTATTTTTATTTTTTTGCAAGTTTTTTGTTTTGTTTTCTGCATTATTTATTTTCTTTTGTTTTTTGCTTTATTTTTTAATTCTTTCTGGTAAAACCAATTACAAACTTTCTGTTAGTGCAAGTAGTATTCAAATTTGAATAGTTTAAATTTGAAATTATTTGTTTTCTTTGTTGCTTTATTTATTTTATTTTGTTTGTACTTACAACAAAATACTTATTGTTGCTATTTTTATTTTTTGCAAGTTTTTTTGTTTTGTTTTCTGCATTATTTATTTTCTTTTGTTTTTTGCTTTATTTTTTAATTCTTTCTAGTAAAACCAATTACAAACTTTCTGTTAGTGCAAGTAGTATGGAAATTTGAATAGTACAAACGGACAATGGTATCATACTCGTCTGTTACAAAGTTGGCATGGTATCATCAAAATATTAGCGGAAAAAAGTCTTCACTTTTTCTTCGCTTGTCTCATTTGCTTATTGCGCCGTAACCATGGATAATCTTCATCGTTTATCAAGATGCTTGGGTCAGCCTTGACTTTGAAGGGAGTAATTTCATGAAACTTTTCATAATCTTCGGATATGTCCGTCTTGCCCTCCACTCCCAGGATGTCCCTTTTTCCTGAAAGAACTATGTGGCGCTTTGGCTCATCGTATGATGTATTCGCTTCCTTATCTTTTCTTTTTCTCGGTCTGGTAGACATGTCCTTCACATAGATAACCTGTGCCACATCATTGGCTAGGACGAACGGTTCGTCAGTGTATCCGAGATTTTTCAGATCCACTGTTGTCATTCCGTACTGTGGGTCTACCTGTACCCCGCCTCCTGACAGATTGACCCATTTGCACTTAAACAAAGGGACCTTAAAATCATGTCCGTAGTCAAGTTCCCATATGTCCACTATGTAACCATAATATGTGTCTTTTTCCCTCTCGGTTGTTGCATCAAAGCGGACACCGCTGTTTTGGTTGGTGCTCTTTTGAGCTTGGACAATTGTGTAAAATGTATTCCCATTTATCTCGTATCCTTTGTAAATCAATACAGTCAAAGATGGTTCCCTGGACAACAAGTACAACTCATCACAAACAGTGTTGTCACCTCTGAGACGTGTTTCCAACCAACTGCTAAAAGTCCTGATGTGTTCACATGTAATCCAGTCGTCGCACTGCTCCGGGTGTTTGGAGCGCAGACTGTTCTTGTGTTCATCGACATACGGGGTCACCAATGTAGAGTTCTGTAGAACTGTGTAGTGTGCTTGAGACCAAGAATATCCGTCCCTGCATATTATTGAGTCCCTTCCAAGCGTGCCTTTTCCAGTCAGTCTCCCCTCGTACCGCGATTTAGGGAGACCTATCTTATTAAGGCCAGGAATGAAGTCAACACAAAACCCGATGACATCCTCTGTTTGATGGACCATGGAGATGCTTCCTTCTGGCCTAGCGCGGTTACGGACATATTTCTTTAGGACTCCCATGAACCTCTCAAAGGGGAACATATTGTGTAGAAATACGGGCCCCAGAATGACAATCTCGTCGACTAGATGAACTAGGACGTGTGTCATGATATTGAAGAAGGATGGTGGGAACACCAGCTCGAAACTGACAAGACATTGCGCCACATCACTCCTTAGCCTTGCTACGATTTCTGGATCGATCACCTTCTGAGAGATTGCATTGAGGAATGCACATAGCTTCACAATGGCTAATCGGACGTTTTCCGGTAGAAGCCCCCTCAATGCAACCGGAAGCAGTTGCGTCATAATCACGTGGCAGTCATGAGACTTTAGGTTCTGGAACTTTTTCTCTGGCATATTTATTATTCCCTTTATATTCGACGAGAAGCCAGTCGGGACCTTCATACTGAGCATGCATTCAAAGAAGATTTCTTTCTCTTCTTTCGTAAGAGCATAGCTGGCAGGACCTTCATACTGCTTCGGAGGGAGGCCGTCTTTTTCGTGCAAACGTTGCAGGTCCTCCCGTGCCTCAGCTGTATCTTTTGTCTTTCCATACACGCCCAAGAAGCCTAGCAGGTTCATGCAAAGGTTCTTCGTCACGTGCATCACGTCGATTGAAGAGCGGACCTCTAGGTCTTTCCAGTAGGGTAGGTCCCAAAATATAGATTTCTTCTTCCACATGGGTGCGTGTCCCTCAGTGTCATTTGGAACAGCTACTGCGCCGGGGCCCTTTCCAAAGATTACGTGTAAATCATTGACCATAGCAAGTACGTGATCACCGGTACGCATGGCGGGCTTATTCCGGTGATCTGCCTCGCCTTTGAAATGCTTGCCTTTCTCTCGACATTGATGGTTGGTCGGAAGAAATCGACGATGGCCCAGGTACAAATTATTCCTGCATTTGTCCAGGTATATACTTTCAGTGTCATCTAAACAGTGCGTGCATGCGTGGTATCCTTTGTTTGTCTGTCCTGAAAGGTTACTGAGAGCGGGCCAATCGTTGATGGACACGAACAGCAACGCCTTTAGGTCAAATTCCTCCTATCTGTGCTCATCCCACGCACGTACACCGTTTCCATTCCACAGCTGTAAAAGTTCTTCAACTAATGGCCTTAGGTACACATCAATGTCGTTGCCGGGTTGCTTAGGGCCTTGGATGAGAACTGGCATCATAATGAACTTCCGCTTCATGCACATCCAAGGAGGAAGGTTATACATACATAGAGTCACGGGCCAGGTGCTGTGATTGCTGCTCTGCTCCCCGAAAGGATTAATGCCATCCGCGCTTAAAGCAAACCATACGTTCCTTGGGTCCTTTGCAAACTCCTTCTAGTACTTTCTCTCGATTTTTCTCCACTGCGACCCGTCAGCGGGTGCTCTCAACTTCCTGTCTTTCTTACGGTCCTCACTGTGCCATCGCATGAACTTGGCATGCTCTCCGTTTCTGCACAAACGTTTCAACCGTGGTATTATAGGAGTATACCACATCACCTTCGCAGGAACCCTCTTCCTGGCGGGCTCGCCGTCAACATCACCAGGGTCATCTCGTCTCATCTTATACCTCAATGCACTGCATACCGGGCATGCGTTCAGATCCTTGTATGCGCCGCGGTAGAGGATGCAGTCATTAGGGCATGCATGTATCTTCTGCACCTCCAATCCTAGAGGGCATATGACCTTCTTTGCTGCGTATGTACTGTCGGGCAATTCGTTATCCTTCAGAAGCTTCTTCTTCAATATTTTCAGTAGCTTCTCAAATCCTTTGTCAGCCACAGCATTCTTTGCCTTCCACTGCTGCAATTCTAGTACGGTACCGAGCTTTGTGTTGCCATCTTCGCAATTGGGGTACAACCCTTTTTGTGATCCTCTAACATGCGATCGAACTTCAGCTTCTCCTTTTGACTTTCGCATTGCGTCCTTGCATCGACAATGGCCCGGCGGAGATCATCATTTGGTTCCTCTTGATCTTCAGCAGCTTCACCCGTTGCGGCATCATTGGGCACATCGTCTGGTTCCTCTTGATCTTCACCAGCTCCCCCATTGCAGCATCACCGTATTCAGGGGGCACATAGTTGTCATCGTACTCTTCTTCTTCGCCGTCTTCCATCATAACCCCTATTTCTCCATGCCTCGTCCAAACATTATAGTGTGGCATGAAACCCTTGTAAAGCAGGTGGGAGTGAAGGATTTTCCGGTTAGAGTAAGACATCGTATTCCCACATTTAGTGCATGGACAACACATAAAACCATTCTGCTTGTTTGCCTCAGCCGCATTTAGAAACTCATGCACACCCTTAATGTACTCGGAGGTGTGTCTGTCACCGTACATCCATTGCCGGTTCATCTGCGTGCATTATATATAATTAAGTGTGTCAAAAACCATTACAGAACATCATAAATAGATAATTAAGTGACCAAATTAATAGAAGTTTATCATCACATTAAAACCAAAGTACATAGATATATAGTTCTCATCTAACAACATATACCTCTCCATACACATCGAAACTATGTAAAACATTTCAATACGAAAACAAATGCGATCATAATCGCAACCATAGTAACAATTGATCCAACGGCATAATGATACCAAGCCTCGGTATGAATGGCATATTTTCTAATCTTTATAATCTTCAACCGCATTGCATCCATCTTGATCTTGTGATCATCGATGACATCCGCAACATGCAACTCCAATATCATCTTCTCGTCCTCAATTTTTTTTATTTTTCCTTCAAGAATTTGTTTTCATCTTCAACTAAATTTAACCTCTCGACAATAGGGTCCATCTTGATCTTGTGATCATCGACGACTTCCGTAACATGCAACTCCAATTCCATCTTCTCCTCCTCCATTTTTTCCTATTTTTTCTTTAAGGAAATGTTTTCCTCTTTAACTAAATTTAACCTCTCCACAAGAGGGTCGGTTGGAATTTCCGGTTCAACTACCTCCTAGACATAATAAAACATCTATGCATGTCAGGTTGGTCGGCATAACTATCATAAACACTAAAACAAATAGTTATAAATTAAAGATAATATACCACATCCGAATCGTAGACAGGACGAGGGCCCACGTGGGCGGATATCAAAACCATCACACTATATAATAACAAGCAATAATAAACGTAAGAAAATTAGACAAATATCTATCTAAAGCAATAATAACAAGCAATAATAAAAGTAATAAAAGCATGGACATAACAAGAGGCTCACCACGGTGGTGCCGGTGACGAGATCGGCGGGGGCGATCGACGGCGGCGAAGACGGGGACGGGACGTGACGGACCGCTAAACCTAGACAAATCTCGGAGAAAATAGAGCTTCGAGAGGAGAAAAGCTTAACTAGTGTGGCTCGGGAATTCCATCGAACACGTTGTGTGCATAGGAGGTGAGCTAGAGCACCACTAACCCCTCTCCCCCTTGGCCAGAAAAAAAACAGAGCAGTGTGCTCTGCTCTTGCGCGAGGGGTATATATAGGCACCTCATTGGTCCCGGTTGGTGCTACAAACCGGGGCTAAAGGGGTGCCTTTGGTCCCGGTTCATGTCACCAACCGGGACCAATGGTGGTGGGCCAGGAGCAAGACCCATTGGTCCCGGTTCGTCGCTCCAACCGGGACTAAAAGGTCCAGACGAACCGGGACCAATGGCCCACGTGGCCCGGCCGGCCCCCTGGGCTCACGAACCGGGTCCAATGCACCCATTGGTCCCGGTTCTTGATTGAACCAAGGGCTAATGGGCTGGACAGGCCTGGACCAAAGACCTGTTTTCTACTAGTGCAGGGACTCCCGATGACAGTTGTGCCTCAGTGAATCGGTAATAAAGGTCGCTTGTCAACTGTTATCTTACGGCCAAGATATCCTACATTGCAGATGAGTGCATTCAGGATTTCTGGCACCGAACAATGCTTAATAGTGAAACACTGGAGCAAAATTCTGAACGATCACAGAGAAGTACTAGAGGGCAGCAATCAGAAGCGCATCCCACGATTAGGAGACAGGTTCATCTGCATGCTCCAATATGATGAATCAGGAGAGCTACACCTGTTCTATGCTATTTTACCCGAGAGAGATCAGTGAGAGTGATTATATAGCTAGCTAGTTCATGCTCTTAGTACTTGCATCTCATGTCGTGTTCTTCGTCTTGAACTTATAATCTCAAAATGATTTCCTTTGGGGTCTTATATATGAACGCTTAATTATAATCTCATGACCATGTTGAACTCGATGATATCTTTGCTTCTGGTACAAGTGAATGTTTTTTTCTTTAAGCTAGAGTTGGCGGTGATTAGATAGAGGTAATGATTGACTATGATGATTAGATAGTAGTATAATGACTACTATGATTATCATTACCTAGCTATATATATAGTACTGTTGTTGGTGATGATATGATGCAGGAGTTTTTATATTAATATGATGATGATGAGTTCGTATATCATTTATGAAAGAAACCACATATTATAATGAGTTGTTAAATCACTAGGAGTATCACGGATTAGCTACTTAATTTGAAGTGGACGATATGAATTGTCCTAGTGATCAAGTATATTACTTGATCACTTAGGACGATCCATATCCACTTCAAACTAGCTAATCTCCGGTACTTTCACATAGTGATTTAACAACTCATTATAATGTAAGAACAATCTCTAAATTAAATTGATAACAAAAAATTAAAGGAAAAAAAAACCAAAACCACCTACAGCATTTAGTACCGGTTGGTGATACCAACCGGTACTAAAGGTATCCTCTACCCCGCCGCTGGCTCGTGCCACGTGGTGGCCTTTTAGTTGCGGTTCGTGCTGAACCCGTACTAAGGGGGGGGGCTTTAGTCCCCATCCTTTAGTGCCGGTTACAGAACCAACACTAAAGGCCCCTACAAACCGGTGCTAAAGCCCGGTTCTGCACTAGTGACAGTTGTCGTCCTGCTCCGTTCCCGGCCAGATCCGCCGCCCTGGAGATCCGTGCCCTGCCGGACCTCCCCTGCTTCGCCTTGGTCCACCGCAACTGCCCATCGTGTCGCCCTTCCCCAAGCCATCGCAGCCGCCGGTGATCTCTGCTCGCTCTGCATCGAGCAGAAGAGCTCGCACGTCTCCCTCGAGCTCCCTCCTTCGTTGACTCGATCCAGCGCCAAGGCCCAGCTTGCCCCAGCTCCTCTTTGCCAGATCCAACCGGCCCGTTTGGGCCCATGGGTGAGCTGCCCCCCTGTTCCTGTTGGGCCCTTGTTCAGATTCGGCCCGATCTATATTTTCTTTCTGCTCTGGACGAATTTCCTAATTATCCAGGGAATTACTGTTTTACAGAAAAGTCCATCTAGTTCATGCATTTAATAACTTCACAACTGTGGATCGGATTAAAACGAACTATATATGTAAAATGGTTAGAATTTCATGTAGGTTAATAATTTGCAACTTTCATCCCTGTTTAGAATGTTTAAACTTGCTGTTTGATTAAGTTTGCATAAATAACATGATAAATGGTTTATTTCTTAACTAATTAACCGGATCTCCAAATTAAATAAACTTTATATGTAAAATGTATAGGAAAATGCATAGAATAACTTGGTTCACTTTATTTTGCTGTTTAATAACCTTAAAATTATGTAATAGGCAGAACAGTACCAAATTCAAATTATGCACAAGGGGATTTTCCGGAATTGTTGTTTGTTGTTTGCGGCCTCATTTAAATTGCTTAGATAGTGTAGTTTAATTGTGTTGCACCTCTTGCCATGTTAACCAATATTTAAACTTGTGGGGTGCATAAACGAGATCAAACTAAATATGTGAATGTGGTGTTCCGTCAATATGCAACTCGTTGCATATTGAGCTCCACTTAATTTGTAGTGTTGGTTGTTACACTTTGCCATGCCATGCATATTTAAACCGGACATGCATCATACTTAATTGTGCATAATGTCATGTTTATGCTTGTGTGTTCACCATGTTGTTTGCTTCTTTCCGGTTTGCTTCTCTCGTTAGCTTCGGTTCCGTTCCGGAGTTGTGAGGATTCGTTCGACTATGTCCGTTGTCTTCCTCATGGACTCGTTTTTCTTCCTTGCGGGATCTCAAACAAGATGACCGTTCCTCGATATCACCTCTATCTTTGCTTTGCTAGTTGTCTCGCTCTATAGCTATGTTGCGCTACCCATTCTTGTTTTGTCAGCCTCCCATGTTGCCATGAAACCTCTAACCACCTTCCTAGCAAATTGTTGATTGGATAAGATACGCTTTTCCTCAGCCCCTCTTATAGCATTCATAGTTGCAGGCGAAGTTGAAGATTGCTCCATGTAGGAACTTGGATATTTTGGAATAACACAATATATCTTTTATTTAAATTAATGCATCTATATACTTGGCAATTGGTGGAACGCTTGGCCTTTTGCTTGGTGTTTTGTTCCACTCATGCTGCCTTAGGATCCGATAAATCGGTGCTATGTTCCTTGATATTGCATTCCTAACACGGTTGGGGTTTATGGGCCCCCCTCGATAATTTGCTCTGTTTAAATCTTTTCCAGCAAGGCCCAACCTTGGTTTTACCATTTGCCTAATAACTAAAAACTTGCATATGGAGTAATTAACCCGTGGGTTCTTAATCAACCCCCGGGCCAGTGCTCCTCATGAGTGTTGGTCCAAACCTGTCAACCGCCGGTGGCCGCCAGGGGCAACTCTGGACTTGGCCTACCGGAAGTTTGGACAATCTGATGGTGACCTGAGACGAGATACGCGCGGCTCTTATCAGGGTGTCAGCCCGTTGGGAGGCTTTGCTGGATTAGTTTTACCTTTCTCGAAATATCTTGTGCACGGGATTCCAAGAACACTCGGGTCTTCCAATTTGGAGTTGTTACTCCGCTGATCGTGAGAGCTTGTGATGGGCTAAGTTGGGACACCCCTGCAGGGTTACGATCTTTCGAAAGTTGTGCCTGCGGTTATGTGGCAGATTGGAGTTGTTAGTATCCGGTTGTAGATAACTTGACACCATAACTCAAAAAGAATACACTACTTGTGTGAGTAACCGTGATGGTTTCTTTTCGAAGGGGTTCGGAAAGAGAACACGGTGGGGTTATTATGAACGTAAGTAGACAGGATCACTTTTTGATCACTACTAGTTGCGATCTTTGGCATATATTCCCATATCGCTCTCACTTCGTAAGCTAGCCTCATACAATGCTTAGTGCTGCTGCAACCACTTTATAACCTCTCCACACCTAAAAGCCTCGATAGTTTTGATGCCCGGGAACAAGATTGTTGAGTCCTCATGACTCACAGTTTACTACACAAACAAATGCAGGTACCTCAGAGTTTAACGCAGGAGACGTGCAAGAGCTTTAGTGGGAGTTTGATGAAGAGTGTGGACGTATGTATGTGACATATGTGATGACCTGTCTTATTAGGGATGATAGACTACTCATATCAATAAGGAATTCCTTCTTTTCCGGAAGCCCATTCGGACAGAACTCCAAAGTTAAGCGTGCTCAGCTTGGAGTAGTGTCAGGATGGGTGACCGACCGGGAAGTTGGTCCCGGGTGTGCACAAGTGAGGACAAAGTGCGCAGAAAAGACTAGTATTGATATGCGGGGCCAGTCTAGATCCCGCCAGGAGTAACGACCACCGGCGGGTGTGTCCGGGATGTTACAAGTTGGTATCAGAGCCGACCCTCGCGGTTACACGGATGTTTGCGGACAGTTTGCAGTCATGTTGTGCATGACGTTTGTGACCCGTCGTGGCACACGACATGGCACATGTGTTGTCCTGGAAGCACAGACGGTTGTGCCAAGAGGGAACGTTACCGTAGCTCGACGAGGACAGCGGTTCCTCTGAGTGAGGGTGTATGTGATGGCCTGGCTTATTAGGGATGATAGACTACTCATATCAATAAGGAATTCCTTCTTTTCCGGAAGCCCATTCGGACAAAACTCCAAAGTTAAGCATGCTCAGCTTGGAGTAGTGTCAGGATGGGTGACCGACCGGGAAGTTGGTCCCGGGGTGTGCACAAGTGAGGACAAAGTGCGCAGAAAAGACTAGTATTGATATGCGGGGCCAGTCTAGATCCCGCCAGGAGTAACGACCACCGGCGGGTGTGTCCGGGGCGTTACAACATACCCCGACGATTAGTAGTGGTTCCTACTAGGGCCGATCGGGATTAGCGTGTGGGGTATCTTTTTCTTCGTTTGACTTCGTCCGTAGTCGGACTCTATGTTCTCGGTGGGTGTGTCCGGGGCGTTACAACATACCCCGATGATTAGTAGTGGTTCCTACTAGGGCCGATCGGGATTAGCGTGTGGGGTATCTTTTTCTTCGTTTGATTTCGTCCGTAGTCGGACTCTATGTTCTCTGGATGAATGTATGAATATTGTAATTGTGTGACGTGGCGAGTGTAAGCCAACTATTGAACTCTCTTTCATCCTGTTCATTACATGGGTTGTGTAAAGATTCCATGCTTGAGACCATTCCAGAATGCGGTTATGACTCTAAGTCGTGCCTCGACACGTAGGAGCTATAGCCGCATCCTGGGCGTTACAGAGGAGGATGGCGGAGAGGGAGGGAGGGAGTTACCTTGGGGCGCTGGTGGGCGACGGCGGAGACGGCGTGCGGCGGAGTTGGGCGAGTGAGAATGCGAGCGTGGAGAGGTAGGGACGCACGCGGATGGATAAGGTACACGTAGTAGTAGCACTGGAACGGAAACAACGCTACTGCTAATGATCATATCAGTAGCACTCGTGTAGAAAAAGCGCTACTGCTATGATCATTAGCAGTAGCATTTCTAGAAGTAGCGCTTTCTAGGGGAAAGCGCTACTTCTATGTTCAATAGCCTGCCAACAACGGTATGGAAATTATAATAGTAGCGTGTGTTTAGTCCACAACGCTACTGCTAAGTGAATAGTAGGACCGCTCGTAGTCCAAAAGTGCTGCTGCTATTTAGCAGCAGCGCTTGCTTCTAAAAAGCGCTACTGGTGAGCTCATGTGTATAAGAATTTCCCAAGTAGTGCAATAGTGGGTTGTGGTGCATTGTGGCACTCTTTGTATCTCACCCTCTCTTTTTGTGAACGTGATGACCGAACTAAGGGCATCTCCAATGGCAACCCGCAAATTTTCTCCTGCATCCCTCCGTGGACAGGGGACTAGTTCGCGGCCACGGATGCGAAAGGACGCCATGCAACTGTAGCCGCATACATTTCAAATCGCACTTTTACTAACCGAATGAAATTCATGCAAAGTGGTTGATATTTATCAAATTTCAGATAGAAAATAGCACAAATCATACATACATACCATGTAAATTAGTTCTAGTACAACAATATCTCTTATTCGACTGGATCTTGGTTGTCCAACAAGTTTTTCATGAACGGACCATGTCATTCCACACATACTCCCCCTTCAGCTTCATCCAATAGTTTGTGCATGCAAATGGCCGTCCCTCATGTGGTATACCACGGCTGCATGTGCATGCTACATATAATGTGCAGACCAACATTGAGTGAATGAATGAATCAACAAGTTAAGCAAGAGAAAGTATTAGTACTTATGATCTCGTCCTCTGCTGCGTGCAATGGCCACCTTGCCTCGAGCTGACGAACCACGTTGTAAAACTTAATGACGCTGATCTAGATAGTGCGTCGGTGATACGACAACAACCTCACATTGCTTGGACGAATGATGTACATGCCGTAGAGCGCAATGTGCTTTCGTGCGTGGAACTTTTCATGCACTTGCTCCCAGAAGGCACCCCTCTGCTCCTGCCTATGAAATCCGCGGATACGGCCCGCCACGCATCGCACGACAACTCATCCTCCATGGTCGAGTAGCTCACCATCATTCGTACACTAAAAATGACATAGCATTTCAAAATAAGCTCAATGACATCTGACCAAACACCAGTTGGGCGTGGTGTCCGCCATGGAGCTCGTCGACAGTGGGTGGAATGTACCTGGGTATAAACAGCTTCAGGGTGGGCAGCTCCATCATAACTGCGAGCGGGCACGTTGCTGCTGGTTGTGGACGTCTGGCAATGCCTCTGTGGCGGCCGAAGACGTACAACAATGGCGGCAGAGGTGGAGGGTGCGTATGCAAAGCAAGGGAAAGAAGGGCGGAGTGGATGAGAATGGGACCGGGAGGTGGGATTGGTTAGGCCGGGGATGTTGGAGTCCTACGTTTTGGGTGTCCGGACTCCCATAAACCTCTCCCACTTTGTTTCCAATTTACGAAAAAAATCGTGTCTGAACCACCCCGCAGACTCACAACGAGAGAGGAAGGCACCGGCGGCATCGTAAGGAGGTTCGGACAAGGTGGATCAGCTGACTCCGCTGCGCTCGGATCCCCGTACCCCTTCCCTCCGAGCGCCGACAAGGTTTACATTGTCCAACCCCATTGGGACAGAGGATGATGCGACCGTCGGCTGGGCCATTCCGGAGAGCTTTCCGCCCACGCAGATGCCGACAGTGGACGTGTGTGCCTCACCGCAGGTGCGGATGAGCACGGGCACCGTCAGTTCCCGGGCTGCCCTCGACATGTTCGACGGAATGACCGAACAAGACTCAGTGTACTTTCCTTGCTCCTGTCCGATCATATTTTAGCATAGAGCACTAGGTCATTTCGCACATGATGAATGCTTGCAAACCATAATCATGTAGGAGGTGATCTTGTCCAACATGATCAATGACAATGAAGATCCGACCAAAATGGAGTATGAATTGGAGGCCATCACCACATTTGAAGTTGGGATAACATCCGATCCCAATCCGGGCAACAAGAAGAGGAAGACGAAGACGCCGAAGGCAAGAGGTTCGGCATTTCTCAAGATTTCAGGACATTTTGTTGGTGAAAGCTTGGTTGGTCACAACAATGGATCCAATATGCGGCACCGAGCAAAAGGGGAACGCCTATTGGACGAAGGTTTGGAAGGAGTATCATGAGCAAAAGGAGTATGTGCACCCGCATCCTATCGTGTCCACCCGCAATGTGGCATCTCTCCAACATCGTTGGGTGATCATTCAAGAGGAAGTGAATAAGTACGTCGGATACTACTCACAAGTGACCAAACGCCCTCAAAGTGGGATGTGGGTCGCAACTCTCGAAGCTTGATTGCCTCATCTTGTCGTCCATTAGCATATGCTTTTTGTGTTTGCATTCTCATGCTCATACATATGTTGTTTGCTAGACGGCGGTGGCGACCACTTTATATCATGAGGTGGAGAAGAAGCCATTTGCTTTTAGCCAATGTTGGGTCCTATTAAATGGCAAGCCAAAGTGGAATCAACTTGTCACCGAGCTCAAGTCTAGCAAGAAGAGAAATGATAGCTCAAACTCGAACAAATCAATTGGGTTGGACGATGAAGATGACGATGTTGTCATGACAAATGTAAAAGCCACTGTGTCGAAGGATAACCGGCAAGTCATGGAAAACAATCGGAAGAAGGCCCGTGCCGCCCGTGATGCCACGACGACCAAAATGCCGTCCACATGGACGAACATTTTTTCGGTGAGGGAGAACAAGAAAGAGGAGAAGTACAAGCTCATGGTTGATGCGCAAAAGGAAAGGATGTAGTGGGACCGGAAGAGGATGGAGAAGAAGCTCGAAATTCAAAGGGAGAAGATCGAGTTGGAGAAGGAACAAGCGGCGATCAAATGGGAACTCGAGAAGGCCAAGACATTTGACGACATGGAGCTTGAGAAGGAGAGGTTGCAACTCGCACGAGACGCGGAAGATGCGAGGATCATGTTGGTGGGCGAGACCCTTCTGGATGAGTATGCAAAGAAGTGGCTTGCGGACAAGTAGACGGAGATCAACGACCGTAGGAAGTACGAGGCGGCGAGGCCCAGATGCAGGCGAGGTGGCTGCCCGGATGCAGGCAAAGCAGGACGAGCATGACACATTTTGCCTGGAGCACGACGCATTCCGCTTGGAGCAGGCGGCCGACCTGTGATCTGAGGCCATCCGTCATGCCCGAACATTGGTTTCATTTTGCCATGTCTGGTTTGTTATACTATGATTGGCTTTGCTTTGTTTCGAACTTTGGTATTCAAACAGTTTGTATCGTATGATCGACGTGTATGAATTGCATGAATTTGAGGATCCGGATTTGAGGTATAGGGTGCGCAGTGCAATATATGAGGGGCCGGCAAGGCTGTCTACGACCGTGTCCAGAGACGTCCGTGAGCGTATAGAGCGCCGGATTTGCCAAGTTCGTAGATGCGACACGCCCGCTGGCATATAGGGTGCCGAATTTGCCAAGTGTCATTCTGCGATTGTACTATGCACACTAGCCATTGATTAACTGTTGTTCAGCTAAGCCTCCAATGGATGGGTGGATCACACCTGTCCCGTGTTTCCTTGGAACAAACTGCAGTACTAGCAGCACTGTTTCTCCTAAGTACGTAGTACGAACGAAACTTAACACTCGCTAATTAAGCCGCCAATTGGTGGATCACGCATGTGCTTTCCAGTTACAAGCTGCTTGATTCTTGAAAGTTTCTATCCCTGTCTCATAATATACTGCATATTCCAACTAGAATTAAACCATGACACCCTACTGATCATCAGCCGTTTGCTCCCATGCATAATGGCCCCCTTTTCCCAACAAACAAAGGCCGCTTCGTTTTTTAAGGTTCCATGCATGCATGTAGATGTAGATGTAGTTGATCCGTGACTCACTCGACAAATCCTTCCATGAGCTTTGTATTGTCTGGTTGATGATGATGATGATTAGCTCGTCACCAACCCTCTTCCTCTCCTCCAATCCTTCTCAACTCAGCACAGCTCCATCGACCATCCGTCCCAGTCCAGGACAGCGACGCCCCTAGACGGTTGCAGATGCCTCCACGTGGGATCCCCCACAGACGTCCTCCACGGCCCACTCCTTGCCAGACACGTGGCGCCCTCGCCCCCACGTCAGATTCACCCATCCTGCTGCGCCTCCCTATGCTCCTCCCCTGTGGCCTTCACCTCGACAAGGACGGACACACGCTTAGGGCATCTCCAAGGGCGACCCGCAAAGTTAAGGTATATGTCTGAATGGACACATTTGTTGAATGGACACATTTGTTCATTTTTGCAATCTAATGTGGACCTGTGTATGTCTGCGAAGCTGTCCGGACATAAAAATTAACATATACCGGAGGAATTTATGGGTCGGCGTTGGAGATGCCCTTATCCTTCCCCCGATCTAAAAGCATGCATACGGGTACTGGACGTGGTACGTTTGGGTGATGCTCTAATTGCTTTCATTGCTATTCTTTTGACAAACGATGGACCCTTTTATCATCTTTCGGCATCGGGAATAAGAATACTACGGACTAGAGGAAGAAGAAGAAGAACCCATTGCTTTGCTCGATAATGCGCCTGGCATGGATCCGTGCCGATTTGCTTGCTGGCTTGCTTCTGCACTTTCTTTGATTAACTGTTGCGTCCCTTTCAAGGCATTTGATTAACATCGACAACCAATGATGTTAATTGTTCGCTCATTCGCAAGGATAAAAAAATAATTAATTTCTCATGTTCATGTACTTGATCATTAGGGTATTTAGTTTAATCCCTTTTGTGGGAAGACATAGGGGATGCACGTTGCTTTATGGCTGACGGTGATGTCCATTGATATTAACATTCGCATCATTGCGCACTCTGGGCTCCATTAAACCAGAATGTATGCATGTGTTCTAGAAGATACATACTACTTCCTCCGTTCCTAAATATTTGTCTTTCTAGACATTTCAAATGGACTACAACATATGGATGTATATAGACATATTTTAGAGTATGGATTCACTTATTTTGCTCCGTATGTAGTCACTTGTTGAAATCTCTAGAAAGACAAATATTTGAGAACGGAGGGAGTAGTTAACATTACAGGTTTTATCTTCGTGGTCAATTCTTTTTTCCTATAAGAGAACAAACACGGTTTGCAAAACGAACAAAAGTGGGAGAAATACTCTGAGGTTTCCTATGTAATACTACTAGGATGATGCCGGAGTTCTTTTCGCCTTTTGTTCAGTTGCAACCGTATTTTAAGTACAACCATATTCTACTTTCCGACCCACTCCACCCCTAGACATATTTTGCGTTTGTTGTCTATACTTTTGAGTATAACTCTACTATATATTAGTGAAAGTTTTGAGCTTTATTCACTCTAACCTAAATTAATAGATGATCTCCTGGTGACGATCTATAGCATTATTGTGCTATCTACATTGATCCCAAACTCTGGCTCTAATTTTCTCCTCCATCTAAGCAGTGGTGATTGTGGCCATTAATTATTTGCTGTATGGCCTAGCCATCAAGTGGTTGGGTGTGATGGAGCCTAATTTGAGGAAGAAGCAACGTTAAAGCAAGTAAACCCCCTGCCTTTTAGTATAATAAAACCCAGAGCTTTGTCTTTCATGATGCTTGGTTTGGCTAATATATGTGTTTGGCCACTAATGTCATTACCAATTAGCCCACCCTAACTTTTTCATGATGCTTAGGTTTAGCCAATGTGCATCTTTTGTGCTCGCTAATATTATCAGCAGTTAACTAGCCTACCCTTCATTAGAGCATCTCCAGCCGCGCCCCCAAGACGTCCCCAGGCCGCTTTTTTTAGTGTCGTCGCCGAAAAACGGTCCAGTCGCGCCCCCAAGACGCCGAAATCCGCCGGATCGGCCCGTTTTCTGAGCCGGCGCGCCCAAACCGAACCCGGCGCACTTGAGGGCGCTTGGGGGCACCGGCGGAAGGGAAAATCGCCCGGGTCCCCACTGTCAGGCGAAAAGTCACACTGATTCGCCCCGTTTTCCCCTCTCATTCCCCGACACCTTGCCGATCCCGGCGTCGCCAGCCACCTCTCCGCCGCCGCCGCTATCTCGCCATTCCTCGCCGTGAAACAAAGAAAGATCCCCCGACGCCCTCTCCCCCCACTTTCCCCGAGTTTCCCTCGCCGCTCCGGCGCCCGCCGACTAGTCTGCGCACGACGCCCGCTACGTGTTCGGTGCTTTGCCTGCCCCGGCCGCGATGGACTCCGACGACGAGGAGGTGCTCGCGGCGTTGCTCGAGGAGGAAGCCGCCGCCGCCGCCCAGGACGAAGAACACCTCATGGTCCTCGCCGCCCTGGGTCCTCTTGCCCAAGTGGATCACCAGCTCCCTGCAACATGGACGGCCTTCCTCAACATGCGTCAGGAGGTCCGAGACCCACAGGTGCAACATCAGCTGCAGCATGATCTAGTGGAGCACCTATGGAGGCACAAGGGCAACGCCTAGCTCGACGTGCAATGAAATATGAGTGTTTTTATTATTTGTTTGAACTATATAATTTGTAGAACTATGTGGTGAACTATTTGATTTTCTGTGATGATTCTAATTCCTTCTGTGATGATTTTTGTAATGATTTTATTTGAATGAGCGCCGAAACACGTCAAGAGTGGGCCGTTTTGCGCCGGAAATTGGGCCAATCCAGCACCAAAAATGGGTTGAAAGCGCCGATGCTGGGCCGATATCGGCGCCTGGGGGCGTCCTGGGGGGCGGCGGTTGGGAACGCACTAGCACCCAAGCCTAAAATAGCGCCGGCTCGCCCCCAAGCGGCGGTTTTCGGCGCGTCTTGGGGGCGCAACGGCTGGAGATGCTCTTACCTTTAGGCGGTAGATGCTAAAGTTAGGGGTCTCTCATTTCCAATGATCTCTTTGAATTAAAATCGTTATCATCAAGTTTCTCTGCCCCATAAAGGTTATACAAATACACTATACTAGTATTTGTTGCTTTCACATGCACCCATGAGGATACCATGCCGCTACACTTAATCTGATCCGCAGTTTGGACATCTGCTAGATGCAACAGATCATCGAGGCCAATGGCTAGCCACCTCTTTGACCATTTATACTATACTGCTAGCTAAGCTAGTGCATATGGTAGCACCTCCTAAAAAATTGTTGAGCATGAAGTTTGAAAAAAAAAGTGGGAGCACGCATGAATAGCTTCCAAGAAACCCTACATAGATATATACTTGCATGATACTGTAATTAACCAGCTTGCAAGTCCAAGTGTAGTGGCAAAACAAATCATTGTCCAGGGCCTATATATACATGTTTATCTGTCTATTTTAAGATATGTACTACTAGCATTTGCTTTTGGCTTGATGGTGGCCGGATTTAAAATCCTCCTCTACATGTGGGTTGATGGAATCCACTCGAAATGGCTAGCTAGCATTGAGAAATTCGTCAGGAGATAGGTTGGATTAAGTACGTGTCTTAATGCTCAAGTGATGGAGATGTAAAGCATACTTTTATCGGGTATTTCTGCTCAAGACGCGCCACGTGTCTAAACTAGATTACTTGCGCTGCCTTTCCACTATAAGACAACAACTGAGATGTTCCTTCAGTTATACCTAACCTGTAATAGACAACTAAGCGAGCTAGTATTTGGTTAGAACTGCAAAGGAATTACTGTATTATTTTCCTGCCTCGCTCAAGTTGTGCTTCGCTTTCATGTCGTGATGTGATGTCCAAAAGATAAATAGTACTAAGTCGCCTTATATTAGGAAGAAAAAAGAGATAAACAGTGTGAAAGTATCTGGAGACGGCATCAGAGTGGAGACGTAATTAATAGTTATAATCTTGCTTCCCTGTCTGTGCTAACTGTCCGCACAGACACATCACATCATTTTCGACACATTTGATATTTCTATTTTCTTTTTGTCCCGTCTGTTTGTCAAGAGAGCACTGGGGGCTGAAAACGACTGGATGGGGTTGGGCCGACAGGTAGTAGTCCACAAGTTAAGCTCAAGATAATCGACCAGGACCATAATTAATCTCCCAGTGGACAGTGAAGATGAAAGTGCAAGCAACACAGTAGAACGTGCATTGGAACCCTGTCAAGACCCTCGATCTCAGGTAGACAGATTGATCTTTCTCCTCTCCCCCTCCACTTCTCTTAACATGAACTTTATATATGCTCTTGCATGCATACGTACAGGATCATGCAGTGCGAGTGGTGATAATAATAAAAACGGCAAAGTGACCGGGACGGACGTGGAGATGCAGATGGGAGATGGCGAGCGGAAAAGGTTTAGCTATCGCTAGCTGCTAGTAGCTTGGGTATAGGGACCCTCCACTCAGATTATTGCTAGTATTCATCTTCCTTTGGCCTTTTTATCATGTGTGGTGAACAGAGACAAGCCACCTAAAGATGAGGGGACGCTGTTTGGACCATTTAGGTCAGGAAGCATTGCGCTAACAGACGTCTCCCTCGTCTCATCTCAATACTCTCCTCTTCCTCATCCTATCGCCGGTTCACAACAGCGGCAGTGGTAGAAGATTTTTTTCTAAGTGTTTTTATATCCAATAAATACTTGACAGACGACGTCCTGCTGAACGACACACGAACAACGCCTAATCCAACCGTCTAGTGCTTATTTGACTTGCCCCTAAATGGTGCAATATGGCATGTCGTCTGAATTTCGACTAGCCACCATCGTTCGTCCGTGTAGCAGTTCTCTTTTATATCTGTATATGTTGGTAGTAGTAAGAGACTATGGACTCAAATCCAAACGAGTAGCAATGATGGAAAGGACCAAACAAGATTAACCTACTACTCTCTTCGCTGCTTTTCCTCTCTGGTTGGGCTACATTTTGGTTTTAGCCCCTTCACACTCTCTGTTCTCTCATTATCTAGCATACGAATGGGGTGACATTCGTGGGACCCTTGTCTTAAGGGTTGTATTCAAACTCACGGTGAGGCCTGTCTGTACCTACTCCGAACAAATGCCCCGCACTTTTGTGGCGGACAATGGAAGAAGCGGCCTACATTTGTGCAAATCCAACTACTCCACTTGGATTCAAACGAGATGCACCGTACCTGGTCAGGCGCCCATCGTCATCGCACATGTTTCGCAATTTCCATTCAGCACGTACGTACGTAAGTACAGTGCACTACGTGTCAGCAGCAGGATGGAGCGATTAAACAAAACCTAATTACCTGGCGACTCGTGCAGCACAAGTGCACAACAGATAAAGAACGCGAGACATGCTTGGTACTAGTACATAATGCATATTTGTTTGGTCGAGGAATATTCAACCACACCACACATATATTTCTGGTCAATTGCATTGCATTGGAGACTGGCAGCTCATCCCTAGCTACATGATCGAACAGACAACAAACGACCAACCATCATCATGCAACCGCATTAGCCGATGGATCGATTGATTAAACACCCAACAGACTGAACGTACTGCAGCAGTATCTTTGACCAAACGTACTTGAGCTGAGGATTTCTCTAGCTAGCTGCTCTGCCTCACAGATTGTCTGGCAAACGGGAACAGCTGCCCCTGGCCACGCGGATCTACTTGCAAATCCTGTAGTAATTGAGCGCACGGCAACTATATAGTACTATCTTCGTCCCATAATATAAGAGCGCACTACACTAGGAAACAGATAGCACTGCTCCGGTCGGTACGTGTAGTTTCGAGATTTGGAACGAAACGATTAACAATTAGGATTGGCTACAGGTAAGTCGACATATTTGTTAAATTTGGTCAGTCGCTTCATTTTGGACGACTGATGCGGATCTAACGGCATGCGGCCCTTCTTCCTCCTCAGGCAGTTCTTCTTCCTTGTAGCCTATGATCTCCCAACGTTCCATCGGCCGAACCGTCGGCCACCACCACCCTCGGCCGGCAGCGCTCCACGCCCGCCTCGCCGCACCGCCCTCCCCTCAACCTCTCCCCACCGCCGGTCTTCCGCCGCCCACGGCCATCACTCTAGCCCGGGCCTCGTTGGTTTTTTTCTCCTGCGAACCTGCACCACTGCCGCACGACCGCCACCCATCACCACTGGTGCACCATCGCCCCTACCCTAAATCCTAAGATAGATACTGGGATAGCTTCCCCAACGAGCTTCTTTCTCCCCTCCGCCTTCAACCAACAAAATCTATTGACCCCAAATTCGAAATTTATACGATTGACATGTACTAGCTATTTGTGTTAACAATTGGAGGATGAACGAGTTGGGCCAGATTTGAAGATGGCTGCATGCTGGGATCGATCGACGGAAAAAGGCTGTGGCATGACTAACAACGGAGTACTCCTACTGTGCATGCAATTCATCCTGTGAGGCCAACGGTAATAATTAAGAAGAAGCTGAGTGGCTGAAATTATCACTGTGCGAAGCAGGCATCTATGTTGGGGCACGTACGACTTCCTGCTCTTTTGTTCGGTGGATTTCTTGGGGCGGATCCGGATGAAAACCTGGTCTTTGGTCGTTGGCCGGAGCCGGTGATGACGGTGCTCTTATCATCATTTCTTTCATGAAGGCATCATCGAGGTGAAGCTCCCAACTCCACTCAATACCTTCGGGGGAAACCCTAGATCAGCTGATCGGATATTGACGGCAATCATGTGTCGTAACAATCTTGGGGGCGGCATTCATGGAGGTGCACTCGGCTTCACGGGACCAGCGGACGGCTTCTTTGGTGGAGCGGTGCTTCATCCATACATTGATGGCGACGGATCTGGACGGTGTGGCGCAGTGCAGATTCGGAGTTCGATGTGGGAGGATGGACTCGCGCAGGAGGACAACGCTGTCTGGCGTTGTGGTGGCGTCGATGGCAGAGAGACCTGGCACGGTAGATGCAACAGTACAGCTCTGAAGATGAACTCGTGGCAGGTGGCTGCGGTGGCCTCACACACGGCAGGCGTCCTGGTTGAGGAGTGCGCTGGACTCGTAGGTGCCCCATACCAGACAGGCGTCCTGGTTGGGACCTTAGGTCTTAGATGTTTAGATTTGGCTGCGATGTCTGTTTGGTATTAGACCCAGGTTATCAGCGTCCCTTCATCAATTGGATAGGTGTAGCGACAGTCGTTGCTTAGACGGTGGCTTTAGTCTTGCTGGTATATGACTTTGTAAGGTCTTGTGTGAATAATTAATAAAATGGCCGCATGCATCGCCCAGATGCAGAGGCCGGGGTCATCCTCCTTTAAAAAACAAAAAAACGTACGACTTCCTGCTCCTGGCTAGCTAGCTAGCAGCAAATAAAGAAGGCATTCGCTTTAGTGCGTGCTTTGCTTAGCAGCGCCCGTGCTTTGCTTAGCTTTCCTGCTCTGTTCCGTCGGTCCGGCTAATCATGCTTGACGTGACGACAGTTCAGTTAAATCTTTGGGGAAATCCTGGCGTGCCGGGCCGGGATACCGTCAGAAATTCAGAGTAGGATACAAGGCTACAGAATACGAGGCAGGCGCGCGGTAGGCCGGGCGGGACCGCGCCTGTTCGCTACGTCCAATCCCTCCACCCGGATCGATCCATGCAGTCGCTGCTGTGCTAGCCGCATGCCCTCCATCGTCGCCTTCCTCAAGTTGCCGTTGGGCGTTGGCAGCTTCCTCTGCATTTGGCAAAATATCATGCATGCGCCATTGCCGTCTGCGTACCGCACTCCGGGCGACGTTGTTGTAGACCGCCTTCACTAATCACTAGAACTCGTACAGATACATGATTACTGCAGTTGGTAGCTAGGTTCGACCGTTCGAGAGTAAACAGCAAGAAGAATAGGGGGATTGGGAGGAGAGCCGGAGGTGGGGGAAATGAGCCGCCGTTGCCGCCATAGTGGGGTAACATAACTAGTGTCATGCACTTGAGAGTCGTAAACATGCTTATGTGACAGGTAATTAAAGAAGAGAGAGGGTTATAGTAATATAACTAAATATCGTATTACTATGCATTATGAATGTAATATCTTACACTAATACTCCCTCCGTCCGGAAATACTTGTCGGAGAAATGGATGAATCTAGACGAATTTTAGTTATAGATACATCCAATTTTATCCATTTGTCCGACAAGTATTTTGGGACGGAGGGAGTATCATATAAATGATAATATTATATGATACTTCCCACTATGACCAGCCTTAGGATAAACTCATCATTATCGATGTGGCCTTTTTTTTTATTGCACCATGTGGTACTTGCAATAGTCGGCTTCCATGAAAAGGACTTGGCCCATCCTCTGATGCCGTCCCAAAACCTAACAGTCGTAATTAGGAGGAGGTCGTCGACAGACGTCGTGCCGGCCAGCCGGCGAGTCGATCGGCTACGAGAAGGCTAGATTCAAGCGCGTCGAGCCTCGTCGTCGCCATGACCCATGAGTGAAGAATGTAGAAGCTTGGCCGCTGCCTGCTGATGCTGGATGGCCTCTATACTCTACAAGTAATTAAATACATTCAGTTCGATGTACTGACAGTACGCCGTCAAGTATGGCCACTGCACCAGATCAATGGTACAGTATTGATCATGGCATATGCACGTACCACGCACGGGGATGGAATATCTTATGTGTGTACGTGCGCTACAGCATTTTGGATTTGATTGAGGGGGAGTACGTACGGGCACGGGTTGACCTGTCTCGTGCCATCACTCAATGATTCATCCATCGTGTAGCACTCTACTGTTTTTTTTAAACCCCTCATATATTAAAACTTAAAATAGTTGAATACAATTATTTCTTACATCGTCATTCGTCATGCAGGGCGGAAACTATTACAGAGCAAACCATCTGACCTATTATCAAAGCTAAACTTCGCAATTTGATGAGCTACCACATTGGCTTGTCTATTAATCTTCACCAGCTTATAATTTGGTAGAAGCTTGGTGATGGCTGTCGCTTCTTTTTTCAGATCCATGAGAGATGATCCATCGAGCTTATCATGTGCCAGGAAGAAGACCAAAAAAGCGCAGTTTGTTTCCAAAATAACAGGGTTATGAAAAGTGATACCAATATAAAGGCCAGCGAGACACGCCCGAAGCTCTGCTTCATCAAAACTGGTACATAAACCAATAGAATCCCAGGAAAAGACAATGACTTCTCCCACCAATCCCTGGCAACAAACCCCAAACTAGCAGAGCAATTGCTCTCCACAAAACTGGCATGCACATTACTGTTAATATGACCAGAAGGCAGAGGCTGCCATACCTCGGCACTTCTCGAAGGGGCATTAGCAGATTTTAGCCAATCTTTAACTCCCTTTCCATTTACGCCAGGGGTGAACTCAGTCTTGGAATGTCAGGATGAGTACGTCGTCCAGTAGTTATCCACAAAGCTTGCTGATTTGGAAACAAACTCTTTCCCCTTAGCAACGATTAAATCATTGCGTAAGTCACAAGCTCTCGAGAACATGAATAAGATTTATTCGTGTACTGGATGTGTCATCCAATAAAATAAGCAACCAATCAAGGCCTGAGCAATTGAAAACCTATTTCCTTGGCATATTCCACAATCCTCTGAACCTTATACGCAACGCTCTTGCCTTTGGGCAAGACACCAATGCATGAAAGGTACTCTCATCCTCCAATCCATATATTGAGCACCTGCATGAAGTCACCTGATGATGTTTAACTCTATTAAAATGTACCGCTAGGCTGTTGGATGATGCACGCCACACCAAAATTCGGATCTTCTGAGGTGTATTGGCCTTCCAAATGGCATTCCATATTTTCCTCTCCCCATTGGTGCCACTACTGGCCTCCTTTGGTTCATAGGATAGAAATATTGTAGGAATAGGAATTTCATAGGAAGTGAGATGACATGCATCTCAATTCCTATAAAGAAAGAGATGTCATGTGATGCATAGGATAGGAATTTTTTCATTGAGTCTAGGCTAATGTTTTTTTTTTCCTTTAAAATGTGAAGGATTGGATCCTATCCTACATAGGAATAGGAATACATTCCTACAAACCAAAGGGCCCCATAGGAATTTTTCCTTCGAAAATCCTATCCTATGAAATTCCTATAAGATTCCTACAAACCAAAGGAGGCCTAAACTGTCCACTATCCTCCGTTGTCGTGGTTCTAAGTCTGACAGTAAGGGTAGGGGGTACGTAGGAGGAGCCAAGGTCCTAGCTACGGTGAGATTGTACACAAGATGTTTACGAGTTCAGGCCCTTCTCGGAGCAAGTAAAAGCCCTACGTCTCGGTGCCCGGAGGCGATCGACTGAAATGTATATGTGTGTGTGAGTTACAGGGGGTGCGAACCCTTGTATCGGAGGAGGGGGTGGCTTATATAGAGTGCACCAGGACCCCAGCCATCCCCACGTTACAGAGGGTTCAATGTTCATTAAGGCAGGACGTTACTGATAACGCCTGTAATAAAGGATAGTAAAGGCCGTTGTTAATACAGATTGAATGTACGGCCGTTGTTGATCTTGAGGGACCTTTGACCTTCGTTGGCCGACTGGATTTTGTATGGTCGAGAGTCCCTGATCTTCCGAGTGTAGTTGGATCATCCGAGTGAAGGTAAGCAGTCGAGTGAAATGTCCTCTTGGGATTCAGTCGACTTTTTGTATCGTCTTCGAATTCTCTCTTGAGCTTCTGTGTAGTGACCTTGGGTGGGGTATCTAGGTCAGGCCTGTGACCCTACCCTAGGTCTGTGGCATCGTCAGTAGCCCCCGAATGGATTGAGGTCTGAATGGAGAGGAGGGTTGAGGTCGGTCTTGGTCCAAGTTCGATGTCCCTGGGGAATTTCTCTTGAATCTACGGATCGGGCTGACCCTTCCACCTCGGCTCAGTCGCCTTAATCGATTCAAAAGCCATCGAGTGGACTTGTATGTGTAATCTGTCGAGTGAACTTTTGCGCACGGCCGCGAGCGTCAGCGGGGCGGCGCAACTTTCAGCGCGATTGGTTGTTCTCTGGCCTCCGGATTTTGCGGGATTTGAATTTCGGGGAAGCGCGCGGGTCGGGGCATGCCGCAGTAATTGGATCGGATATGCTCGGGTGCCTCGATTCCTGCGCTGCCTTTTTCGCCAGGTATTGGGTGTGTGCCTTTTGCGGGATTTGACAGGATAGTCTAGGTCCACCGATCAGTCACTCGACCACCGGGCTATAAATAAGCACCGCAGCCGAGGCGAAGGCACTGTGCGCCCAATCTCTGCTTCTTCTCTCTCCGCTCCTCCGCCGCGCCATTGATCTTCGCTATCCACCGCTCGGCTCGCGCCGGCTCGCCCTCATGGGCAAGGACAAGACGGCGGCTCTGGAGCGCTCGAAGAAATTGGCGGCGACGGGGAAGGGGAAGAGAATCAACCGGGGTCGTCGTCGAGGTCCAGGCTCCCGCCTGGCTGGATCCAGGGGGACTGGATCAAGTTTACGATGCAGCCGAAGGACATGGAGGAGCTGGTGGAGGAGGGTCTGATTGCTCGCGAATCCTGGCGGCTGCCGAAGGATGAGCTCGAGCCACAGCCGCAAGAGGGCGAGTGCGTTCTCCTCGCGACCCACATCGACCGAGGTTTCTCCTTGCCTCCACACCCTTTCTTTCGCGGTTTCTTGGCTTTTTACGGCGCCCAGCTGCACCATTTCACTCCCAACACCATCACGTACTTGGGCGCCTTCGTTTCGCTGTGTGAGAACTTTCTCGGGTCCCGACCGCATTGGGGCCTGTTTAAGCACATTTTCACCTATCGCTCCCAAACTGTCAAGAAAGCAAACTCGAGTGATGAGAGGACGCACATTATCCAGATGTGCAGTGGTTTGGGTATCCAGACTAGGGGTAGGAACACTTTCCCTGCCATGGTCCTTCCTGAATCGGTCCGAGGATGGCAGTCGACTTGGTTTTATTGCAAGGATGTCCCGACTCCCGGTCAGTCGACCGGACTCCCTCCGTTTTCTTTAGATCGAGTCGTCCAGCCACCGACGCTGACCGTGAGTCGGGCCGAGAAGGTAGAGGTGGATATGTTGGTGGAGCGGGTGGTTCAACTGGTCCGCGACGGGGTCACTGGGATGGATCTGCTGGAGGTGTTCCTCAAGCGGCGGATCCAGACCCTCCAAGCTCGGGACCATCCGATGTGGATGTACTCGGGCGTCGACGACACTTCTTGGGTCCACCCAGAGGAAGCCGCCGCGAAGATAGTGGAACAATGCCCGAAGTGCATGACGGGGAACAAGGATAATCCTCGGGGGACCAGAAGGGTTCGCCCGTTCGACGCAGACCATGAACCAGACAAGGTTCAGCCTTAGTTTCCGAGTGGATTTTCCGAATCTTCCTTGCGGGTGCTTTGATGAATCTGACTGATGTCTAATTGCTTCTTCTTTCTGTAGATTTTTATCGAAATGTACTCGGTGCCCAATGGTGAACAGATCCAAGAGGGGGAGGAGGGCGTAGGCGATGCTTCTGACTGGAAGTCCGGTGAGGAGACCGCAGAAGAGAGTGAGGACTCCAGCAGCGGCGAAGAAGTCGAGTCACTGCCCCGCGTCGAGAAGCGATCCAAGCAGAGCCATGACCCAGAGAACATGCGTGCCATGACAGGTCCTTCCAGCTCCCAGATGCATAAGCGCACTCGGACGTCTACCCCAGATCCGATTGAGAAGGCACCAAAACAGCCCAAGGTCACCGCCTCCAAGCCTCGGAAGGCCTTGCCAAAGATCAAAGTGGACATCCCGATTGCCTCAATGTAAGTGTCGCTCTGCTTCATTCTTCTTTCATCTTAGAAACCTGATTTGTCTTTGTCGACTCACTAATTCATCTTGCCGACTGTTCCGTGAAATATTCAGCGCTGCTGCTTCTGCGACCTCAATGGATGTTGATAAGGGTCGTGACGATGAGGAGACCGCAGATGCGGCCACGTCCCACGCATGTACAACTTTTCGGCTACGCTTTGGCTTTCGTTAACCGGATTGTCAGTCGACTGAATTTCTTCTCGATTGTTCTCTAAAGGGCCGCACAATGTCATTGAACTGTCTGATGATGATGAGGAGGAGGAGGACCGCACGGAGGTGTCTCGAAGAGGCACGGGAAGGAGGGGTCGGAAAACACCCTCTGGTTCTGAGGCCCAGCAACAAGGGGACGTGGCTCGGGCCACGGTCTCTTTTGCTGTTCCCGTGTCGACTGACCGTCGATCCGCGTCGACTGTCCAAGTTGCTGACCCTGTGACTGCTCCGACTGCTCCACCGTCCGTGCTTTTCGCTACCCATCATGTCCCGGAGGACCCCGTGAGTGCGGCCAAGGAGGCCGTTCGTCAGGCGGGGCTAATGATGGAGCGGACAAAGGCGGCGTACGAGGCTAGCATGGCTGCCTATAATGCTAGTTCGGCTCTTCGAGCCAATGTCCAAGTTCGTCTTTTCCGACTGACTTGCTATGTTGTTGATGTCTTCATTATGAAAACTGCTTCTTTGTTCGTAATATGATGTTTCTGCTTTGTTCGTAAGATGATGTTACACCCACTGAGTGTTCCCGATCTCCTTGTAGCTTAGCTCTTGTAATCCAATCGGTCTTCCTGTGTCGATTGGACCGATGGTGGCACGCTGAGTGCACCCGCTGGGTGTAGTCCTCGAGGCCATGGTCGACTGAAGTCAGTCGGACGTGGTCTTAGAATTTGTCTTGTTTACTTGTTTCGAACTCCTTTCACTCGCGTGTGACTGATCCAACCGAGTGAGAACCGGTGGGGGCATGCTTAGTGCACCCACTGGGTGTAGTCCCCGAGGCCGTGGTCGACTACTGGTAGTCGGCCATGTTCTAAGAACGAAATGCACTTTTTTTAGCTCGGGCAGGACTGATCCGGTCGAGTGAGAACCAGTGGGGGCACGCTTAGTGCACCCGCTGGGTGTAGTCCCCGAGGCTACTGTTGAGTATTTGACTCGGCTGTAGTCTTAGAACTCTATCTTCTTTTGTTGATCGCAGAAATCTTGTGAGTTTGGAGCCAAATTCGCGGATCTTGAGAAGAAGCAGGCCCAACTCAATCTGGACTTGGAGCTGGCTAGGGAGCATTGAAGAAAACCAAGGACGAAATGTCTGGTAATAAAAGTGCATAGCTCGTCGACTGAATTCCAGTGAGTGTGCCGTGTGCATCCTTATGTTCATCTGTCTAGTAATGTTCCTTGTAGATCAAATGAGGGCAGCTCTAGAGCAGAAGGACCTTGACCTGGCAGCAGCGTAGCAGAAGGCGCAAGAGAAAACTGAACTCGCCGAACAGAAGCTGGCTTCGGTTGGCAAGCTTGAAGAAGAGATCGCCAAACTAAAGGACTCTCTTGGTGAGGCCAACAAGGAGGTAACGTGGCTGAAGAGGGACAATCTCTCTCTGGATGAGAAGGTAGAGGGCCTTTTGCAGAAGAAGAATGGGTTGGAGACTTATCTGGGTGACCTCACGAAGAAGTGGTTCCTCATGCTCGAAGGTATATTCCTTTGTCCGACTAAATCAAAGCGGTCGACTCATATCCCGCTCGCTAACTCATCGTGTTTTTGCCTATGATGAATTCTGTCAGAACTTCGAAGAGGAGACTGGGCGGGTCGAGCCGGGTCTGGATCCCGCCAATTCTCTTGTCAAGGATGAAGTGGCGATGAACGTCTTGCGATTGGAGTCTCGCCTTACCAGCGCCACTGGTTACCTTGCTCGACTGAAGGCGGTGATGTCCCAGATCGACACTGCACTCTGGAGGGGGCGGTGCATGAGAACGACCTTGAGTCTCTGATGACTCGGCTTAATGAGATCCCCAGTAGAGTGCAGGAGTGGAAGAAATCATCTGCCCGTTGTGGTGCTGACGTTGCATTGTCTCTGGTCCGTGTGCACATCAAGGAGGTGAAGGAGGAGAGGCTGGCCGCGTTCAAGGTTGCCAACACGAAGAAGCTCTAGTTCCAGTTATTCATGGAGACTTTCCTGGAAGCTGCTACCCGTACTGCTGACGGGATCGACTTGGACGAGTACGTCGCGCCTGCAAGTCCTCCTCTCCCCAAAGAGTGAACAAACTTTGATACTCCGATTCAATTTGCCTCGGAATGCCGAGTGATTTTGTAACCGTTAAACTCTTGCGGGTTTGATGCCCGAGTACTTCTGCTCGAATCTTAAGGGGGTTTATCTGCACTTGATTCCCTTTAGGACGCGCTTGCTTTGCTTCTGATATATTTTGACCTCTTTTGAATTACGAGTCGACATTGTGTTTGTGGCGCAGCTCGGAGGGTCGAGTCACTTTGTATTTGTGGCGTAGTTTGGAGGACTGAGCCACATTGTACTTGTGGCGTAGCTCGGAGGACTGAGCCACATTATACTTGTGGCGTAGCTCGGAGGGCCGAGCCACGTTGTATCTGCGGCGTAGCTCGGAGGACTGAAACACACTATACTTGTGGCGTAGCTCGTAGGGTTGAGCCACGTTGTATTTGTGGCATAGCTCGGAGGACTGAGCCACATTGTACTTTTGGCGTAGCTCGGGGGACCGAGCCACATTATACTTGTGGCGTAGCTCGGAGGACTGAGCCACGTTGTACTTGTGGCGTAGCTCGAAGGGTCGAGCCACGTTGTACTTATGGCATAGCTCGGAGGACCGGGCCACATTGTAACTTAGTCGATTACGGGGTCGCAGCTAAGCCGTCGAATGAGAGGGTCGCTCTTTGCTCGGAGTGGTTTTTGAAACTTAGGCGAATCAGATTCGCAGCTAAGCCCCCGAGTGAGAGGGTTGCTCTTCACTCGGAGTGTTTTCGTTACTTAGGCGATTACGGGGTCGTAGCTAAGTCCCCAAGTGAGAGGGTTGCTCTTCACTCGGAATAGTTTTTGTAACTTAGGCGATTACGGGGTCGCAGCTAAGCCCTCGAGTGAGAGGGTTCATCTTCACTC
>LR738711.1:928759757-928911113 GCA_902687465.1 Secale cereale | reverse complement strand
GATTACGGGGTCGCAGCTAAGTCCCCGAGTGAGAGGGTTGCTCTTCACCCGGAATGGTTTTTGTAACTTAGGCGATTACGGGGTCGCAGCTAAGCTCCCGGGTGAGAGGGTCGCTCTTCACTCGGAGTGTTTTTTGTAACTTAGGCGATTACGGGGTCGCAGCTAAAGCCCCGAGTGAGAAGGTTGCTCTTCACTCGGAGTGGTTTTTGAAACTTAGGCGAATCGGATTCGCGGCTAAGCACCCACTGGAGGATTTGAGAACATGTGTCCTTGTAACAGCAAACATTAAGGAATTGTCGTGAACTTGTCTTTGAAAAACAAACTGGAAGGTTCTTATTACAACTCGACTGGTTGAGTGCCTCAAGTGTAGAAGCGGTGGAGCAGATCCGCGTTCCACGAACGAGGCTCATCTTTCTTCTTGGCTATGTTGTAGATGTGGTACACCCCATTGTGTAGTACTTTGGTGACGATGAAGGGGCCTTCCCAGGCCGGAGCAAGCTTGTGCGGTCGCTTCTGACGTACTCGGAGAATCGGGTCTCCTTCCTGGAATGCCTGGCTTCGAACATTGCGGGCATGGAATCGACGCAGGTCTTGTTGGTAAATGGTCGAGCGGATCAGGGCCATCTCGCGTTCTGTGACGACCCCGGCCCGACCGTGCACTAATCATACACGCAAATGCACACGATCAAGCCTAAGGACTCACGTGAAGGAATCACAACACAACTCTAAAACATAAATAAATACATACAAGTTATATATTACAAGCCAGGGGCCTCGAGGGCTAGAATACATAACAAGTGTCACACACATAGTCAGCGGAAGCGTTAGGTATCTGGGTACAGATACAACACAGAAGAAGATAGGCCTTTTGCAAAGGCGGGGCAAAAGAAAAAGCTACGATCGAAAAGGCGCAGGCCTCCTGCCTGGGACATCCGATCCTACTCCTGGTCGTCGTCCGCCGGCTCCTCGTAGGAGTACTCGCCGGCCGGGTAGTAGTAGTAGCCAGCCTCGGGCTGGTAGTAGTAGTCGTCAACCGGGGCTGCGGGCACCATGGCTCCGTCGTCTGGTTTATCATGCGGGTAGGACAAAAGAGGAAGCAAAGCAACCGTGAGTACTCATCCAAAGTACTCAGCAAGACTTACATCAGATCTATACTAGCAATGCATTATTTTCAAAGGAGGCTTTATGTGGGTGGACTAGACTGCAGAAAGCCAGAGTAGAGAGGGGAAAAGCCTAGTCCTGACGAAGACTAGCATCTTCAGCGTCTTGCAGCAATTAGAAGGGAGCAGAATAGTTTAACATAATATAAAGTGGTTATAGTGTTTGCAGCAACATCAACCTCATATCCCAAGTCACCAGTTCTAGTTGTACCGAAGTGGATACAACTCCGAGTGTCCGTTACCGTAGGACAGGCTATCGATAGATTGTTTCTTCCCTGCAGGGGTGCACCAAGTTACCCACCACGCTCGCTTAACTCCGGCCGGACACACCATCAGGTCGTGCCCGCCCTCGGCTAAACAATACGACGCAACCCGACCGGATACCGCCAGAGAGGATCGAGCACGTCGGACTAATCCTATGCCCCCGGGGGTCGGGGCCATCGCCCCGGACGCTCCGTACGTTGCGAGGACGTTCGGTAGCAGACCTAGCAACCCCTTATACAAGCGCAGTTGCATCCTAAGTCCAATCCGAACGGGCCGCTCAATCGCTGACGTCGTGACGACTCCGGCTGATGTATACGACGCAGAGCACCCACTCACACCCACGTGGTGGTTAGTGCTATCGGACCCGGAGGCCCCTCGGATCAAATATCCAAATCGCTTAGTGTATTGGGAGCGCGCGGTAACGAGCAGAGCCTACGATACTGTTGGCCCCGTCGTCCCGTCTCGAGGACTTGTGACAAGGACTGGAAATGACCGGCCACGCCTCGTAGTTATCTCGCGGGTACCCTCACTGGTCACCCGACTCCACAGCTCACGCCTCAAAGGCACTCGCGGGTACCCCTCTGGGTCAACCCGCCTCCATCCAACATGTGTAGTAGTAACTTCAAAGTGTCATCAGACGCACGATACCTCTGGCCGCACGCCTTTGTTCCTGGCGACGTCCGGCCTTGGGGATCGATACGTCTTTAAACACGGTATGGTAATCCATGGCATCCGTGTGGTTTTCATGCCGATGAGGAATCCGAGGAATCACCCTCGTTGGACTCCTATACGACAAGTCCCGTTAAGGTGGTACCGGAGGAATCACCCTCGGTGGTAATCACCATAGCGGATGCACGACAAAAGCTAAGTCGGAAGTGGGAAGAGGAATCACCCTCGGTAACCCACAACGAGCTAGCTATACTACAGGGACAACATCGAAAGTGAGTTCGGAGGTATCACCCTCGTCACCCGATGTTAACTCTGCGGAGTCGAGCATATTAGGGGGGGGGGGTTGTGCGGTGATGTGAAGAAGGTCAGGGGAAGGGGCTCGATCGCTTGATCGAGGCAAGGGTACTATGCGAGGCAACTACGAGAAAGCGGGACCACAGCAGTGCTACCCAACCTATACTAAGCAGTTTATGAATAATGACAGGTATCAACAGTTTAGCAAAAACAGGCTATGCAACAGTAATAGGAGCAGTAGCAGTAGCAGCAATTCTAATGCAAGAATAAGAGAGAATAGACATAGGCGATATCGGAAATGCTCAAGGGGGGGTTGCTTGCCTGGTTGCTCGGTAAATGAAAAGGAACAACGGCGGTGAAGTAGTCGATCACCAGGGCACCGTCAGCGGTCTCGGTGTCTACCGGGAAGAAAGGGGGAAAGGAAATAATATAAATACACAGTAACGTAAATAATCACAAAGCATGACGATCTAACGCAGTGCTACCGATAACGGAGAAGGGGAACCCATCCGGGAAAGTATTCCCGGTTCCGGACCTGTGTCGGACAGATTACCGGAGGGGGACGGTTGCAGGTTAGTGGTGTCAGAGTCAAGTGGCAACTGGGGTGCAGTGCAGGGTTGCCTAAAAACATGTCTAAGTCATATTAGTTATTTTTAGGAATTAACTGGAATTATTTACCGGGTGTATGTGCACTATTCATCTACCGGAAATAGGCTAAAAGTTGCGGGTTCACCTCCGTAGAGGGTCCCGACACGGAAACGGATAGCACGGTTAGAATCGTCTCGTCGTTCTGATCAACTTTCATGTAGAAATTTTTTCGATCCGAGCTACGGTTTAAAAGTTATGAATTTCTAAAGTTTTAATCTATTTTCTGAATTTTCTGGATTTGTTTAAATTAATTAAATTTGAATTATCCAAAACAGTAGGAATACTTTTATACTCAGAGAGAGGTAGCCCTAGTGTATGGCATGTGGGTCCCAGAGGCTGACTCAGCAGCCCAGTCAGCAGATCTCATCCAAGGGAATAGTAACAGGGACCCCACCTGTCATTCTCAGAGGAGCTAACTGTAATTATTTTAACTAAACGGTGTTAATTAGCTGCGGGCCCCCTCTGTCAGTGACTATTTAGGGTGGTTAATTAGTGCTTAATTAAGCCAGTGATTAATTAACGTGTGGGGCCCGATTGTCAGTGGCTCACTGTGCCATGTCAGCGGGTTGACTTTGGTCAACCCTAGTCATAAGGAGGTCAGCGGGTCGCCTGGGCCCACCAGTCAGTGGCTAGAGGTGGGGTAGGCCGGACACGTCGGCGTGACGCCAGAGAGAGCTCCGGCGAGCTCTCCCGCGGCGGCTCTTCGCCGGAGATGAGCGGAAACGCGGTACAGGGGGTCTCCGGGCCCGCGGTTTGGCCCTACGGGTGCGGCTCGGTGTTGCGCACGCGATGGTGACGTCGGCCGGCGCCGGGGATGGCCGGAGCGTTGCCGGAGACGAGCAGGGGCGGAGACTGAGCTCGGTCGTTGATAGAAACGAGGACACGGGCGCGCACGCGACAAACGGAGGCGCTGAACCGCTCCTACGCAGCACTACGATCTCGGTGGCGCGCTCGAATGAGCTCGAGGAGCATCTGGACTAGGGCACGGAGCTCAGCGGCGGCGTTAGAGCTATGGCGGCGGCATTCACTATACGAGCTCGTAATCGAGCGTAACAGAGAGGGACTCCGAACGGAAGGCTCACCGCGGAGCGCACGTTGGCTCGGTGACAACTTAGACGTGCAGGGGCGAGGTAGATCGGCGCGGCAACGCCCGGCGTCTAGAGGTAGAAGACGACCCGATTCGGACGCGGTGGTGGCTCCCGGCTTGGTCCGGTGGTCGAGAGTGATGAGGTAGCCGGCGGCGATGCTCCCCGACACTGCGGCAGGTCGTGCGGTGGCCGGTGGCCATGTGGGCAAGCGGCGGCGGCGGCGACTGTGTTCGGGGAGGGGGGAAAAGGAGAAGGGCGAGCGAGGGAGAGGAAAGAGGGGAGCCAGGGGGTTCAGGGAGAGCGAGGTGGCGTCGGGGTGCCCTTATCCCCTCCGGCCAACTACCCTGCCGCCGTGGCGGCCGACGAACGGAGCGACGCGCCCACAGCCATGGCGAGCGCGACAGCGGGGCAGGAGCAGGTGGACGAAGCGATATTTGGGCTGGGCCGTGACGGTTAGCTAGATGGGCCAATATGCACAGTGTAATTCTCCTTCTGTTCTACTGCAAAGAAAAGAATAGCCCCTGTTGCATTTTATATTGGCACCAATAGAATTTTGTTTCAACTGAAACTTGAAACAAAAAATTAGTGAGCAATATTGTGAGGCTGCTCAAAAAGTTTCAGGGCACTTGGGAATGTCTAAGCATTTTTTTGAAAAAGGAAGGACTAAAATAAATGCTGCTGGACCTCTGAAATAATTTCCAGGGGCAAAATTGAGTGGATTTGTTTATCCACTGTGTTTAGCATTGCAAATGATCATGACATGGCCTGATTAAGAGGTGATCACTGTGGTGAGAAACTGGGGATGTTACAAATCTCCTCCACTACAAGAAATCTCGTCCCGAGATTTAAGTGGGGAAGAAGAAAAAGGTAACTTCGGGAGAACGTACCTTTTACAAGGTCGATTATCCTGCAGATAATTCAGGGGGTGTGGCAGAAATATCTCTCGAGTTGAAACTTAGGAAAACATCGAGAGCAACGCATGAAGGTACAACAATAAGTTTCGAAGGATTTGGCATTTAATCGATACCTGAACGAAGTGGGAAAAGGGGTTCGAAGCATCGGGAATAGATCATCACTCGGAGGGTGGTAGCTTGCGATAACACCCAAGCCAAGAGCAATGGATATTTCAGAATCAAGGTGTACCAGAGGTTCAGGCTCCGATCCTGTGGAACTGTAGGGGGTGTCGATCGAGAATAGGGAGAACGGGGTCATTTGCTCGGATATGACAGCAAGGACTGTCAGAGGGTATCCTGTCAGTTATGTTGGCAACAACGTCGGTACCAAGGGCGAGGGACGAAGAGAACCATTTTCCTGCTCGTTGAACGAGGCGGACCAATAGGCAAAGTTCTCGTCCATCGGCGGTTACCGGAATGTCATCAACAAAGGTAACAGGGTCTCGCTGACAGAGTGGTAGACCAAGATGTTTTCACAAGCAGGGAGTTATTCCTGCTTATGTCATAATGATCTTAAGAAAGGTTAAACAAACCAATGGAAAGAAAAATGTGATTATTTGATTAATCACGCCAATGGAAAGAAATATGTGTTTACACACAAGTTTTAGGGGTATATCATTTCGCAAGAAAGAGCGAAGCATGATATACATGATAGAGCAGCAAGTTCAAAAACATTTGGATAAAGGAACGAGAGAAGAGTCTTGATATTACCCATACGATGTTGTGTGGATAATGGATCAAGAAACATTTTGTCGAGAGATTTCACGAGGATGCCATCGAGCAGCGATGGCATCGATAAAAGGAATGATGAAGCGAGAGGGTTAATGGAACCGCGGATACGACACAAGCTTGGAATCAAGTTTGTTGTTCGAGGTGAAATGATAAGATGAGGAGGATCGTCGTGAGCTTGGCTCATCGTCGGAAATTGTACTCCGGGAAGAAGGACCAGGTAGCACAATGAAAATTGATTCGATAATAATATAACCGATCAGGCTAGGAATGATGTGATGGAGTATTACTCTGATAGGAATTTACAAGGGGTAGTGCGGTGACACAACATCCTCGAGAAAACAAAGGGGGGTGATACTCGAGGTAGTTCAGATTAGAGGTTGGTCAGGCATATTGATTTAAAGAGAACAAGTGCTTTAACTTGTTCATGAAATGAGATCAAGGAAGAACAACCATGGTCGGAACCTCGATTGCAAAGAATCAACGTAAAATGCAAGATGAATTTTACAACAAGGGATTATTATTTTTACGAGCAGCGTCCATGGTAAGTTCTACATCGGGTCCATGGGCATGAACACAAAGGTCCAAGGTCGACTCCCACTTATCCAATGCTTAACCTTTCATTCACTTCTCGTCTTCGAAGAAATTGTAGGGTCGAAAAATTTATTCGACGGAACGCGAGTAAATATAACCCGCATAGCTTTTGATTCACACAGACTAGAGAAAGCATATGTTCAACCCATCGGGGCAACTTAAGAACATATACCACAACTTCAGGGGTAAGTAGCATAAGCTTGAGAAGCAGAGTATGGTTGACAAGACGGGGGATACAATTTACCGAAGGTATTATGTATCAGGGGAAACTAACAAGGTTATGGAAAATGGAGGGCAGTGTCGGATATAAATCCAACAAAAGATCAGGTGGTCGGCAAAGGATCTGATGTGAGTATCGGTACTCAACCAGAAGAAGAAGAAATGCAAAGGCATCAGTTTATGGAAATTATCTGGATAAGCCGAAGCTTAAATGCAAAGAGTTACAATTTCCAAAGTCGAGGAATCAGAGGCAGAGGCTCTGATAAAAAGATGAGCACGTTGAATTGAATTAGATGGCTAATCAATCAAGGATTGATTTACCGAGGACCAGCTCATGTTCGGAATAAGGTCTGAGCCGAAGGAGATAATTTTAGAAGGACCAACTAATGATTGCGTGCATTCACACTCATGTTGACTCAATAAGACCAAAATGACGGTGTCAAAGGGTAACGATGAATATTGCCAGGCATATGGAATTATCCATAATTCAGGCCGGCAAGGTAACCAACAGCAGTAGGCTGCAGAGGTCCTTCGGGAGATCGATTAACAATGGGAAGTGTGTTGCGAAACACTTGATCAACTAGGGATGAACGAATCCCTGGTAAGTAAGAGGATTTATTCATAGGTGTGATCAGGCGGAACAGGACTGCAAGGCAATAGGTTCCGAGAATTCTCGAAATGTCGGATAGTGTTACGATATGTCGGATAGAACCCGAGGGTACTGAGACGAATATAGGAACGACAGGTGTAGGTAGTTATCCTTTGGGGTTTAACGGTGGTCAGGGACTGCAAAGCAGTGGCATAATGGTCTCGGAAACTTCGTGGAGTACCTTCGGAGTCTTCTGATGGTGACACGCCACCTTCTGGAATAAGGAGGCTCTCCGGGGGAAACGGTTACGAGAACCTAATGGAGTTAGTAAAACTTAACCCGAGTAGACGAGAGAGAAGAGTCCCAGAGTATAGATGAGGAATAAAGGAAGCTACACCACCCAAGTGGCGACGTGGGGCCATAAGCCACACAGCCAAGTTAGTAAAACATTTTTGGACCTCTAGACTCGACTTCGACCAAGGAGTTGGAAAGGGGGTTCCTACAGGCAGTCGGCTCTGATACCAACCTGTGACGACCCCGGCCCGACCGTGCACTAATCATACACGCAAATGCACACGATCAAGCCTAAGGACTCACGTGAAGGAATCACAACACAACTCTAAAACATAAATAAATACATACAAGTTATATATTACAAGCCAGGGGCCTCGAGGGCTAGAATACATAACAAGTGTCACACACATAGTCAGCGGAAGCGTTAGGTACCTGGGTACAGATACAACACAGAAGAAGATAGGCCTTTTGCAAAGGCGGGGCAAAAGAAAAAGCTACGATCGAAAAGGCGCAGGCCTCCTGCCTGGGACCTCCGATCCTACTCCTGGTCGTCGTCCGCCGGCTCCTCGTAGGAGTACTCGCCGGCCGGGTAGTAGTAGTAGCCAGCCTCGGGCTGGTAGTAGTAGTCGTCAACCGGGGCTGCGGGCACCATGGCTCCGTCGTCTGGTTTATCATGCGGGTAGGACAAAAGAGGAAGCAAAGCAACCGTGAGTACTCATCCAAAGTACTCAGCAAGACTTACATCAGATCTATACTAGCAATGCATTATTTTCAAAGGAGGCTTTATGTGGGTGGACTAGACTGCAGAAAGCCAGAGTAGAGAGGGGAAAAGCCTAGTCCTGACGAAGACTAGCATCTTCAGCGTCTTGCAGCAATTAGAAGGGAGCAGAATAGTTTAACATAATATAAAGTGGTTATAGTGTTTGCAGCAACATCAACCTCATATCCCAAGTCACCAGTTCTAGTTGTACCGAAGTGGATACAACTCCGAGTGTCCGTTACCGTAGGACAGGCTATCGATAGATTGTTTCTTCCCTGCAGGGGTGCACCAAGTTACCCACCACGCTCGCTTAACTCCGGCCGGACACACCATCAGGTCGTGCCCGCCCTCGGCTAAACAATACGACGCAACCCGACCGGATACCGCCAGAGAGGATCGAGCACGTCGGACTAATCCTATGCCCCCGGGGGTCGGGGCCATTGCCCCGGACGCTCCGCACGTTGCGAGGACGTTCGGTAGCAGACCTAGCAACCCCTTATACAAGCGCAGTTGCATCCTAAGTCCAATCCGAACGGGCCGCTCAATCGCTGACGTCGTGACGACTCCGGCTGATGTATACGACGCAGAGCACCCACTCACACCCACGTGGTGGTTAGTGCTATCGGACCCGGAGGCCCCTCGGATCAAATATCCAAATCGCTTAGTGTATTGGGAGCGCGCGGTAACGAGCAGAGCCTACGATACTGTTGGCCCCGTCGTCCCGTCTCGAGGACTTGTGACAAGGACTGGAAATGACCGGCCACGCCTCGTAGTTATCTCGCGGGTACCCTCACTGGTCACCCGACTCCACAGCTCACGCCTCAAAGGCACTCGCGGGTACCCCTCTGGGTCAACCCGCCTCCATCCAACATGTGTAGTAGTAACTTCAAAGTGTCATCAGACGCACGATACCTCTGGCCGCACGCCTTTGTTCCTGGCGACGTCCGGCCTCGGGGATCGATACGTCTTTAAACACGGTATGGTAATCCATGGCATCCGTGTGGTTTTCATGCCGATGAGGAATCCGAGGAATCACCCTCGTTGGACTCCTATACGACAAGTCCCGTTAAGGTGGTACCGGAGGAATCACCCTCGGTGGTAATCACCATAGCGGATGCACGACAAAATCTAAGTCGGAAGTGGGAAGAGGAATCACCCTCGGTAACCCACAACGAGCTAGCTATACTACAGGGACAACATCGAAAGTGAGTTCGGAGGTATCACCCTCGTCACCCGATGTTAACTCTGCGGAGTCGAGCATATTAGGGGGGGGTTGTGAGGTGATGTGAAGAAGGTCAGGGGAAGGGGCTCGATCGCTTGATCGAGGCAAGGGTACTATGCGAGGCAACTACGAGAAAGCGGGACCACAGCAGTGCTACCCAACCTATACTAAGCAGTTTATGAATAATGACAGGTATCAACAGTTTAGCAAAAACAGGCTATGCAACAGTAATAGGAGCAGTAGCAGTAGCAGCAATTCTAATGCAAGAATAAGAGAGAATAGACATAGGCGATATCGGAAATGCTCAAGGGGGGGTTGCTTGCCTGGTTGCTCGGTAAATGAAAAGGAACAACGGCGGTGAAGTAGTCGATCACCAGGGCACCGTCAGCGGTCTCGGTGTCTACCGGGAAGAAAGGGGGAGAGGAAACAATATAAATACACAGTAACGTAAATAATCACAAAGCATGACGATCTAACGCAGTGCTACCGATAACGGAGAAGGGGAACCCATCCGGGAAAGTATTGCCGGTTCCAGACCTGTGTCGGACAGATTACCGGAGGGGGACGGTTGCAGGTTAGTGGTGTCAGAGTCAAGTGGCAACTGGGGTGCAGTGCAGGGTTGCCTAAAAACATGTCTAAGTCATATTAGTTATTTTTAGGAATTAACTGGAATTATTTACCGGGTGTATGTGCACTATTCATCTACCGGAAATAGGCTAAAAGTTGCGGGTTCACCTCCGTAGAGGGTCCCGACACGGAAACGGATAGCACGGTTAGAATCGTCTCGTCGTTCTGATCAACTTTCATGTAGAAAGTTTTTCGATCCGAGCTACGGTTTAAAAGTTATGAATTTCTAAAGTTTTAATCTATTTTCTGAATTTTCTGGATTTGTTTAAATTAATTAAATTTGAATTATCCAAAACAGTAGGAATACTTTTATACTCAGAGAGAGGTAGCCCTAGTGTATGGCATGTGGGTCCCAGAGGCTGACTCAGCAGCCCAGTCAGCAGATCTCATCCAAGGGAATAGTAACAGGGACCCCACCTGTCATTCTCAGAGGAGCTAACTGTAATTATTTTAACTAAACGGTGTTAATTAGCTGCGGGCCCCCTCTGTCAGTGACTATTTAGGGTGGTTAATTAGTGCTTAATTAAGCCAGTGATTAATTAACGTGTGGGGCCCGATTGTCAGTGGCTCACTGTGCCATGTCAGCGGGTTGACTTTGGTCAACCCTAGTCATAAGGAGGTCAGCGGGTCGCCTGGGCCCACCAGTCAGTGGCTAGAGGTGGGGTAGGCCGGACACGTCGGTGTGACGCCAGAGAGAGCTCCGGCGAGCTCTCCCGCGGCGGCTCTTCGCCGGAGATGAGCGGAAACGCGGTACAGGGGGTCTCCGGGCCCGCGGTTTGGCCCTACGGGTGCGGCTCGGCGTTGCGCACGCGATGGTGACGTCGGCCGGCGCCGGGGATGGCCGGAGCGTTGCCGGAGACGAGCAGGGGCGGAGACTGAGCTCGGTCGTTGATAGAAACGAGGACACGGGCGTGCACGCGACAAACGGAGGCGCTGAACCGCTCCTACGCAGCACTACGATCTCGGTGGCGCGCTCGAATGAGCTCGAGGAGCATCTGGACTAGGGCACGGAGCTCAGCGGCGGCGTTAGAGCTATGGCGGCGGCATTCACTATACGAGCTCGTAATCGAGCGTAACAGAGAGGGACTCCGAATGGAAGGCTCACCGCGGAGCGCACGTTGGCTCGGTGACAACTTAGACGTGCAGGGGCGAGGTAGATCGGCGCGGCAACGCCCGGCGTCTAGAGGTAGAAGACGACCCGATTCGGACGCGGTGGTGGCTCCCGGCTTGGTCCGGTGGTCGAGAGTGATGAGGTAGCCGGCGGCGATGCTCCCCGACACTGCGGCAGGTCGTGCGGTGGCCGGTGGCCATGTGGGCAAGCGGCGGCGGCGGCGACTGTGTTCGGGGAGGGGGGAAAAGGAGAAGGGCGAGCGAGGGAGAGGAAAGAGGGGAGCCAGGGGGTTCAGGGAGAGCGAGGTGGCGTCGGGGTGCCCTTATCCCCTCCGGCCAACTACCCTGCCGCCGTGGCGGCCGACGAACGGAGCGACGCGCCCACAGCCATGGCGAGCGCGACAGCGGGGCAGGAGCAGGTGGACGAAGCGATATTTGGGCTGGGCCGTGACGGTTAGCTAGATGGGCCAATATGCACAGTGTAATTCTCCTTCTGTTCTACTGCAAAGAAAAGAATAGCCCCTGTTGCATTTTATATTGGCACCAATAGAATTTTGTTTCAACTGAAACTTGAAACAAAAAATTAGTGAGCAATATTGTGAGGCTGCTCAAAAAGTTTCAGGGCACTTGGGAATGTCTAAGCATTTTTTTGAAAAAGGAAGGACTAAAATAAATGCTGCTGGACCTCTGAAATAATTTCCAGGGGCAAAATTGAGTGGATTTGTTTATCCACTGTATTTAGCATTGCAAATGATCATGACATGGCCTGATTAAGAGGTGATCACTGTGGTGAGAAACTGGGGATGTTACACGTTCTTCCTCCAGGAGGTCGACTGCATCTTGACGGCCTGCTCTGCTTCTGCTTCGGTGAAGAGTTCAACTCTAGTTGCGTTGTTCAACAAATCACTCGGCAACACAGCCTCAGCGCCATAGACCATGAAGAAGGGGGTACGGTCAATCAACCGGTTCGGAGTCGTCCTCAGCCCCCATAAGACAGACGGTAGTTCAGTCACCCAAGCTCCAGCGGCATGCTTGAGATCGCGCATCAGTCGCAGTTTTAGGCCTTGAAGGATCAAACCATTTGCTCTTTCTGCTTGTCCATTGGACTGCGGATGCGCTACAGACGCGTAGTCGACCCGAGTACCTTGGGAGGAACAGAAGGCTCTAAATTCGTCCGAGTCAAAGTTGGAGCCGTTATCCATGATAATGTTGTGGGGGACTCCATATCTGAATATCAATTCTCGGATGAAGCTGATGGCGGTGCTCGAGCCGAGGTTCTTGATGGGCTTGGCCTCGATCCATTTGGTAAACTTGTCGACTGCCACGATCAAGTGAGTGAATCCGCTCCTGCCGGTCTTGAAGGGCCCGACCATGTCCAATCCCCAAATGGCAAACGGCCAAACCAACGGGATGGTCTTCAAGGCAGACGCAGGTTTGTGAGACATGTTGAAGTAGAACTGGCAGCCTTCGCACTTGTCGACGATATCCTTTGCCATCTCATTCGCTTGGGGCTAGTAGAATCCAGCTCGGTATGCCTTGGCCACGATAGTCCGAGAGGAAGCGTGGTGGCCACAAGTTCCTGATTGTATCTCATTTAGAATCATTCGACCTTCTTCAGGGGTGATGCAACACTGAGCGACTCCTGTGACGCTTTCCCTATAGAGCCGACCCTGTATGACAGTGAAGGCTTTGGATCAACGAACGATCTAACGCGCCTCCTCTTCATCCTCTGGGAGTTCTTGCCTGAGCAAGTATGCTATGTACATCACAGTCCAGTCGGGTGTGATCACCAGGACCTCCATGATTAAGTCGACCATTGCAGGAACTTCAACCTCAGTCGGATCGGACGCACTTATCGGCTGTGGGGGCTCCTCTGTGATGGGATCCTCTTTGACTGACGGGGTGTGCAAATGCTCTAAGAACACATTCTTGGGTATAGGTTTCTGAGTGGACCCTATCTTCGCGAGATCATCAGTAAGCTGGTTCTTGATTCTGGGCACGAGGTGGAGCTCTAAACCTTCGAATTTCTTTTCCAGCTTTCGCACTGCACTGCAGTAACTGGTCGTTGCTGGGCTTCTGACGTCCCACTCCTTCATCACCTGATTGATCACTAAGTCTGAGTCGCAGTATACCATCAGGCGACGGACGCTGAGTGAGATGGCCCTACACAACCCGTATAAAAGCGTCTCGTATTCAGCTTCGTTGTTTGAAGAATCGAAGTGGATTTGAAGGACATAACTGAGTTTGTCGCCTCTGGGGGACACCAAGACCACACCTGCACCAGATCCGTCCAGTGATCCGGCTGGATATGAGTCGGTTGTTCTTGTTCGATCCATTCGGCCACAAAATCTGCTATTGCCTGAGACTTGATAGCTTTCTTCGCCTCAAACATGATATCTAACGGAAGGAGTTCAATTGCCCATTTGGCCACTCGACCGGTTGCATCACGATTGTTCAGAATTTCTAATAATGGGGCGTCGCTGACGACTGAAATTGAATGATCCAAGAAGTAATGAGCAACTTTCTTTGCGGTTAAGTAAATCCCATAGACAAGCTTCTGGTAATGCGGGTATCTTTGCTTGGAGGGAGTCAATACTTCAGAAATGTAATAGATTGGGCGTTGGACTTTGTAGGCTTTGCCTTCTTCTTCCCGCTCGACCGAGAGTACAATGCTGACAACTTGTTCGGTGGCTGCGATGTACAGTAAAAGAGGCTCTTGGCTGACTGGGGCAGCAAGCACCAGCTGGGTGGAAAGCAAGGATTTGAGCTCCTCAAACTCTGCTTCAGCTTCAGAATTCCACTCGAACTTTTCAGACTCCTTCATCAGTCGGTAGAGAGGTAATGCCTTCTCACCGAGACAAGAAACGAACCGACTCAATGCGGCCAAGCAACCAGTTAGCTTCTAGACGTCGTGTACACGCAAGGGGCGCTTCATTCGGAGGATGGCACTGACTTTCTCTGGGTTGGCATCGATTCCTCGTTCAGAAACAAGGAAACCGAGTAACTTGCCGCCTGGAACTCCGAATGTACATTTCCACAGGTTGAGCTTGAAATCATAGCTTCTTAGGTTTGCGATTGTCTCAGCGAGGTCAGTCAGTACGTCGGAACCTTTGCGCGACTTGACCACGATGTCATCCATGTATGCTTCCATGTTCCGACTGATTTGCTTCAGCAGACACTTTTGAATCATGTGCATGAAGGTAGCACCGGCATTCTTGAGACCTAAAGGCATGGTGACATAACAAAAACACCCGAATGGGGTGATGAAGGATGTCTTGATTTCGGCAGGTCCAAACAGTCGGATCTGATGGTACCCGGAATATGCGTCCAGAAAAGACAAACGCTCGCATCCCATAGTGGAGTGGACTATTTGATCGATGCGGGGGAGAGGGAAATGATCTTTTGGGCAGGCTCGATTGATATGCTTGAAATCGATGCACATGCGGAGGGATTTGTCCTTTTTGGGGACCATGACCACATTGGCGAGCCACTCGGAGTGGTAGATCTCGCGGATGAACTCAGCTGCCAGAAGCCGAGCCATCTCTTCGCCAATTGCTTTCCTCTTCTCCGTGGCGGACCGACGGAGATATTCCTTCACGGGTTTCACTTTTGGATCGAATCGCAAATGGTGCTCAGCCAGTTCCCTGGGTACACCTGGTATGTCGGATGATTTCCATGCGAAGATGTCCCAGTTCTCACGGAGGAACTGGATGAGCGCTTCTTCCTATTTCTGTCGAGTGTAGTTTAGATGTGGGCGGGAGCTGCATTGGGGTCGGTGGGGTGAATGTGCACAGGCTTCGTCTCTCCCGCCGACTAGAATGCTGACTGGGAAGCTGACTTCTTAGCACGCAACAAATCACTCGGATCCACATTCTTTTAGTACTCCGTCATCGCCCCAGCTGCCATCTGCTCGTCAGCAATTTCGAGCCTTTCTGGAAGCACTTTTCTGCCTTCTGCCGGTTCCCTGTGACGGTTATCACGCCTTTAGGCCCCGACATCTTCAGTTTGAGGTACACATAGCACGGTCGAGCCATAAAACGGGCGTAGGCGGGCCTGCCCAGAATGGCATGATAAGCGATGTGGAAGTCCACCACCTCGAACGTTAGCTTCTCTTTGCGGAAGTGTTTCGAATCGCCAAAAACCACATCGAGGGAAATCTGACCAAGTGAGTCGGCTTTCTTTCCGGGGATGACCCCGTGAAATCTCATGTTGCTCTCACTTAGCTTGGATATCGGAATGCCCATCCCTCGGAGGGTTTCAGCGTACATTATATTTAGGCCACTACCGCCATCCATCAGACCTTTGGTCAATCGAGTACCATCGACAACTGGTTTGACCATCAACGCCTCCCGCCCAGGGTTTGCAATGTGCGCGGGGTGGTCGGACAGGTCGAATGTAATGGGAGTCTTAGACCACTTTAGGTGCGTCGTTGTTACCGGAGCAACCATGTTGACTTCTCTATTGATAACTTTCAGTCGACTCTTGCTTTCGACCTCAGCAAAAATCATCAAGGTGGAGTTGATCTGGGGGTAACTTCCATCCCCTTCTTTGTCCTCGGTCTCCTCTTGTAGCGACCAGACCTCAAACAGTCTGATCTCTGTGCATCAGTGTCATCCCTGGATCAGTAATGCTGACACGCACAGTACTTGAAGGATTTATAACAGAGTGGCAATCACACACTTATTACATCGATAGTCCAACGATGAATTTATTACAAATAATATGGCTGAAGGCCATCTAACACGATAACAGCGGAAGGCTTGGAAGATAATTAAGTGAGTCCATCAACTCCAGCGGCATCACTGAGTATAGAACCACAACCTAAAAAGGGGCATCTTACTCGTCGTCTGAAAAGTCTGCAACATGAAACGTTGCAGCCCGAAAACGGGTCAGCACATGGAATATGCTGGCTAGGTAACACAAGAGAATGCAATGAAAGTAAGGCTATACTATATGCATATTTGGCTGGTGGAAAGCTCTATGGTTATGTTTTTGCATAAAGCCAATTTTTCCCTACTTCAAAGGAATAGATTTTAATTAACTATCATGGTAGTTGAAACATCGTTGAGAAGATCGACATCCTCTCAACCCCAATTAAAATAATCATTAAACCCAACAATATTAATTAAAGTAACATGATGAGATTCACATGATAATCCAAGTACTAGATACTCAAGACGTCCATAACCAGGGACACGGCTAATCATGATCAGTTTGTACACTCTACAGAGGTTTGTGCACTTTTCCCCACAAGACTCGATCGCCTCCGTTTGGTTTCTCGCACTGCATGGTGTTTGAGAAATGGATGACCGAGACACAGTCTTTCCGAAGAGGTCCCCTTAACCAGATAGATAGGCCGGTACACCTACAAAACCCACTACATCTGCTAGCCCATCATGGAAAGGTTTCCCACAACTTACTCAACTATGCCAGAGCCCATATTGGCATGTGGCTGCACACGGAAGTTTCTAGTATGAAAAAGCTCATGATCCCTTTGAGCCTGGGTGGCGGTCCAAAAGAAAAACAGGCAATCACTGGAATACCCAGATGCCTCAATCCACCAAGATGTGTATTAATGTTGCCACCTTAAGTTGAACCATTAATTAACAATCTCACATCTGTCATGGATTTCACTCACCCAATCCACGTCTACGAGCATAGCATGTCCTAGCAGCAAACGTAGAAGTAACTCCCAAGGGTTTGAATGTAATGCAGGTAATAGGTACTACCTCAAACTACTTCCCAATCCCACAAATTAATTAATACTACTCATGCAATGTGTGAGGGTTGGACTAATGCAATGAAAACTGGGTAATTGGAAAGTATGATCAAAGTGTTACTTGCCTTGCTGATGATCCGCAAAACCTAGAGACTCAAAGTAGCAAGCGGCACACTACGGGTACTCTATCACAATCAAACAAGCATACAATAAGTACTTAACTAATGCACGGGTAAAACTCAAATAAGAGATCTAACCAGAAAGTTCAACTTAAGAACTCCGGTTTGCAAAAATAATCAACTCGAAAGAAGCAACGAAACTCAAACTGCAAAAGAAACGAGCTCCGGTTTACTAGTTGGCCTAAAGTCAAATTTTACAGTAGCCAAAATCTTGTGCAAGTTGATTAAACGTAAAGAGGGCATCGAGACGAAGATCTGGGATTTTGAATCACCTGATTCCGACTCTCGAGCTAAAAGAAAACGCGAAACAAGATCAGGGCAGAAATCACGATCGGAATAATCGCGGATAAATACCCCGAAAAAGAAAAGCGACGAACAGGCTAACGAACGAACGTTCGCTGTCTGCGGTTAACTAACGAAAACCGTTCGTTAAAACGAACGTACAAACGAACGTCCGCTAAATAACTAAACCGACGAAAAACCGAACCGATCTATTCTAAAAAAACAGATCTACGGTTTTTTTAAAAAACCGAGCGGTTCTAAAAAAACGACATCTACCTCGCGAACTCCGGCGAGACGGTAGCGGCGGGGCGGCGGTCCGGCAACGGGGCGGCGGGTGGTGCGGCGGCGGCGGCGGCAGCATGCGGCGGCGGGGCGGCGGGGCAGCAGGCGGCGGCGCGGGGCTGCGGCGGCGCGGGCGGCGGACGGCGGCGGCGGCGGCAGGCGGCGAGTTATAAAGCCCAGAGTCCTGGGCTAGTAAGACTCCTAGTCGGTTTCCCTTTTTTTTTTCTAAATAGAGTCCCGGCGCAGAAAAACTAACGAAATAAATACCAAACGGACTCCAAAATTCCCGAAATAAATTTTCACCGTCCTCTAATAATATTTAGGACAAAGTGAACATTTTTCCCGGACCTAAATGCAATTTTGAAAAACACGCATTTTTCCTATGCAAATAAATTCGCAAATAAATCCAGAAAAATACCAAAAGTGATTTTTACATTTTTCCTCCAATATTTCTGTTATTTTGGAGAAGTCATATTATCTCCGCTCATATTTTGTATTTAGAAATATTTTTAGGACAGAAAAATAATTAGAATCACACTGTCCTCGTACCGGTATTCGAGCGAGCTCAAATACGAAAACGGTAAAATTCCCAACTCTCTTCGTAGGTCCTTGAGTTGCTTAGAATTTCGAGGAACGCCACAACCAAAAATGCAAAAACATGGAATGCAAATATGATCTACGTATAACATTCCAAATTGAAAATTTGGAATGTTACAAACCTACCCCCCTTAGAATGAATCTCGCTCTCGAGATTCGACTTGGCTAGAGAACAGGTGTGGGTGGTCATCTTCTCATTCCCAGGTGGCTTCTTCCTCGGTGTGGTGACTCCACTAAACTTTGCAAAACTTGATAACCTTATTGCGGGTGACTCTGCTCGAAAATTCGAGAATCTTAACAGGCTTCTCCTCGTAAGTCAGATCACTGTCCAACTGAATTGCTTCCAGGGGTACCGTGTCTCTAAGCGGTATATCGGCCATCTCCGCATGGCACTTCTAAAGCTGCGAAACGTGAAACATGTCGTGCACTCCTGACAATCCTTCGGGCAACTCCAACTTATAGGCAACCTCTCCCATGCGTTCCAAAACACGGTAAGGTCCTACAAATCTCGGGGCTAACTTCCCTTTAACTCCGAAACGTTTAACTCCTCGCAGAGGCGACACTCTCAAGTACGCTCTGTCTCCGATCTCATAGGCTATCTCCTTGCGCTTCGAGTCTGCATAACTCTTCTGCCTGGACTGAGCTGCCTTCAGTCTATCTCGAATCAACTTCACCTTCTCCTCAGACTCTTTGATTAAGTCTGGTCCAAACAACTGTCGGTCTCCAACTTCATCCCACATCAACGGTGTTCGGCATCTCCTTCCATACAATGCCTCGAACGGTGCCATCTTCAAACTGGCTTGGTAACTATTGTTGTTGAGAACTCCGCGTAGGGCATGTTGTTATCCCAACTAGATCCGTAATCTAATGCACAGGCTCTCAGCATATCTTCCAAAATCTGATTGACTCTCTCCGTCTGTGCATCTGTCTGCGAATGAAAAGCTGTGCTAAACTCTAGTCTGGTACCCAAAGTTTCATGTAACTGATTCCAGAACTTTGAGGTAAACTGGGTTCCTCTATCTGATACGATGCTCCTCGGAACTCCATGCAGACATACAGTTCGGGTCATGTATATCTTTGCCAACTTTGCACTGGTATATGTGGTTTTCACAGGGATAAAGTGGGCTACCTTCGTCAATTGGTCCACTACTACCCAGATTGAATCATATCCTGCTTTGGTCCTGGGCAATCCGGTGATAAAATCCATGCCAAGCTTCTCCCACTTCCATTCGGGTATTGGCATAGGTTGTAACAATCCTGCTGGCTTCTGGTGTTCTGCCTTTACTCTTTGACATACATCGCAAACTGCTACATATTCCGCGATATCTTTCTTCATACCGGTCCACCAGAAAATGTCCTTCAAATCCAAATACATCTTAGTATTTCCTGGGGGAATCGATTATGGTGAATCATGGGCCTCCTGTAAAATCAACTTCCTGATCTCCGGGTTATTGGGCACATAGATTCGATCCTCAAACCATAGGGTGTCGTGTTCATCCTCACGAAAAGCTTTAGCTCTTCCTTCGCTCATCCTCTCCTTTATAGCGACAACCTCCTTGTCAGCTTTCTAAGCTTCTCTGATTTTATCATCAGGGTAGACTGGATTTCTAGTGTTGCTACATAGCCTCTCGGAACTATCTCCAAACGTAGTTCTCGTAGGTCCTCGGCTAACTCCTTTGGAAGTTCTGCCATCATTAAGATATTGACATGGCTCTTACGGCTTAGCGCATCAGCTACTACGTTAGCCTTTCCGGGATGATAATGCAATCTCATGTCATAATCCTTAATGAGTTCCAGCCATCTCCTTTGCCTAAGATTCAGCTCCTTCTGAGTGAATATATACTTCAAACTCTTGTGATCCGTATATACTTCACAATGGTTTCCAATGAGAAAATGTCTCAACGTCTTCAATGCATGCACTATGGCTGCTAACTCCAAATCGTGGGTGGCATAGTTCAGCTCATGAGATTTTAGTTGTCGTGAAGCATACGAAACAACTCTTCCTTCCTGCATAAGAACAGCTCCAAGTCCTCGACGTGAAGCGTCGCAGTACACCTCATAATCCTTATGTTGATCTGGCAGAATCAACACAGGGGATGAGACTAACCTTTTCTTTAATTCCTGGAAACTGGCCTCACATTCTTCTGTCCAACTGAACTTGGTGTCCTTCTTTAACAACTCCGTCATTGGCTTTGCAATCCTTGAGAAATTCTCAATAAATCTCCGGTAGTATCCTGCAAGTCCAAGAAAACTCCGAATCTCTCCAACTGTTGTTGGTGCTTCCCAATGGGTCACAGTGTCCACCTTAGCAGGATCTACTGCTATTCCTTCTCCGGATATAACATGTCCGAGGAATCCGACTTCCTTCAACCAAAACTCGCATTTGCTAAACTTGGCATATAACTGATGTTCTCTAAGCTTCTCCAACACCAAACACAAATGCTCTGCATGATCCTCTTCATCCTTCGAGAAGATCAATATATCATCTATGAACACTACGACGAACTTATCCAAATACTCCATAAACACTTTGTTCATCAGGTTCATAAAGTATGCCGATGCGTTCGTCAGACCAAACGACATGGCTGTATACTCGTACAACCCATACCTAGTGGTAAAGGCCGTCTTAGGTATATCCTGCTCTCGGATCTTCAATTGATGGTACCCTGACCACAGATCGATCTTGGAAAATATCTTAGCTCCTTGCAATCTATCGAACAGATCATTGATCATCGGCAATGGGTACTTGTTCTTGATCATTACTTCATTCAGTCCTCGGTAATCAACAACCATTCTTAACGATCCATCCTTCTTCTCCACTAAGAGTACTGGCGAACCCCAAGGCGAAGAACTTGGGCGTATGAATCCTTTATCCAGTAACTCCTTAATCTGTTTCTTTATCTCCTCCAATCCTTTGCGGGCATCCTATATGGTCTCTTAGAAATTGGCCCGGTGCCAGGCAAAAGTTCAATCAAAAATTCTATATCTCTATCCGGTGGCATGCCAGGTAACTCCTCTGGAAACACATCCGGATAATCCTTCACTACCGGCACTTCCTCCTGAACAACTCCCGTGAGAGAATGTACTTGAGTCCTTGTAGGCGAATGCCTAGATACATACTTAATCCTTTTTCCCTTCGGGGTGGTGAGTAAAATAGATTTACTGGCACAGTCAATGTTACCTCCATACTTCGATAGCCAATCCATACCTAATATCACATCCAATACTTGTGACTCCAGAACTATTAGGTCAGAGGGGAAAGTATGGCGTCCTATGATCAATGGCGTCTGAAAACATCCTTGGTGTGCCATATACTCTGCTCCAGGTGAACTTACTAACATGGGGGTCTTAAGAACTTGGGTGGACATCCTATGTCTATTTACGAATCCCCTTGAAATATATGAATGCGATGCACCAGTATCGAAAAGAACTATTGCGGTAAATGTCTTAACCAAAACTTACCGACAACAGCATATGGTTGCTCTTCTACCTTCTCCACGGTCACGTGGTTCACTTGTCCTTTGTTGAACGGGTTGGGCTTCTTCGCGGCGCTTCCATTGCCGTTCCCATTCTTAGCTTCTGGGCATTCATTGGCATAATGTCCATTCTTCCCGCACTTGTAACAGGTGGCATGGCTGAAATCCTTCTTGGTGGGTGTGGACGGTGTAGGGAGGTTCTGGTTTCCATCGGCTCCATTCCCATTTCCATTGCCATTCTTGGTGCCATTGTGATTGTGCGAGCTACCTCCTCCATGGGTATGCTGAAACTGTCCTACTGTTTTAGGGGTAAAACGGGGCTTCTGCTGAGCTCCAGAATTATACTTTCCTTGCCCATACTTCCTTTTGCGACTTTTAATCTGTTGATGCTTCCTTTCAATCATTAGGGTGCGATCAACCAGCTCCTGGTAGTTATTGAAAGTTGCCACCATCAACTGTACACTCATCTCATCATTCAGCCCTTCCATGAATCTCTCCTGCTTAGTGGCATCTGTGGCCACATCATCTAGGGCATGACGAGATAGGGTACTAAACTCATCCACGTACTGGGACACAGTACGGTTGCCTTGGCGTAAATTGCGAAACTCCTGCTTCTTCATACTCATTGCTCCGGTTGAGACATGGGCGGTACGAAAAGCTTGCTGAAACTGATCCCAAGTCACATTGGCTACGGGATAAGTGGCTGTGTAATTCTCCCACCATGCTGCGGCTGGTCCAGACAACTGGTGTGCGGCAAATCGCACCTTCTCAGCATCCGAGCAATTGGCGGTGGTCAAATCCCTTCCAATCTTGCGTAGCCAGTCATCAGCCACTATTGGTTCGATGCTGCTAGCAAACACGGGTGGGTGCAACCTTAAGAAACGTGTCAGGTTGTCCACGGGTGGTGGTGGTGGAGGGTTGTTGTTGTTGTTCTGGTTGTTCTGAGTGTTCTGAACAAGAAGTTGCATCAGGGTGTTCTGCTGCTGGATCAACTGAGTGAGCTCAGGGGGAAACTCAAATTCACGTCTTGGAGGCATCTGATGGGTGTAGAGGGAAGAGATTAGAATAGAAAAGAGGTCTAAGGGAAATCACTACCCATATGCACATGAGACAAACACACAATCAATTCACACCAATCAATTTCAAACAAGGTCTTACAAATCTAACTATCGTTACAAGAGTGCTCTAAAAACTAATATATGGAGGTAAACTACTAGTCACAGGGAGGTCATCTACAAATATTGATCGGCAGAGGATTCCATAATATCTGCTCCAGTTTCATCTTCATAATCTTCATCCTTGCTATCATCAGCTTCCGAATCCGTGTCATCTATGATGATATAGTCTTCCGGTGGTATCTCCTTGGGTTCTTCTTCCTCGTCTTCTTCTCCCATGAGTATCCCTAACTTCCGGGTCAAATCATCATTCTTCTCCACAAGTATCTTCATCTCCTCCTCATATCCGTCGCGTGTAGACTTGAGTTCTTCTTCTAGCTCCAAATTCCTATTTAGGGCCTTCTTCAAATCTATCATCCCAGCACACATATGGTGCTCCTGGCGACGAATGTGGTGGTTCAACTCCTGTATGAATGCTGCAATGGATATACCCTTCCGGGTGCTGATCATATCCCAATTCTCATCTCGGCGTCCACAAATCTGGTAGATAGTGTCCTTTAGCTCCTGGTTGTAGACTTCTCCAATCCTTCCCATAGCAATGTGGGCTGCCATGCTCCTTCCTAGGCTCCATGTGGGTGCATTAAAGGAAAATGCTATGAGTGAGGTGACGGGTGCGAACGTCCTTCCTAGAACTTGAGCTTGATTCAACCAACGCTCCTCCTCGGGTAGAGTGGCATTGTAGGTTCCGGTGAAACTTGGTAATCCAATGTTGAGATATCTTGTGACTTCCTTCAGGTGTCGTCCAAAGGGTGTTTCTTCATCCGGTTGCATGAACTTGTGCTTTGCTTCCACCATCCTAAAGAGTAGAAAAGATGAGGAGTCAGAAGAGAGAAGAGTGAATTGTGCTCTAGGGCTTGTCTTAGTGGTCGTGTCCTACAGTCAGCGTGTGCTCTGATACCATCTTGTAGCGACCAGACCTCAAACAGTCTGATCTCTATGCATCAGTGTCATCCCTGGATCAGTAATGCTGACACGCACAGTACTTGAAGGATTTATAACAGAGTGGCAATCACACACTTATTACATCGATAGTCCAACGATGAATTTATTACAAATAATATGGCTGAAGGCCATCTAACATGATAACAGCGGAAGGCTTGGAAGATAAGTGAGTCCATCAACTCCAGCGGCATCACTGAGTATATAACCACGACCTAAAAAGGGGCATCTTACTCGTCGTCTGAAAAGTCTGCAACATGAAACGTTGCAGCCCGAAAACGGGTCAGCACATGGAATATGCTGGCAAGGTAACACAAGAGAATGCAATGAAAGTAAGGCTATACTATATGCATATTTGGCTGGTGGAAAGCTCTATGGTTATGTTTTTGCGTAAAGCCAATTTTTCCCTACTTCAAAGGAATAGATTTTAATTAAATATCATGGTAGTTGAAACATCGTTGAGAAGATCGACATCCTCTCAACCCCAATTAAAATAATCATTAAACCCAACAATATTAATTAAAGTAACATGATGAGATTCACATGATAATCCAAGTACTAGATACTCAAGACGTCCATAACTGGGGACACGGCTAATCATGATCAGTTTGTACACTCTACAGAGGTTTGTGCACTTTTCCCCACAAGACTCGATCGCCTCCGTTTGGTTTCTCGCACTGCATGGTGTTTGAGAAACGGATGACCGAGACACAGTCTTTCCGAAGAGGTCCCCTTAACCAGATAGATAGGCCGGTACACCTACAAAACCCACTACATCTGCTAGCCCATCATGGAAAGGTTTCCCACAACTTACTCAACTATGCCAGAGCCCATATTGGCATGTGGCTGCACATGGAAGTTTCTAGTATGAAAAATCTCATGATCCCTTTGAGCCTGGGTGGCGGTCCAAAAGAAAAACAGGCAATCAGTGGAATACCCAGATGCCTCAATCCACCAAGATGTGTATTAATGTTGCCACCTTAAGTTGAACCATTAATTAACAATCTCACATCTGTCATGGATTTCACTCACCCAATCCACGTCTACGAGCATAGCATGTCCTAGCAGCAAACGTAGAAGTAACTCCCAAGGGTTTGAATGTAATGCAGGTAATAAGTACTACCTCAAACTACTTCCCAATCCCACAAATTAAATAATCCTACTCATGCAATGTGTGAGGGTTGGACTAATGCAATGAAAACTGGGTAATTAGAAAGTATGATCAAAGTGTTACTTGCCCTATTGATGAACCGCAAAACCTAGAGACTCAAAGTAGCAAGTGGCGCACTACGGGTACTCTATCGCAATCAAACAAGCATACAATAAGTACTTAACTAATGCACGGGTAAAACTCAAATAAGAGATCTAACCAGAAAGTTCAACTTAAGAACTCCGGTTTGCAAAAAGAATCAACTCGAAAGAAGCAACGAAACTCAAACTGCAAAAGAAACGAGCTCCGGTTTACTAGTTGGCCTAAAGTCAAGTTTTACAGTAGCCAAAATCTTGTTCAAGTTGATTAAATGTAAAGAGGGCATCGAGACGAAGATCTGGGATTTTGAATCACCTGATTCCGACTCTCGAGCGAAAAGAAAAACGCGAAACAAGATCAGGGCAGAAATCGCGATCGGAATAATCGCGGATAAATACCCCGAAAAAGAAAAGCGACGAACAGGCTAACGAACGAACGTTCGCTGTCTGCGGTTAACTAACGAAAACCGTTCGTTAAAACGAACGTACGGATGAACGTCCGCTAAATAACTAAACCGACGAAAAACCGAACCGATCTATTCTAAAAAAAAACAAATCTACGGTTTTTTTTTTCAAAAACCGAGCGGTTTAAAAAAAACGGCATCTACCTCGCGAACTCCGGCGAGACGGCAGCGGCGGGGCGGCGGTCCGACGACGGGGCGGCGGGGCGGCGGGTGGTGCGGCGGCGGCGGGGCGGCGGGGCAGCAGGCGGCGGCGCGGGGCTGCGGCGGCGCGGGCGGCGGACGGCGGCGGCGGCGGCAGGCGGCGAGTTATAAAGCCCAGAGTCCTGGGCTAGTAAGACTTCTAGTCGGTTTCCCTTTTTTTTTTCTAAAAAGAGTCCCGGCGCAGAAAAACTAACGAAAGAAAATACCAAACGGACTCCAAAATTTCCGAAATAAATTTTCACCATCCCCTAATAATATTTAGGACAAAGTGAACATTTTTCTCGGACCTAAATGCAATTTTGAAAAACGCGCATTTTATCTATGCAAATAAATTCGCAAATAAATCCAGAAAAATACCAAAAGTGATTTTAACATTTTTCCTCCAATATTTCTGTTATTTTGGAGAAGTCATATTATCTTCGCTCATATTTTGTATTTAGAAATATTTTTAGGAGAGAAAAATAATTAGAATCACACTGTCCTCGTACCAGTATTCGAGCGAGCTCAAATACAAAAACGGTAAAATTCCCAACTCTCTCCATAGGTCCTTGAGTTGCTTAGAATTTCGAGGAACGCCACAACCAAAAATGCAAAAACATGGAATGCAAATATGATCTATGTATAACATTCCAAATTGAAAATTTGGGATGTTACACCTCTGATTCCTTCTCTTTCTCAGCGGGTTGGTCTTTCTGGAAATTCTGAAATAGGAGCTGACACTGTCGAGTGGTATGCTTGGGGTAAACCAAGTTCCCCTCTTCATATTTCTTCATGTGAATAGGACACGGTAGGTCGAGCACGTCATTCCGTGCTTGATATTTCACTTTCTTGGGGATCCAAGGGCCGTTAGGCTTTCCCTTGCCTTTCCCTTGGGTAACGACCACCGCTTCACCTGGAACTGCTGGCTCTGCTTTGCGCTTCGGCTTCCGGTTGGAATTCTGGTCATCTTGGCCGACTGGTTTCTTGCCTCTAGGGAGTCGATCGGCCTCTTCTCCATTAGCATACTGACTGGCTATTTCCATCATCCGAGTAAGGGTTATCTCCTGTCCGACCGAACTTCAAGTTCAGCTCTCTGTATTGCACGCCCTCCTTGAAGGCGCAGCCTGCTTGATGCTCGGACACGTTTTCCACCATGTGATGCAAGGTGGTCCACCTTTGGATGTAATCTCTCAGGGTTTCTTTCGGCTTCTGAACGCAATGTTGTAACTCTGCCAGCCCTGCAGGTCGTTTGCAGGTGCCCTCGAAGGTTCTGACAAACACTCGGGCCAGCTCTTCCCAGCTGTAAATGCTCCCAGGGGCCAACTGATTTAGCCACGCCCGGGCCGAGCTGTCTAACATCAGGGGGAGATGCTTCATAGCCAATTCATCATTGTCGCCACTGATCTGCACGGCTACATAGTAATCCTCTAGCCAAGTGTCCGGCTTCGACTGGCCGGTGAACTTTCTTACCCCCGCTGCCACTCTGAAGTTGGGGGGAATCTCAGCGGGCCTAATAGCATTGCCGAAACACTCAGGCCCACAGACAGACGCTCGGCTGCCATTCGGACGATCTCTGCCTTGTTCTTCTCTGTATGCTCGGTTCCTGTCGACCAGGCCTTGCACGGGAATCGATCTTGCATCAAAACCGGGTCTTCTGGGATCTGGGGGGATCCTCCGCTCGTCGTCACGCAGACGCCTGCCATCATGTCGCCTGGGCGAGTACGATCCGCTTCCCGGAGGAGGCGTAGGCACTTGGCGGCGATCATTGTGGCCGGATCGACGATCAAACTGTTCATCATCCGACCCAGATGTTGCTCTTGACGGGGCCCACAACCCTCGCGCCCCGGAGGCGATCTTGGGCTGTGAGCTGACCAGACGGTGTCTGCCGCCACTGATCTGCTGTGAATTCTGTTACGCGACTGAGAGACGGCCGCGTTTTGCTCTCCTGCTGTCCGGAGCAGTGCCCGAATCTGCTGCAAGCCTCTCCCAGCCTCCGACTGAGACGGCTGGATCGAATCTGCGATGCAGGCCATAGCCGCGAGGTTCTGTATCGGTGCACGGAATACCTGAGGTTCGTGCGGGAACGATTACCGCAGCCGTCGACTGGATTCGGGAATCAGTCGGCAGGCCCGATCATTGAGTGAACGCTGGAGATTTTCCAGTCGCGTGCGCTCATCCACGGTGGCTAGGCGCGTGGCCTCTAGAGCTCGAGCTTCGGGAGAATCTCCCACGATAGGGGTGTAAAGTACGTCTTCGTTGTAGTGGCAGAGCTCTTACCTTTGCTCGGCGGTGAGGGGCTGGGGTATGTACCCATTGTGGTCATACAATTGACCGTCGTTGCTGTCGTCATTTCCACCGCAAGGGTACCCCAACGGACTGCGCCGTGAGTCGACCATGAGGACCTCAGCCGCGGGGTCGCTGCTCCCGCACTCGGAAAGCGCGTCTACGGACCCAGTCGATGGATCAACCGGCCCGTAGTGGTATTCGTCGGGCTTGATGGCCGTTACTTGAGGGATGGCCGTCTGGCGAGCCACCGCGTGCTTCACCCACCGCTGGAGCCGCGACCGACCGGATCGCTTGCGGCGGCGTCCAACGGGGACGACAGACGATGAAGGAGCCGATCGATACTGAGTCAACGGCTGCCGGAGAAGGACACCGCAGGCGTCGGCATGGAAGTGTGCTGCCCCGTGGACGGGCATGGCCTCGACGTCGAGGGGGGCCTCCTGGAACCAAGCAGAGTCGTCGGCGACGAAGACGAGCGCACCGAGACGGATCTCGCGGCCCAACGCCAGACCACCACCGGAAACCATGATGATGGAGGTCAGAGAAAAAAGCTTGCAACCTCACCGGAAGTCGCTAAGACACCTGCCCCACGGTGGGCGCCAACTGTCGTGGTTCTAAGTCTGACAGTAAGAGTAGGGGGTACATAGGAGGAGGCAAGGTCATAGCTACTGTGAGATTGTACACAAGATGTTTACGAGTTCAGGCCCTTCTCGGAGGAAGTAAAAGCCCTACGTCTCGGTGTCCGGAGGCGGTCGACTGAAATGTATATGTGTGTGTGAGTTAAAGGGGGTGCGAACCCTTGTACCGGAGGAGGGGGTGGCTTATATAGAGTGCGCCAGGACCCCAGCCATCCCCATGTTACAGAGGGTTCAATGTTCATTAAGGCATGACATTACTAATAACGCTTGTAATAAAGGATAGTAAAGGCTGTTGTTAATACAGATTGAATGTACGGCCGTTGTTGATCTTGAGGTACCTTTGACCTTCGTTGGCCGACTGGATTTTGTACGGTCGAGAGTCCTTGCTCTTCCGAGTGTAGTTGGATCATCCGAGTGAAGGTAAGCAGTCAAGTGAAATGTCCTCTTGGGCCATTCAGTCAACTGTTTCTGTCGTCTTCGAATTGTCTCTTGAGTTTTTGGGTAGTGACCTTGGGTGGGGTATCTAGGTCAGGCTCGTGACCCTACCTATTCCCTTGGCATATTCCACAATCCTCTGAACCTTATACGCAACGCTCTTGCCTTTGGGTAAGACACCAATGCATGAAAGGTACTCTCATCCTCCAATCCATATATTGAGCACCTGCCTGAAGTCACCTGATGATGTTTAACTCTATTAAAATGTACCGCCAGGCTGTTGGATGATGCACGCCACACCTAAATTCGGATCTACTGAGGTGTATTGGCCTTCCAAATGACATTCCATATTTTCCTCTCCCCATTGGTGCCATTACTAGACTGTCCACTATCCTCCATCCTCTCATTTAGCATAAGCGCCAAATTAAACACACTTTTTACAGAGAACAACACTCTTATCATAGTGCTACTGTCTGAACTAGGCGTGGGATGATAATCTACCACCCTGATAAGTGTGTTGATAATCTAGCACCCTGATAAGTGCCACACACGTAGTGACGGAGCCAGGAATATAGTACGAGAAGGGCCAACTATAGTAAATCCTTATTAGGGAGGGCCAGCTTATAAGAATACACCACTTTAGCAACCATTGATCGTCTTCTAGCATGAACATTAGTCTTAATACAACAATGTTAGGGGGGCAGGGCCCTGTTGGCCCGGCCACACGTGTGGCACAAAGACATGGCAACATTTTCATGGCAAGTTTAGTGACGTGAGGATGTCAATTTTAGTTGTCAAGCATTTTATCTTTCTTTTCGGGTAGCAAGTTTCATTTTATTTTTAAATTTGTTTTTTTCTTTTCAAATGACAACTTTACTTGTTAGAAATATGAGGATCGAAGTGCTCAGTGTCACACATGTGACACTTATCATTTAGGATAATGTATTGTCACCATGCACACCTGCATTATTCCTTGCATATGATCCGCCTTTTTGTTTATAGATAATTCCTTGCATCCATTGTCCGTCTTTTCTCCTTGTCATTTTTCTCACAACTAAAACGCGTTATCGTTTCATTTCTAGTGCATTGCATGCTTGCGACCGCCAGTACGAAGCCATCCTCCACGAACAGTGACTGGTCATCCTTAAATGCCCATGTACATAACTATATTAGCAAATCCTCAAATCCATACAATTCCACCCTTGCCCTTACATCGCCATCTTTGTCGCGGAAATAGCGGGCTTTTCACATCAAAAGAGAGTAAATCTGTGCTTATCGACTCGTGTCTCTCGAGCCTCCTGTTCTATATGATGGAATTGCACGTTGTGCAAGAAGGGGTGCATAGCTCCTTTGACAAGAACCTATCGCTGTTCTTTTGGCATACAATGGACGAGCGATAAATGTACCATATCGTCATGTGGGGAATATCGGTTTTCCCAATGACATGACGGTATAGGTATTCTTGTGTCTAATCGCATTGATGCGACCCTTATGCTGAGATGGGTGTGGCGGATTCTCCGAGAAGATGAAGGTCGGTGGCTACATCTTATTAAAAAAAAGTACCTCCAGGTCCGTCCTATTCTCTCTTATGAGTGTACGGAGAGGTCCCAAATCTGAAAGTCTATGTAGTCGATCAAGCATGGAATTTTTCTTGGGTTCTCCGTTTTCATAGGCAATGGAGATGAAACCCTGTTCTAGCTTCACCCATGGTTGGGTGGATCTTCGCTATCTTACGAGTTCATATACTTGCTTGCTACCTGCTCGGACCCGGTGATGTTGGTTGTCCTGGCCGCCAACAATGTAAATTTGAATGTCTTGTTCTAACATACCTTTGTGCCTTAGAAAATCATAGCTTGGGCCACCCTTCAAGTGGCCCTCCCACGAACACTTTTGGACTACCTAAACACCATATCTTGGCGCTTGTCCCTATTGGGGCTCTTCTCTGTCAGCTTAGCTTACCGGGTTCTCTATCCCGCATCAATTCTTGCATGGTCCTTACCTTTTTGGAAGGTGCCCCTCCCGTTAAAGATAAAAAAATTGTGTGGCAGCTTTTGTGTGATCGCCTCCCATCAAGGACGGAGGTGATCAAGCGGAATGGGCCCCACGACGGGTTGTGCCCTCTTTGTGGTGCCCAGGAGGCTTGGACAAAGATATTATTTGCCTGACTGCTGCCTATTTCCTTTGGTGCTTTTCACGTGATGCTCTGAGACCTGAATGGGAGGCCCTGGATGTGGTTGAGTTTTTCGATATTCGGGGAAATCAGACCAGTAGGAGGAGACGCTTCTTGTTGTTCGTGTTTGTGGTGATGACCTAGACCATTTAGGCGACGCGTAACAAGGTAGTGATCGAGGAGGTCTTCTTGCGGCGGGCCACTGACTCCATATTGCACTTCCTAACCTTTTTGCAACACCGACACCAACCCTCTAGACACAGGAATCAACATTGGTTAGGCAACATGGTGGACACACAGATTGTGACCGGCAGGCTGGACGCCGCATTGCCTCGCCCCTTAAAGCATTTAAAATCACACATACCTAATTTGAGTTGCCAAACATCCGTGGACACTGCTGAGCGCGTTTGCAGACAGTGATCGATGATCGGTCATATCCCAATTTTGGCCTCCCAAAATCATAGTACTCTTGTCACGATTTGCATTTCCTTACAAAAGCATGCAACGTCATGATCTACGAATGAACTACTACAAACTTCAATACTCGTCCTCCTTATCGGAGATGTTGATAAAGTTAGTGCCGGAGCTGCCGATCTCGTGGTCATTTGCGGTTGGGCGCACCTTCCGCCCCGCCTCCTCTTGCTCGTCGTGGGTGAAGATCTTATCGAGCTCCACATATGCCTGGCGTGGGAGGCGACGATTGGTCCCCACGTCCGCCTTCGACTGAATGGAGTCGAGGATGGCCTGCTGCTCCTCCGCCTCCTCTGCTTGGGCTACCTTGAACTCCGCCCGTGCCCCAGGTATGGTGAAGCCCATAGACGGAGGCACTGGTTCCACCTCGCGTGTGTCCTCCTCCTCGTCCAGCGAATTCAGAGGCAGGACGGGTCCGATCTGGTTTGCGCCTAGAATGGATCCGCTCAAGTCGCCACTCTAGCATCAGCATGGCGTAGGTGATGATTCGGTGCCTCGGCATGGTTAGCGGCGAGCGAATTGAAATGTGGCGATGATAAAGAGTGGGGAGGAAGATGAAGTGGGGACGGGGTAGGGTTGCGCTACCTCCGTCCGGCTTGAATAGCCGGACTTGGTCCACCGGCAGCACACAAGAGTGGTGTCATGCAACACCATGAATGCCCTCACCGAAAGGACAAAATCATGATCGGGCAAGGCGTCCAGGCGTTTGGGACGGCTATGAGGCATCCAGTTATAGATGCTCTTAGCCATTGATTTGCCGAAAATATGTTGTCCTTTTCGTGTATCTAACTTGATGTAAGAATTTAGTGGGTGCATTATAAATCTATAAAGTGGGACGAAAGTCTATTTTAAAACGGAAAAAAACATTATTATATTTGGTTTCTGAAGCGAAATTGACCATGACCAATAAATATACTTTTCCTATAAACTAACAGACACGTATAATCCCATACCCAAAAAAGTGAGGATGCGATCCATATGCAGCTAGCTAGAACAAGAAACACGTAGCACTGCTCCTGTACGGTAGGGCGTAGGACTAAACTTGTATCTGGGTTTGCAAGGATACTACCCATATGTTATCCTTTTCGTGTATCTAACTTGATGTAAAAATTTAGTGGATGCTTTATACCAATGTTCAATAAAGAGATAAGCGTAAGCGGAGCGGGAGGCCACAACTTAGAGCAATGGCCGCTTAAGCGCAGCTTAACCGGGATTAAATGTTTTTTTAATTGGCCGGAATTTGGCTGTTTTTGAATAATATGCACAAGAAAACAGGAAATATAGCACATAGGTAAATGAAAATCTGAAATAGCATATAAGGTTGAGGTTCAGCGGTTCACACACCACATCAAATTGCTAAAAACACATAAGGATAAGTTTCGGTAGTTCATACAGCAAGCATAAATGCATAATATTGTCTTTGAATGAGGCAATGAGCATATATAAGATAAATGGCAGCAGCAGGAACAACAATAGCCAAGAAGCAGCAGCAGCAGCCAAGCAGCAGCAACAAGATCAGTCTTCATCCACATAATTGCGCCCAGTCACCACTTCATCTTCATCATCCTCGTACTCTACCCCCCCTCTGAATCTGTCTCCTCTACTTCTTCTTCTTCTGATTCAAACTCTTCATCATGGAGATCTCTAACGCTTGCACTTCGATGAAGCTCAAGTTGTTCACTAGTTCCCATAACATCTCTAATCACACTCTAATGTGGCATAAAATATGCTCCCTCATCTCCATCTGGAAACACCATGAAAGCATGATCATCTCCTCCCTCAAACAAGAAGCCTTGTGCTTTGGATGCATCAGTACTTAGGAGAACATCAATGTTCTTCCCCTGCTTGATCTTTTTTTTCTTGGATAACATCCTTGAGTTGAACTGGATGTACACAAGCTGATTGAGGCGATCTGTTGTAAGTCGATTTATCCTGGTATGTATCTACCAGTGCCAACTGTACTAGCCAGGAACTACTTAATAGGAACTTGACAAAGCATTGAAACAAATTCAGTTTTGGAGACTAACCGACTCAAAACAACTCTAATTTCTCTCACAGCTGGAAGAACTTGAGGTGAAAGAAAGTATCTTCATAGCCACGTCCTTCAGCCCTGCTGTCTCACCTCCATACATTCTCCACCAAGCCACTAGGAAGAGGAATTTCATAGCCAGGAACTAAATATTACTATAGCGACTTGAGTATTGGACAAAATATGCAACCAAGTGAAAGTTTTGCAAGTAATGACTAACCAGGATTGTAGTCAAAGTTTTGGCACAAGTCCTAGCAAGCTTCTTTGCAAAGGATCCATCTCTGCTTTGGAACTTGCCTATTTCATAGTTCACAACATTGTCTTGCATGTTTTCATCACCATGATAGAATGTATCCACACGAGAATAAAATGATGTATTGATGTCCACATAATCAAATACGCTGTCATCTGCAGTGTGGATTCAGCAAATATGCAATCAAATGAAGTGCGGCATCAAGCCTATCTTTCATCTTCTTTTCAAATATAGCCAACACATATTTGTAGAGCGCCTCAACATTATCGAAGGCCTTATTGATTTCTTTCTTTGCCTTCACAATCTCTCCATACACAAAGCCCATTGAGGGTCGTGCATCACCATCAACCAAGCGAAGGACCTTCACTAACGGCTCAAACACCTTGATGCAAAGATTCAAACCCTTCCAGAATGGCTTGTTTAGAATTATGGTTGTAGCATCCTTGCCTTTCGTTGAGTACACATCCTTGATCTTGTCCCACTTAGAGGATACCACCATCTTTCTTAGTGAATTAGCCTTGTCTGCAAGGCTTTTCTAAGTGAGGAATTGGGAAGCAAATCTGGTTACTCCCGACCTTATGGTTTCTCTCCTATTGGTGAAGGATCTCATGCACTCTAAGGTGTGATGGTGCCCATACTCAAATATTGTGAAAGCCTTGGCTTGATCAATTATCTTCTTGAACTTAGCTAAGTTGCTAGTCCCTTGGAGCATCAAATTGATAGTGTGAGTTGCACACAATCTCCAAAATATCTTCGGCCTCTTCACTTTCAAGAGATCCTTAGCTCCCATGTTGTTAAAAGCATTGTCAGTCACAACTTGCACCACATGTCCAGCACCAAATTCTTCAATTGTCTTGTCGACTAGATTGAAGATCATCTCACTTGTGTGCGGTGTGTGTGATTTTTCCTTTGACTTGATGAAGCTAACACCTTCTGAGCAATGTGTGACCAGATTCATAATGATTCTCCTCTTCATGTCAGTCTAAGCATCAGTCATGAGAGAGCAACCATGATTGCCCTTCTCAACCTCTCGGTCCTTGAGCTCACTCTTGGTTCTTGCATACTCAGACTTAAGCAAGGTCTCACGGAGATCATATTGACTAGCTGGATCTAGATCTGGGCCAAATTGACAATGCCTTGAACCATTTGCCTAAACTCATCATTGTCAATTGCATTGCACGATATTGCTCCATTGCATATAAGAGAGATACATCTTAGCATAGGAGGGCAGCAAACAATCTAAAATTTAATTGGAAAAATAGGGTAACAAGCTCTTACCATGGGTATACACCCATCTTGCAATGTACTCATGAGCTCGAAATGATCTCTCCTCCAATGCTGCCTTATTAATCTTCATTTGCTTGAGTCTTGCTTCTCCGGATAACTTGGGGTCAATGGTACGTGTCCACTTATCTATAGGAGCTAACACATAAGGTTGTGAGCTACCAATACAAGTGAGTTCATCATCATCTCGAGCTTGACCTTGAGGAGTGGATGATGCATCAATAACAACAACATCTCTCACAGCCTTCTCATGCTCATACTTCTTTTGCTTCTTTGTTGCCTTTTCTTCAAAAGCTTTTAAACAAGCTTCTTTAGCTTCTTGTGGGCACCGCAGGCAGGTCATCACCGCATTTGAATTGGTTGCAATGTGTTGCTTCAGCCGGTAAATACCTCCCGTGAAAACCTGACTGTAGAATTGACCTCACTCTCTGAAGGTTGTTAGGATCAACCAGCTGGCATCGGCCCAACACATATCGGCAGAATTCCTCTTGAGAATCTTTGGTATCTCTTCTGCTGTTGTTGTTGATGCACTAGCATCATCTCCTCCTGAATCCATACTAAAACTAGTCAACTAGGCCTATCACCGATGGATGAATGGGAAGCAATATGAAACAAATAGCCGATGAACTGGAGATTAAAGCAAACTCCTATAGTGCTGCATGCCTACCTATGGATGAGGAAGAACAAGAACGGAAAGGAGAGGAGGATCTATGGATCTGTGGATCCGAGGAGAAGATGAGAGGAGCAGAGGATGAGATCCTCACCTGAACTGGTAGAAGTGGACGTCCAGGAGGAGGAGGAGTTGCCGGCGACCAGATCCAGTAGCTGCTGGGGAGGATGAAGAACACCAGAGGATCCGTCGCTGGATGTAGAGCAGAAGAAGCCACCACAATGCTTTGTTCTTTCCCCTCCTGGAAACCAAGTAACCCTAGCCGAACATGCCTCTTTTGGTCCAGGCCTTATATACTCCACCTTTTCCCCTCCCGTCTGTGGGCTATTTTAGCTCCCGCCTGACTTTTGGGCCACTTTTTTCGCTTTTCTATCGCTTAAGCGCGCGCAGCAGCCGCTCAGCCTGCGCTTAGCGCTTAACCGGTCGCTAAATCATGTTTTTTCGCTCAACGCTAAAAGTTGTGCCTACGCGAGAAGCGAAGCGCTTAGCTGTCGCTCAACGCTTAAGGGGCGCCTAAAAACACTTTCTTGAACATTGCTCTATACTACGATATTTGGAGTACGAAGGAGTTCAGACGGAATTGAAGCTAGCTGCTGAGATCCATGGACGGAAAAGCGGTGGAAATTTACTACGAGTACTCATTACTACTAAATACTCCGGTGAGGCCAACCCATCAGCACGCACCTAGCTAGGTTTTACTGGTGGTGCTGCTGCTATTTTAGAGCAAGTACAATATGATGACATTGGCGGGCTGTAAGACTTTAAATAATTTTTTTGATGAGTTGGCGAAGAAAGAAAAGAAGCGGGCTACTCACTAACAACCGGCTGTAACAAGTGCTCCTAGACACTTTGTAAGAGAGCGAGGTGGACCATGTACAAAGTAGGACAAATTTGGATCCGGCTTGCTTGCTCCCTCCGCATACTCCCATCCGTGCTCCCACTTCATCCTACGGCTGCCTTTTTTTCTTTTTCTTTTCTAATCTAATTATCTCCCCCCCTGATTTTAATGGGGTGGGCCGGGTCTTATTTTGTTCTAATCAAATCAAACCACGTACACGGGAGAACGGATGAGCACACGCGCGGGGAACAGACAAGTCTCGTCCTACAAATTTATATGCATTTATTGTATTTGCCGGCTATAAGGCTAACTATAAATAACGTGCCAAAATTATATAGTCAGCAGTTGACTATATTACTGTCTACTAACCATGCTCTTAGCCCAGCGACGGGACGAATTTCAAGTATAGAGTGAGTGTTTGTTGACACGACATCCCAACATAATTTTCGCACGGACGAAGAGGAGAGAAATTCCAAGCGGCTCCAATCGTAGGGACATTCATTCATTCTAGCGTGCCCGCGACAGAGAAAACAGCCCCAGTTCCTGTTCATTGGAGCTGCACACGTACCGCTGTACGTATATTAATTTGAGGGACACTCCTATCTGAATACAGAGTACGTGGGCCGCGTACAGTACGTACGTGCCGCTCTGGGGACCAGCCACCACATGTGCACGTACATACTTCTGCCCCCACCTGTTCGCTACGGCCAACCCGTCCATCGCGCAGATCGACGCAGTCGACAGCATGCAACATGCATTTCTGCCATCGTCGTCTTCTTCCTCAGGTTGCTGCTGGTCCGTACGTGCGCACCAAAATACAGTGGCAAAACCATTTTTTTGACATTTTTGCCCAAAAACGCAGCTCCAATAGTTGGCCTTTTCCTCGGTAAAAAAAAAAACAATTCACAACTTCAAAAACATCGAATAGCACCTTTATACTGATCCAATTTTGTTATTATTCGCACAAAAGACCACATAAGTAAAGATGGCAATGGGTAGGGTATGGGCCGGGTAGAGCAATACCATACCCATCCCCATGTACTTAATGGGTATAAAATTCTACCCATACCCGTACCCATGAGTATGAATCATTACCCGTACCCATACCCGACGGGTACCCATACCCACTGGGTATCCAACGGGTAGATGAAACACTACACGAGTTATTCAGAATTTTATATTCATCGATATTCACATTTCACAAAAAATAGTCTATCTCAATTCAATAACAGATAGATGATTACAAGACAATTATCTGAATTCAAATTGACAATTGGTGAAAGCTTTAACGTAGGTCCACAAGCTCATGACACACTTGACGTGTAAGGTCCACATATCAACATAAATGGGTAGGTATGGGTATATCCATGGGTACAAGACTATACCCATGCCCTACCCATGACTTAACAGGTAGGTATGGGTACTGCCTATGGGAATTAAATTGTGCCCATACCCTACCAATGCGGGTACGGTATCTGTGGGTACCCGTACCCATGGCTAAAATTGCCATCCTTACACATAAGTGGTTTCATCGCAAAATTTCGTACTTGAGTTGAATACTCGACCGTGTTTGCCACATAAAAGTTTTGGAATTTTATAAGTTTAAACAGGGTGCACCTAGACCCGTGTTCATAGGGTATTTTCGCTACAACATCACTTAAAGCAGAATTAACCTCATTAAACGAGGACATAGGAAAAATATTTATTACACACACAGTACTATAAAGGAAAACAGATCCAGTCTATTCCTTGCTGGTCTCTTCGATTGTTCTGTATTCTTATCACCTACAGGTCTCTTCACAATCAACTTTTGATCATGGCACTGTTATTTACTTTTGCATTGAATTATGCCACAGTTATGTTGCAGCCCCCGGAAGAAGAAGTTTGATTAAAGCTACCTTTAGCAGCATTACGTCTGCAAATCACCCATCCAGACCCATTCATGATTGCCACTGGCCCGAGATTATCCCCGTGATCCGGCTGTCCAACGGCAACGAGCAAACACACAAGGACAAAATGAGATGAACATGATTGCATGGACCGAAGGCCGTACGATGGCTCCATCCGACGGTCCATTATCGAGCGGGGGAGGGTTCTCACTTTTCACGCTGCCAGATCGAGCGGCCGGCAGAGCACACAGTCGTCTACCGTTCCTTTTCAGAGAGAGGTTAATCGCAAACCCCTGCAATCGAAAGGACGGCCCCTTAATTACCCTAGCTAGTCAATCCGTTGTGTTTATTTGACATGGCCGGTAGGTTGTACAGCTGAGGCCTATGGGATCCAGTTTTTCCAGCTGCCGGATCGAGCGGCCGGCACAGCGCACAGTTGTCTATACCTCCTTTTCACATAGAGATTAAGGGGCTGTTTGGTTCTAGGCATAACATTGTCATACTTTATCACATATTTTTACCAAGCTTGTTTAAGGTTAGTTCATTAAAATGGGAGCCACAAGTTGGCAAGCCTAAGAAATCTTGCCACACTTTTTATGTGTATGCCATGTGGGGCCTAAGTGTGGCTTGGCAAAAGTGTGGCTTGAACCAAACACTCACCTAAGTTGGTCAAACTTGCCTAACCTTAGATGTGGTAATCTTTGGCAAAGTTAGTCACAAACCAAACAGCCCCTAATTGCGACGGCCTGCAACCGACAGGACGGCGACTGTTTGCTTTGAACCCGGCCCTTAATCCAACTCAAGCTGAGGAAACATATTCAATGGTCGCTGCTAACCTTTTTGGTCTCAAATCTTTGGTGTTGCTTTTTTCAATAAATATTGGCGTTACCGGTTTATGGATGAGTGCTATTGGCGACCCAAGCTAGTCAATCTGTTGTGTTTGTTTGACACGACCGGCCGGTATTAGGCTGCTGCCGAGAGACCCCCCCCCCCCGTGTCGCCCGCGTCTGGCGACACGAGGGAAAACCAGCGCCGCCGCCAAGTTCCCCTCTCCACCGCTGTCCGCCGGAGGGCCGGCCGGCGAAGCCGCGCCGCGCCCAGGGAAGGTGGCGGCGGGGCGGTTTCGTTCGCCTTCTCGCGCCAGAGCCCCTCCCCCACCCCTCGATCTGGCCGGAGCCGCTCAACCACCCCCCCTTCAGTCCAGCACCGCCTCCCTCGCCCCCCCGCACGGCGCTCGTTCCCTCCCTGGCCGGATCCGCGGCGGCGGCGGCGCCCTGGTTCCTTGCGCGCTCGGCCCGGTCTGCCCAGATCCGATCTGGCGAAGCTCGCGAGCGCCCTCCCTCCCAGCTGATGCAGTCTCCTGCTGGTCCGGCGTCGGGCGCGACGCACTTGGCTACGACCTCCGCGTCCTCCCCTGCAGTCCGCCCATCCCCCACCTCTACGGCGCGGCTAGCCCTGCTGGTGCTGCCGTGACTATGGGCTAGGCGCGTGACCTGCAACCGGTCTTCCTCCACTCCCGAGCCACGGAGATGGCTAAAGTGCGGAGGCGACGAGGCTACAGTGCTTGTGAAGTGACGGTGCTCCTCAAGGCGGGTGCTTGTTGGCGCTGCTCCGGCCCCGGCGACCCCGGTTCGCGTCTTTCCGGTGCCCACGGCCGCTGGTGTCCTCTGCCGGGTAGCTCCGCCCTCGGTGACCCAGCAGTTGCGTCCTTTCCAACTCGCTTGGCTCACCGACGTCACGATGGCTATGGCCATGACAGCTCGGATCTGCGTCTCTCCAGTCCTAGCTCGTCGGCATTGCGGATAGCATTCGCCCCACCCTCCTCGTGGTTTGCTCCGTCGCCTACCCTGCTCTATACATCTCAAAGCCTTTCCTTTGGTCAGATCCAACACTCGTGGGTTCGGAGGCAGTGCCACCCTCCGACGGCAGGTGCAGCCCCGCCAATCGCTTTCCGACATGGTGGCTTCAACTAGTGATGGCTTCCTCATCGTCGACTCTAGATACGGCGGCTATGGGATTGCTCAGCCTTCGGCCGGGGCGAAATACCTACCCGGCTTGCCAGTGCTGGCAATGGCGGCGTCTATGGATGTCGTTAACTTCTTGAAGACGTTGTCAAGGCCCTCGGCTGAGCCCCTCCTCGAGCTCAGGGAAACCCTAGGTCCTCCAGACCGGATGGTGATGGCGTCTCGGCGTCGTATTCCTTCTTGAAGGCGCTATCTTGCTTGCTCGCGGTGTCCCCGGTTTTGGTTTTCGTGATGTTGGTATTCTTGCTGGTTCGACTTGGCCGCTCTTGGTTCAGGCTTGGTAGGTCTAGCTGTGTTTTATCCCTTGTTCGGGCAGAGCATCCCTTGTTGGCCTGCTCCAGGCACCATGTTCACGCCTGTTTGCGTCCATGTCATGTGATGTCCCCCTCTCTGTACTCATTCTATTCCTTCTATCAATGCAATGATACGCAAGCCTTGCGTATTCGCGAAAAAAAAGGTATTAGGCTGCCCGTAATGGGAGTATCATAGGTAGTATCAAGCATGCCAACTAGGCAAGTTTGATGAGGTGTCATAGAATTAAATGAAGAAAGAGAGAGTTGAGTATCATATCATGATACCGTATCATATTAAACGATGTGCTACTATGTGTCATGCATGGCAATAAATTAACTATCCTATGATACTAACATATGATACTATGCACTACGGATGTAGTATCATACACTAGTATCATATGATGATACTAGTGTATGATACTCCCCATTAGGCTGGTTGTAATGGGGAGTATTATATTCTAGTATTATGCTATGATACTAGTGTATGATACTACATCCGTAATGCATAGTATCATATGTTGGTATCATAGAGTAGTACATTTATTGCCATGCATGACATAAAGTAGCACATCATTTAATATGATACGGTATCATGATATGATACTCAAGCCTCTCTTTCTTCATTTAATTTCATGCCACCTCACCAAAATTGCTTAGTTGACATGCATGATACTACCTATGATATTCCCATTACGGGCAGCCTTACAACCAGACTTAGTAGCAGTGCTCTAGTCCACACACTGATGCTAAGATCTGGTAATGAATTTTTCATTAATAGCGTCTTGCTCGCGCCTCACTGGTTTAGGGGCATTTAAAAGCACACGTGGCCGGAAAGGCTAGGCATGCATGCATGAATGTTAAATTCATGGGAATTGATGGGATGGTGGTAATACTTTCTCCGTTTTTATTTAGTCCGCATATTAGCTTGTGTCAAGATCAAGAGTTGTAAACTTTGACAAAGTTTATAAACAAAAATATGAACGTATACAATAACCAATCGTCTCCCCTGCCGACTGGAAAGCTGACTCGGAAGCTGGCTTCTTAGCCCGCAGCAAGTCACTCGGATCCATATTCTTTTGGTACTTCTCCATTTCTATGGCCGCCATCTGCTCATCAGCAATTTTCAAGCCTTTTTGGAAGCACTCTTCTGCCTTCTGCCGGTTCCCGTGACGGTTATAACGCCTTTGGGCCCCGGCATCTTCAGTTTGAGGTACACATAGCACGGTCGAGCCATGAACTTGGCATAAGCGGGCCTACCCAAAATGGCATGATAAGCGATGTGGAAGCCCACCACCTCAAATATCAGCTTCTCTTTGCGGAAATTCTTCAAATCGCCGAAAACCACGTCGAGTGAGATTTGGCCAAGTGAGTTGGCTTTCTTTCCGGGGATGACCCCGTGAAATCTCATGTTACTTTCGTTTAGCTTGGACATCAGAATGCCCATCCCACGGAGGGTTTCAACATACAGAATGTTCAGGCCGCTGCCGCCATCATCAGAACTTTGGTCAAACGAGTGCCCTCGATAACTGGGTCGACCACCAATGCTTGCCGCCCAGGGGTTGCAATATGCGCTGGGTGGTCGGACTGGTTGAACGTGATGGGAGTCTTGGACCATTTCAGGTACATCATCGTTGCCGGAGCAACAATGTTGACTTCTCTGTTGATAACTTTCAGTCGACTTTTGCTTTCAACGTCAGCAAAAATCATCAGGGCAGAGTTGATCTGGGGGTAACCTCCATCCCCTTCTTTGTCTTCGGACTCCTCTGATTTCTTCTCTTTCTCAGTCGGCTGATCTTTCTGGAAATTCTGGATCAGGAGTCGGCACTGTCGAGTGGTGTGCTTGGGGTAAACCAAGTTCCCACTACAAGAAATATGTCAACTTGTGACCTTGACTATTGGTCACTGAATGGTCATTATTTTCCATTTGTGACCTTTTTGTGACCAAAAACAGATGGTCAAAAGCTGGCGGTCGTAAACTGAAATTAACGACCTTCTCTGTGAGAAGGTCGTAGACGTTTATGACCAAAATATGCCTACTGTCTTGTTTTGGTCATTAGCTGCCTCCCCAGACCACGTAGGCATCCAGCGTGGCAAGCTGATGTGGCACAAGAATCAGCCCGGTCCAATTTGGTTTTCTACATGGGCCTAGCCCAACAATTCGGCCTTTTAAATATATTTTTCCTATGCTTTTATTAGCTACATGGGTCTGGCCCAACAATTCAGCCTTTGATTTCTTTGCATGGCCCTTTTAACAGCAGGTTTTCTTTTTGATCATGTATTTTTCTAGGCCATTTCTTTGCTGGGCCTCTCATGTTTTTCCCTCAAAAATAATTGTCCAATATAACTTGGGCCTAGCCCAGTTCCGAAAATATTGATCCAATCCAAAAAAAATATTATGCCATTGACATTACAACACATCACATCACAAGCTATCTTGGGCCTAGCCCAGTTCTGATACATTTTCAAAGCAACGTGCAAATGTTATTATGTTACAACCATTCATTCCAGCAATACTATTTGAGGCTGGCTGGATGGCTGAGCTACTACTGACTGAATGCGGGCTAACTAAGTTTTTAAAAAAGGTGAATCAGAAACCTAACGCTACTGCATTTGCATGGCGCTGCTGAAATACTCCATGATCATGAAAAAATATAACTAGCCTATCTGGTACTTCACAACAACCAAACATGTAATCTGCTTAATGGAAAGATTTCTTCTCCAAGTCCCGCTTCTCCCTTAGCAATGATCCAAAACATCTGAGCATTCAAAAGAGAACAGAAGGTATGTCACTGGTGAAAGAAATATTACAGAGTACTTTTAAAATAAAAGCTGAAGATACACCAGTATATTATCATTCTACTTATTATTATTTTTAACCAGATCATTCTACTTATCTAGAATATGGCTATTTATAAAAATTGGGAATTGAACTGGCACATATGACAAACTTAGCAGCAAACAAGCATGGAATGTTTCACATATACGACAAGGTTTAAAAACCATCATTCAAAGTTACAGCAGATCGATGTTCCCTTTGAGTATAAGAATAACATTCATATTCAATCAATAGTACCTATTAAACTACCAGGTGCATGATTGAATTAAACAGACACTAGCTGTTCATCTTGCCATCTACTGTATAGGTGTAACAGAGCAACTATGTCAATGTTAATTCAGGTTTACTAATGTGTGTGTCACATGATACATGCATCAGGCATAAGGACATCAAGCATCAGGCCCATATGTGTGTGTCACAGAAAAGCATGTATTGGTCAATTAGCAGAACATGAGTAGATCACATAATTAAGTGCAATTCAAAATCCTAGCTGCCATTTGAAAACAAAGAGCTGGATGCGCACGACCTTGGGCCATTTGAAGAACCGGTGGAGGTCCTTCTTTGGTAGCAGGGCGCCATCGATGCCGAACTGCTTCGGCCTCTTCTCAAACAGCGGGTTCACTACCTTGTCCTACAACCACACACCAACGCAACCAAGTTAGATCACACACGCCAGGACCGGGAGATTCCAAGCAGGTGTTATTTCTGCCATTTATTAATTACACATGCAACACGTAAATGCGAAAGGCAATCTTCCGATGTGCCATAACTTGTACAAGTAGAAATCAGGTTCAATAGAGATCATGGAACTAACAGAATTAAGCTTATGCAGTGCATACATAGCTGCCACAAAATCACAGTTCAGATCAGGAACAAGTCAAACAAGCAACGAACTAATACATCTACAATAAGCACATAACCTACATCAAGACATTAAGATCATAGTATAGGAGGCTTGGACTGCATACCTGGTCATCCTTGAGGTAGAGGACCATCTTGGTACCCCTGCCGAGCTGCTCCCCAGACGTATCACGGGTGACAGTGAAGGAGCCACCGGCCATGAGGTCTGGGGCATCCACAGCCTGCCTGGCATCGGGTGCCCAGAGCGAGGGGAGCATCGGGGCGTGCTTGCATGATGAAGGAAAGCAGCATCAGAGAGTTAAAGACTAAAGGACATGTGGTAGCAAAAGGAATATTAAACTACTGTCATAACTTGACTGTGAAGTTAAGGAACCTCTTTAGTCTTTACTTTGTAGAGAAGGGAGCATGTAGGTTCATGATAACTAATGTACTAGTAGACAAGTGGTAATTTAGAAGATCCTCTGCACAATGAATGGGCAGATCCATCCTTGAACCCACTATAATGGATCGGAAAGATTAATCTCAAACAACAACCAAATTCCAGAGTGCCCCGAACAGCTTTTGACCAAGCAACACTTCAGAGATGCCATTTGTCATTGATGTATTAGTTGGATGTTATAGTTTAGGGTTAACCAAGCAACACTTCGGAGATGCCATTTGCCATTTTGGTCAGTGATGCAACTCTATAGTTTAGGTGTTGCTCAGAATATGAAATATCTTCTCATCAATGACAAGCAACCAAATGACACTCAATAATTAATAGTGTAAACATGCATCAGTAGAGTTGGATGAGCGGTACAAGTATATTAGTATAGGAACTAGAAGTGATGTGCTGTGCTACAAGACCACTAGCAACAGCAGCATGAGCAGTACAAGTATATTAGTATAGGAACTAGATGCCTAGGAATTGGGAGAAAATCCCAAACTAGGTAATAGCACACAAAAAAGGCAGGCATTGCAAGCCTACTCTTCAGTCGAAGCTCCAGGAAATAACACAAAAAATGAGTTGCCTAATAGTCAGATCGGGACCAAGCAATTTTAAGATCGGGAGGGGACGTGATCGGGGCGTGCGCGTGCAGGATACCTTGGGGGTACTGCTGCTGCTGGTGATGGGGCGGCAGCCTTCTTGCTAACCTTGGAGTGCTTGCCGGGGTCGTCATCATCGTCTCCTCATGCACGGGCGCGCCGGCCGTCGTGGTTCCGGCGACCTCGAACGAAGAGGAGGGCATCGACGTCCTCGGAGCGGAAGCAGAGGAGGCCGAGGGAGCGGAGACCGGTGGCAAGGTCAGAGACGAGGACGAACGCGTCGCTGGAGTTGTAGACGGTGAAGACGGCCGTGCCCGTGAGTGCGCGCGCGACCTCGTCGGGCCCGAGCCTGACTAGGGGGTCGTCGATGGTGGGGGTAGGCGGCGGTGGGGGTAGGCGACGGTGGAGAAGGGAGCAGGCGGGGAGGAAGGGGACGGGATCGAGAGGGAGGGAGGTCTGGATCTGGATCGGGAAGAGGGGAGAGAGAGGCGGCTACAGGTGTGTTCTGGGGGAGAGTGGGGGAGAGAGGTGGCCGATGCGTGGTGGGCTGGTTGGTTCGGTTGGGTGGTGAGGGAAGGGGAGGGGCGAGAGGAGGAGGGCGTGGGGGAGGCCATGAACGGCGGCGAGCTCCGCCGGAGGAAGGTGGCGGCGGCGATGGATCTAGAAGGGAGGAGGCGGGCTCTCTCCATCGGGCGAGACAGCGAGGAGACAGGGGATCTGGGAGGGGATCGATGGATGAATGTGGAAAGAAAGGAGGCGCGGTGGGGGGGGGGGTGGATGCAAAATGACCATCTAGGGTTTCGGGGTTGATGTGGAAGGGTTGAGGACTGTCGTTGGATCCGCGAGAATCCAACGGTGTTTGATGCATGATCCGCGTGCTATGTCCACGGACCAATCAGAATGCACTACGATGTTATGACCATCTAAATTGGTCATAGTTGACTAAAAATAAATTTTTGAGTGTCCAAAATAAGTTTTTTTGTGAAGGATCTGCAATATATTTGTGGCAAAATTGGATCAAATAAATTTTTGAATATATTAGGACATATTTAATGCAGAATTGACAAAATGGTTGGGTTTCCAAAGCTTTGATCAACCCCTCATGAAAAAGAAAAATTTCCGACGATTCAGCTGGAAACGGGTCAAATTTGAACTGTAGCTACCTCGTAGTTTGCTCTTTTTTTTCAAAAATCATTTCTAGGTACATAAGTATCTATTTAATCAGAGAAATATCAAAAGTTTTCCAAGATTCAATATCTAGCTAGGAACGGTCAAGCCCGCGGTTTTGACCGGATTTTGAAACGGGTATGAAAAATGCAAAAAAAAAAAATGGAAAACCTTCGCGTTGTGTCATTATATGTGACCAAGTTATCAGAAAAAATAATAAACTTGTAATATGGCAATTCTTTTAAAAAAGTGTTCTTAGAAATGAGCTATCATGTGTGAAGATTCATGGCTTTCAAGCCAAATGATCAATCTTATGGCCACATTCATGGCATAGTTTGTTCAAATGATCTCATATCATGCACAAAGGGGCATCTTGGAATGGCAAACAATGTTGCCTAAGGGAGTTTTCATTTTCTTTGGACGAAAAATCAAATTTCCATTTTTTTTGAGTGCCCGAAATTAGTTTTTTTGTGAAGGACCTACCATATATTAGTTGCAAATTTGTACCAAATCATTTTTATAAAATACTAGGTCATATTTAATTCACAATTGACCAAATGTTTGGGTGTCCAATGATTTTATCCACCTCTCGTGAAAAAGATAAATTTCCGTCGATTCAGTTGGAAGCGGGTCAAATTTGAACTGTAGCTGTCTCATAGTTAGCTCTTTATTTTTTACAAAAATCATTTCTAGGTACATAAGTATATATTTAATCATAGAAACACCAAAAGTTTTCCAGGACACAACCACTAGCTAGGAACGGTCATGCCCGCCGTTTTGACCGCATTTTGAAACGGGCATAAAAAATTCAAAAAAAATCAAAAATTGGAAAACCTCCGCATTGTGTCATTATATGTGACCAAGTTACGAGGAAAAATAATAAACTTGTAATACAGTAATTATTTTGAAAAATTGTTCTCAGAAATGAGCTATCATGTGAGGAGATCAATGACTTTCAAGCCAAATGATCAATCTTATGGCCACATTCGTGACATAGTTTGTTCAAATGATCTCATGTTGTGCACAAGGGTGCATATTGGAATGGCAAACAATGTTGCCTATGGAAGTTTTCATTTTATTTGGACGAAAAATTCATTTTCCATTTTTTGAGTACCCAAAAGGAGGTTTTTTTGTGAAGGACCTCCCAAATAATTGTTGCAAAATTGGACCAAATCATTTTTATAAAATACTAGGCCATATTTAATGCACAATTGACCAAATGGTTGGGTGTAAAAAGTTTTGATCCACCTCTCGTGAAAAAGACAAATTTCGGCCGATTCAGTTGGAAGTGGGTCAAATTTGAACTGTAGCTGCCTTGTAGTTTGCTCTTTATTTTTTACAAAAATCATTTATAGGTACATAAGTATCTATTTAGTCAGAGAAACACCAAAAAAATACCAAGATTCAACCACTAGCTAGGAACGGTCATTCCCGCCGTTTTGACCGCATTTTGAAACGGGCATAAAAAATTCAAAAAAAGTCAAAAAATTGGAAAACCTTCGCATTGTGTCATTATATATGACCAAGTTACCAGGAAAAATAATAAACTTGTAATACGGCAATTCTTTTAAAAAAATATTCTCAGAAATGAGCTATCATGCGTGAAGATTCATGGCTTTCAAGCCAAATGATCAATCCTATGGCCACATTCATGGCATAGTTTGTTCAAATGATCTCATATTGTGCACAAGGGTGCATCTTGGAATGGCAAACAATATTGCCTAAGGAACTTTTCATTTTCTTTGGACGAAAAAATCATTTTCCGTTTTTTGAGTGCCCAAAAGGAGGTTTTTTTGTGAATGACCTCCCAAATAATTGTTGCAAAATTGTACCAAATCAATTTCCTAAAATACTAGTACATATTTAATGCACAATTGACAAAATGGTTGGGTGTAAAAAGTTTTGCTCCACCTCTCGTGAAAAAGACAAATTTCCGCAATTCAGTTGGAAGCGGGTCAAATTTGAACTGCAGCTGCCTCATAGTTTGCTCTTTTTTTTTCAAAAATCATTTCTGGTTACATAAGTACCTATTTAATCATAAATACATGGTTTGGTGGCGATACGTCAAGGTTTGGGCGGAGGGCCCGAACTCTAGAGGGCGTAAACTCGCATGCCTGCCGCGTGGTCATCGCGTGACTGTGGTGTTTCCATGTGTTCTGGGCGGCCTAGGCATGTCTAGTGGGTTTGGCACTCCCCAGGTAGGTGCTAGGAAGAAAATTACAACATAAGATTCTCATGAGGAGACCGATCGATGCTCAAACATGAATTAGCAGCCAAGTGTTTGATTAGCGGTACGGGAAATGCACATGGCTAATGGGCGTGAGTTTTGGTTGAGGATGATCAGTTACTAAGGAGACCGTCTTCACAAATTTTCAGCTCAAAAGGAGGAGTCTAGGTGGTACTTGCTTTGCAAAGTACCACACTGGACATAAATATGAATGTTGAAGTTGGGCTCAAAATAATGAATGGATTGAGATGGCATTTGGTGGAGGATAGTTATTTGGGCATAGGAAAGCACTGTAGAAAATGGATACCATTTGGACATGCCAAAGTGGTACTTCCTTCACAAAGTGTTTTTTTGAACAGAATAGGAAAATGTATATTTTTGAATTATTTTGGAACTAGGCAAGGAAGGCTTTTTTTTTACATATTTGACGAAGATATGACCCAAAGAATTTATGAGATTTTTTGGGGAATTTTGAGAATGACAGAAATATAGGTTGCTTCACAACCTAGGGGAAAAACTGCCACATGGACATGACACATAGGCAAAACTGATGAGGTGGCGCCTAGTCGTAGCAACCCACCACAATTTACAAGGTTATGACCATCTATATTGGTCATGATCAGCTAGAAATAAGGCAGCGGACCAGTGCTATCTGCTTTATGACCATTTCGTGTAAGGAAATTACGACCTTTCCGACCAAAATGGTCGTTGTAGTTTAGGGTTTGGAGCCCCTCGAACAGCTTTTGACCAATTGGTCTAAAATGGTCATAGATCTATGACCAATTCTTCCAGGGTCACTAATAGAAGGTCACTAGTTGACATATTTCTTGTTGTGTCCCCTCTTCATCTTTCTTCGTGTGGATAGGACACAACAGGTCGAGCACGTCATTTCCTGTTTGATCTTTCACTTTCTTGGGGACCCAGGGGCCTTTAGGCTTCCCTTTTCCCTTCCCTTGGTTAACGACTGCAGCTTCGCCTTGGACTGCCGGTTCCGCTTTGCGCTTCGGCTTCCGATTGGAATTTTGGTCATCATGGCCGACTGGTTTCTTGCCGCTGCGGAGTCGATCGTCTTCTTCTCCGTTGGCGTACCGACTGGCTATTTCCATCATCCGGGACATGGACATATCTCCCGTTCGACCGAACTTTAGGTTCAGCTCTCTGTACCGCACGCCCTCCTTGAAGGCGCAGACTGCTTGGTGCTCGGATACGTTTTCCACCGTGTGATGCAAGGTGGTCCACCTTTGGATGTAATCTCTCAGGGTTTCATTCGGCTTCTGTACGCAATGTTGCAACTCCGCAAGCCCCGCAGGCCTTTTAGAGGTGCCTTCGAAGGTCCTGATAAACACTCGGGCTAGCTCTTCCCAACTGTAAATGCTCCCAGGGGCCAACTGATTTAGCCACGCCCGGGCCAAGCCACCCAACATCAGGGGGAGGTGCTTCATGGCCACGTCATCATTAGCGCCACTGATCTGCATGGCCACTTGGTAATCTTCGAGCCAGGTGTCTGGCTTCGACTCGCCGGTGAACTTACTCACTCCCGCCGCAAATCTGAAGTTGGGGGGGGGGATCTCAGCAGACCTGATGGCACTGCTAAAGCATTCGGGTCCAAAGACAGACGCTCGGCTTCCACTCGGATGATCTCTGCCTTGCTCTTCTCTGTACGCTCTGTTCCTGTCGACCAGGCCCTGCACAAGGATAAATCTTGTGTCAAAGCCGGGTCTTCTGGGATCTGGGAAAATCCTCCGCTCGTCGTCCGGCAAGCGCCTGATGGCTTCTCGCCCCTCGTTGGTTACCCCAAGTGGAAGGTTTGAGATGCAGTGTAGCGGAAGTTTTCCCTTGGCAAAGATACCAAGGATCGATTTCCCCTGAGACTCCTAGTTTCAGCAAGAAGGTGTCAACTGCTAACGGCGCCAGATATTAGCAATCAACGTGGACCTGCACACAGATACAAATAACTTTGCTCCCAACGAGTACAGAGAGGTTGTCAATCCCTCCGGCCTTGTCGTTTACAAAGGATCAAACGCAAGTGATAATAGTGATAGGTATTGCTGCAAATAGTAAGTAAAAGCGTAAAGTAAATAGCGGATGTGATCAATGATGGTAATATGGACTGGGGTCCCATGATGTTCACTAGTGATGTCTCTCTCCCAAAAGACGATAAAACAGCTATGTGAGGTAAACGAATTACAGCTGGGCAATTGACAGAATTATGTGCGCAAACCAATGCTAACTATGTTGCAAGAAAGGTAGAGGTTCAAAGCATGGGCGGTACGCCAAGGCAAGTAGACCGAAATCCATCTGCATCTACTACTAATCATCCACCTTGAGATATCTATCCAGAACATCTCGCTGGTATTAAGTTGCGAGTCCCACCCATAGTGTAAACTCAAAGCAACAGACAACTGCATTAAAAGAACTTTGCGTAAAGTAAACAATCCTTGCACCAGCGGGCACAAGCACCGTTGTTTTCCCCCTTGTGGCAACAGCACATCCCCTAGACTCATGTTTCTGTCACTCAAGCTAGTCATCGAGGGGCATGAACCCACAATCAAGCATAACGTTCCCTCTTGGAGTCACTACCTACTACTTGGCCAAAGCAATAAATAACAACGGAGAACATGCAAGAATTACTTACGAACATAAATATAAAAGAGGTCAATCAAATATATTACTCAAACACAATCTGAACATAATCTCATAATCCATCGGATCCCAGCAAACTCAACATAGCAACAGCATAAGGATTACATATATGCCTCGATCATGTAGGGCAGCTCACGAGGTCTAATTAGTGAAGCACAAGAAGGGGAGGAGAACATCACATAGCTACTGGTCATGGACCCATGGTACAAGGGAGACTACTCACAACTCATCCGGGAGGCGTCCATGGTGGTGGAGAGGCTCCCGGTGGTGATCCTCCCCTCCGGCAGGGTGCCGGGAAGAGTTCTCCTGGTGCTCCCGATCTTGGAAGCGCGGCGGCGGCGGAACAGAGATGAGATCGCGAAAAAGGGTTCCGTCCTCGAGGGTTTCGGGACGCGATATAAATATATGCCAAAGGGGGGCATCAGCGGAGGCCTGGGGGGCCCAGGCGCCCCCCCGGCGCGGCCAGGAGGGGGGCCGCGCCACCAGGACGCCTGGAGCCCTGGTGGCCCCCCTCTGGCCCTACTTCGACCGTGTGGAAGCTTCCGGAACGCTGATTTTTTATATAATTTTTCCGGGATTTTTCTGGCAGTTTTCGTGACGGGAAAACCTGAAATACAAAAACAGCAGAAAACAGAAACTGGCACTAGGGTGCACTGAGTTAATAGGTTAGTCCAAATATGATCAAAAGTGTATGGAAGTGTATAAATATCATAGCAATATCACCCAAAAGAGGCATGGAGCAAGCAGAAATTATAGATACGTTTTAGACGTATCAACATCCCCAAGCTTAATTCCTGCTCGTCCTCGAGTAGGTAAATGATAACAAGAATACTTTCTGTGGTGACATGCTATTAACCATATAAGGGCTTTTTCATAGTCACATGACAAAAGCTTACTGAGACAATGAATCTGTAGTAATTAAGTTGCCTCATGAGAAAATCACAAAGAACTGAAAGTTTTACAATATGATACTGAAACATCAAAAAGATTTGTAATGAGCATGGTGTGCAAATATGATAAAGTGATATCTCGCTTGCCCCCTTTAGTGAAGCAAAACATAAATGCAGGGGCACCTCCAAGGTTTAAGTGATGACTAGATACAATAATTTCAGAATAAACGATATCATAATCATGCAAAAGACAATGCTACTTTGGGACAATGCACATTACACTCAGAATGACAATCATGCTCTCAGTAGTTGGTGCTTAAAGAAGGCGGAGACTCTCGAACCGTGGCTTTTGTTGGCAAGGTTGAAAACCCGTGGTCGGAAACAAAGACAAAACATGTACCAGAGCTCTTGGTTTTAAAAATAGAGGTAATAATTATTATTTTTAAGATTATGCATGTTCCGTCAACGAATGCTAGCTGACAACCCAATTACTTCTTGAGATGGACAAGTTTCGAGGAACGGCTCCCGAATGAGGACGATCACATCCTCTTAATCTCCTTTGTTTATCACTGCCAAAGTTTTCTGATTTCTCATGAACAAAGCGTGAAGGAGGGTTTGTTTGTTGTATTAATTTTGAGCCGGGCGCACTCTTTGCCAGTTCCTTCTCGTATTATGGGTTTGCACATTAGACATGCAATCCCGGGGTGAAGCTTGTCCAACTTAAAAAGATCATGAATTAACTACTACTTCCTCATGAACTAAAACAGAGGCATAAAATAGGAATGCTTTTTTTTGAATAATTTCGAGATGGTACATGAAAGTCTCCGTTAGGAATGGCAGGTAAATACCATGTATAGGAAGGTATGGTGGACTCATATGGCATAACTGGTTTAAAAGAATTTGGATGCACAAGCAGTCAGTCCGCTTAGTACAGGTGGAGGTTAGCAAAAGACTGGGAGCGACCAACTAAAAGAGCAATGACAGTCATAATAATGCAGAGCGACAAAGCAACATTGAATCAGGCATGGAAGTTATATCGCTACTCAGAAATAAAAGATCATCAAGGCTTGACAGACTTTCTTTACAGTCTTAAATATGCGTGAGCATACGCCAAGTCAATCAAAATAAATTATTGAAGGAAGATATTACTAAACCATACCACATCATAGGCAAACAAATCATGTTGGTACTCCAATAACACAATGGGAACCCCCCAGCTATTTGAGACTAACCATAAGAAAACATGAACTACTAAGCACCATTATGCACGTAGCATTTTTATCATAGACATATCAACCAATGCAACAGAAGCAAACTCTCTTAATAAGATAAGCATGATAACTAAAGAGAGTTCAAGCAACCAACTAAACAAAAGCTCTTTAAAAAGATAAGCATGAAAACTAAGAGCTGAACATGATAGTAGCTATTGAAAGACAAAGAACACACACAGCAAAGATAGACATGAAAATTCTATGTTATGTTCTAGGTTGAAGTGGAGCGTGTTTCTATCCCACACAAAGAAAGCTGAGTTCCAACTTGTTATGAAAAGCTAAAGAAAACTAAAAAGAAACTAAAAGCAAGACGCTCCAAGCATAGCACATAACACATGAAGTGATAAAAATATAGTGGAACGAAAGACAAACTGATAATGTTGATGGAGAAGGGGATGCACGGGGGCATCCCCAAGCTTAGACGCTTGAGTCTCCTTGAATATTTCTTGGGGGTGCATGGGGGCATCCCCAAGCTTGAGCGCTTGACACTCCTGAATCTTTTTATCATCTTCCCTCGCACACTTGAAAACTCCCTTCATACATAACTCATCATAATCTGATTAGCGAGGTTAGTACCCATAATAAAATAATTGTTCCTTGCTGGAAATAAGGATATTCTTGAAGGTCTACTATTTCTCAAGATTGCCAAAAGGTTTTTGCAAAGAAAAAGCAAGCTCAAGGTTTGCAAAATGAAGGAAAGGCAAAACAGGACAGAATCTGTGAAAAACAGAACAGCAGGTAGTAAATGATTTTTTCGGGGCACTTCTGCAACTCTAATCAAAAAACTCAGAACAGACGCACGAAAGACAATTGTATAGAGCACGCTGTCGAAAAAATTCAGACCAAAAAGATGATCTGGTGATTTTATACGATTTTTTCTATCCAAGGACAGAATCTGTTTCCTGGACAGCACGTCACAACTTTTGAACTTTCTTGCAATCAGAGGCTGCACAAAGTTGAAAAGCAAAGATACAATGATGATGCTACTGTAGTAACAACATCAAGACACAACAAAAGCAAAATAAAATTTATTCATGTGGGCTGCCTCCCAAAAGCGCTTTCTTTTATGCCTTTAAGCTAGGCATAATGCAAAAAGATCAAGTTTTATCAAGAGTAAAAGAATAGCTAGCCCGTATGACGGACTCAAAAGGTAACTTAATCTTCTTTCTAGGGAAGTGTTCCATCCCTTTCTTGAGAGTAAATTGGAATTTTATATTCCCCTCTTTCATGTCAATGATAGCACCAATGGTGCGTAGAAAAGGACGTCCCAAAATAATTGGACAAGAAGGTTCACATTCAATATCCATAATAGTAAAATCAACGGGAACGTAGTTGTCATTGACAATGATAAGAACATCGTCGATCCTCCGCAAAGGTTTCTTTATGGAAGAATCAACAAGACGAACACCAAAAGAACAAGAATCAAAAGGTTTCAATTTAAGCATATCATATATTCTTTTGGGCATAACGGAGGTACTAGCTCCAACATCATATAAAGCATAGCAAGAGAAGTTATTCAACTTAATTTTAATCATAGGATCCCAACCATCTTCTAGCTTTCTAGGTATGGAGGCTTCTACTCTAAGTTTCTCCTCCCTAGCTTTGATGAGAGCATTAGTGATATGCTCTGTGAAGGCAAGGTTAAGCGTGCTAGTGCGGGGATCTCTAGACATCTTGTGAAGGAAATCAATAACTTCGGTAAGAGTGCAATTATCAAAATCAAGGTCACTACTATCAAGTAAGGTGGTAGTGGTGTCCTTTAGGCTCACTTGTTTGGTAGTTTCTATGGTCATAGCATCACCATTAATAGGTCCATTGGGACCAGGAGTGCATTGGGTGCTAAGAGTTTGGATATCCTCAGCAACTTGGATAGTAGCAACAGTGTGGCGGGTAGGAAGGTTCTTAATTCTATCTTCTTCCTCCCTTTCTCTAGCCCATCGCTCTTTAAGTTTAGCCAACATCCTAATGTTTTCATTAATTTGCACTTGAATAGCATTCGTAGGAGTGACCTTCCTCTCCTCAAGAGGAGAAGTTCTAATTTTAAGCAATTCTACCTCGTGGGCTAAATTGTCTACCTTCGAAGAGAGATCATCTAGTTTGTTTAGTTTCTCTTCTACACTCTTATTAAAAGCTTTTTGGGTAGTGATGAAATATTTAAGCATAATCTCTAGTTCAGTAGTGGAGTTCTTGGTGTTAGGATAAGCATTGTTGTTCCCATAAGAATTAGAGGGGAACGGTCTAGGATTGCTACCAAAATTACTCCTATAAGCATTGTTATTAAAATTGTTTCTAGAGATAAAGTTCACATCTACTTGTTCTTGAGCAATCAAAGAATTTAAAGGAACATCACGAGGATCAATAGAAGATTGCTTCGAAAGTAGAGACATGATCAAGTCAACTTTTTCATTTAGGGAGGAAATCTCCTCGACAGAGTTTACCTTCCTACCTGTTGGAGCGCGTTCGGTGTGCCATTGGGAATAGTTGGTCATCATCTCATCGAGAAGCTTCATGGCAGCACCAAGTGTAGTTGACATAAAGGTTCCTCCCGCGGCCGAATCTAACAAGTTCCGCGAGGTAAAGTTCAAGACTGCATAAAAAGTTTGGATAACCATCCAAGTAGTCAAACCATGAGTAGGGCAGTTCTTGATAAGAGATTTCATGCGTTCCCAAGCTTGGGTAACGTGTTCATTATCCAATTGTTTAAAATTCATTATGTTACTTCTTAGTTGGATAATTTTAGCAGGTGGATAGTATTTTCCAATAAAAGCATCTTTGCACTTGTCCCATGAATCTATGCTATTTCTAGACCAAGATTGAAACCAAATTTTAGCTCCTCCTCTCAAGGAGAAAGGAAAAAGCTTAAGCTTAACAATATTACCATCTATTTCTTGGTACTTTTGCATATCACAAAGTTCAACAAAATTGTTTAAGTGTAAAGCAGCATCATCTCCAGCACCGGAGAATTGATCTTTCATAACTAGGTTCAGTAAAGCAGGTTTAATTTCATAAGAAGGTGCTGAAGTGGCAGGTGTAGTGATAGGTGTGCAAATAAAGTCATCGTTGTTATGACTAGTGAAGTCACACAACTTGGTGTTCTCGGTGGAACCCATAGTAGCAAGCAAGCAAGATAACTATTTTTGTGATTTTCGGTAAAAGATACTAAAGCAAAAACTGAAAGGTAAACTAACAAGACTAAAAAGCAAAGGTAAAAGATAGCGTGCAACTCCCCTATCTTGAAGAGTGGAGTCCCCGGCAACGGCGCCAGAAAACTTTGCTTGATGGCTTCTCGCCCCTCGTTGATTACCCCAAGTGGAAGGTTTGAGATGCAGTGTAGCGGAAGTTTTCCCTTGGCAAAGATACCAAGGATCGATTTCCCCTGAGACTCCTAGTTTCAGCAAGAAGGTGTCAACTGCTAACGGCGCCAGATATTAGCAATCAACGTGGACCTGCACACAGATACAAATAACTTTGCTCCCACCGAGTACAGAGAGGTTGTCAATCCCTCCGGCCTTGTCGTTTGCAAGGGATCAAACGCAAGTGATAATAGTGATAGGTATTGCTGCAAATAGTAAGTAAAAGCGTAAAGTAAATAGCGGATGTGATCAATGATGGTAATATGGACCGGGGTCCCATGATGTTCACTAGTGATGTCTCTCTCCCAAAAGACGATAAAACAGCTATGTGAGGTAAACGAATTACAGCTGGGTAATTGACAGAATTATGTGCGCAAACCAATGCTAACTATATTGCAAGAAAGGTAGAGGTTCAAAGCATGGGCGGTACGCCAAGGCAAGTAGACCGAAATCCATCTGCATCTACTACTAATCATCCACCTTGAGATATCTATCTAGAACATCTCGCTGGTATTAAGTTGCGAGTCCCACCCATAGTGTAAACTCAAAGCAACAGACAACTGCATTAAAAGAACTTTGCGTAAAGTAAAAATTCCTTGCACCCGCGGGCACAAGCACCGTTGTTTTCCCCCTTGTGGCAACAGCACATCCCCTAGACTCATGTTTCTGTCACTCAAGCTAGTCATCGAGGGGCATGAACCCACAATCAAGCATAACGTTCCCTCTTGGAGTCACTACCTACTACTTGGCCAAAGCAATAAATAACAACGGAGAACATGCAAGAATTACTTACGAACATAAATATAAAAGAGGTAAATCAAATATATTACTCAAACACAATCTGAACATAATCTCACAATCCATCGGATCCCAGCAAACTCAACATAGCAACAGCATAAGGATTACATATATGCCTCGATCATGTAGGGCAGCTCACGAGGTCTAATTAGTGAAGCACAAGAAGGGGAGGAGAACATCACATAGCTACTGGTCATGGACCCATGGTCCAAGGGAGACTACTCACAACTCATCCGGGAGGCGTCCATGGTGGTGGAGAGGCTCCCGGTGGTGATCCTCCCCTCCGGCAGGGTGCCGGGAAGAGTTCTCCTGGTGCTCCCGATCTTGGAAGCGCGGCGGCGGCGGAACAGAGATGAGATCGCGAAAAAGGGTTCCGTCCTCGAGGGTTTCGGGACGCGATATAAATATATGCCAAAGGGGGGCATCAGCGGAGGCCTGGGGGGCCCAGGCGCCCCCCCGGCGCGGCCAGGAGGGGGGCCGCGCCACCATGGCGCCTGGAGCCCTGGTGGCCCCCCTCCGGCCCTACTTCGACCGTGTGGAAGCTTCCGGAACGCTGATTTTTTATATAATTTTTCCAGGATTTTTCTGGCAGTTTTCGTGACGGGAAAACCTGAAATACAAAAACAGCAGAAAACAGAAACTGGCACTGGGGTGCACTGAGTTAATAGGTTAGTCCAAATATGATCAAAAGTGTATGGAAGTGTATAAATATCATAGCAATATCACCCAAAAGAGGCATGGAGCAAGCAGAAATTATAGATACGTTTTACACGTATCAGCGCCTGCCTTCGTGTCGCCTGGGCGAGTATGATCCGCTTCCTGGAGGAGGCGTAGGCACTCGGCGGCGATCGTTGTGACCGGGTCGATGATCGTATTGTTCATCATTCCGACCCAAATGTCGGTCTTGAAGGGGTCCATGGTCTTCACGCCTCGGGGGCGACCTTGGGCTGTGAGCCGACCATACATTGTCCGCCGCCACTAATCTGTTGTGAATCCTGTTACGCGACTGAGAAATAGCCGCGTTCTGCTCTCCTGCCGTACGGAGCAGCGCTCGAATCTGCTACAAGCCTCTCCCAGCCTCCGATTGAGACGGCTGGATAGAATCTGCGATGCGGGCCGCGGCTTCAAGGTTCTGGATAGGCGTTCGGAACACCTGGGTTTCACACGGGAACGACTGCCATGGCCGTCGACTGGATCCGGGAATCAGTAGGTGGGATCGTTCGTCGAGTGAGTGATACGTCTCCGTCGTGTCTATAATTTTTGATTGTTCCATGCCAATATTCTACAACTTTCATATACTTTTGGAAACTTTTTATACTATTTTTTGGGACTAATATATTGATCCAGTGCCCAGTGCCAGTTCCTGTTTGTTGCATGTTTTTTGTTTCACAGAATATCCATATCAAACGGAGTCCAAACGGAATAAAAATGGACGGAGATTTTTTTTGCAATATATGTGAATTTTGGGAAGCGGAACCAACATGAAACGATGCCCGAGTGGGCCACGAGGCAGGGGGGCGCGCCCGGGGCCCTCGTGGCCACAACGTAAGGCGGTTGATGCCCTTCTTTCGCCGCAAGAAAGATAATATACGGATAAAAACCGTAGCAAAAAATCAGCCCAATCGGACTTACGGATCTCCGGGAACTTAAGAAACGGTGAAGGGCCAGAATTCTGAGAACGCAGAAACAGTGAGAGACAGTGAGACAGATCCAATCTCAGAGGGGCTCTCGCCCCTCCGCCGCCATGGAGGCCATGGACTAGAGGCGAAACCCTTCTCCCACCTAGGGAGAAGGTCAAGGAAGAAGAATAACGAGGGGGGCTCTCTCCCCCTCGCTTCCGATGGCACCGGAGTGCCACTGGGGCCATCATCGTGTGACGGCGATCTACACCAACACCTCCGTCATCTTCACCAACATCTCCATCACCTTCCCCCATCTATCTACAACGGTCCACTCTCCCGCAACCCGATGTACCCTCTACTTGAACATGGTGCTTTATGCTTCATATTATTATCCAATGATGTATTGCCATCCTATGATGTTTGAGTAGATTATCGTTGTCCTATCGGTGATTGGTGAATTGCTATGATTGATTTAATTTTCTTGTGGTTATGTTGCTGTCCTTTGGTGCCCATCATATGAGCGCGCGCGTGGATCACACCATAGGGTTAGTTGTATGTTGATAGGACTACGTATTGGAGGGCAAGAGTGACAGAAGCTTCAACCTAGCGTAGGAATTGATGCATACGAGATTGAAGGGGGACCAATATATCTTAATGCTATGGTTGGGTTTTACCTTAATGAACGTTAGTAGTTGCGGATGCTTGCTAATAGTTCCAATCATAAGTGCATGGAATTCCAAGTAAGGGATGACATGCTAGCAGTGGCCTCTCCCACATAAAACTTGCTATCGGTCTAGTAACATAGTCAATTGCTTAGGGGCAATTTCGCAACTCCTACCACCACTTTTCCACACTCGCTATCACTAACTTTATTGCTTCTTTATCTTAACAGCCCTAGTTTATATTTACGTGTTCTTTATATTCTTGCAAATCTATCCAACAAAAACTACAAAGTACTTCTAGTTTCATACTTGTTCTAGGTAAAGTAAACGTCAAGCGTGCGTATAGTTGTATCGGTGGTCGATAGAACTTGAGGGAATATTTGTTCTGCCTTTAGCTCCTCGTTGGCTTCGACACTCTTACTTATCGAAGGAGGCTACAACTGATCCCTTACACTTGTGGGTTATCAAGACCTTTTTCTGGCGCCGTTGCCGGGGAGTTATAGCGTGGGCTGAATATTCTCGTGTGTGCTTGTTTGATTTATCACTAAGTAGATTTTATTTGTTGTTCTAATTTGTTCTCTATCTTTAGTTATGGATATGGAACACGAAATACCAAAAAACTTAGGTGTACTTGCTACTCATGGAGATGGGGAACCTCCTAAAACCCTCGATGCTCATTATGTGAAAGATATTATGTACTACTTTGATAATCCTGAGAAAACCCCATTCAACTATGTAATGGGAGTAACATTAGATCAACGTGAATACTTTAGGGATTATCGCTTGACACAAAAAGGGAAACTATTATGGGATCAAATTCATTTGTTGCATTGGTATGCTCGGCAACTATGCTTGAGATATGATTATACTTGTTGCTCTAGGATGAAGGCTCCACACCTTCCCTTTTCATGCAAATTTAATGATAATGAAACCTTAGCTTCTTATGCTAATGATATATATGATTATTATGATGTGGAACAAATATAAGAATTCGTTGCTTTTAAGGGTGCTTATGAAATTGAATCTCCGTTTAGAAAGAATGATGCTTTTGATGATGATGTTTCTAGTCCTGAAAATCTTGCTATATTGAAATATTGCTATTTGAATTATGAATATAACTCCAATATTGATGGGTTTATTGAGAAGGTCTCCGCTGTCCAAGAACATACTAATATTTTGCAGGAGTCTATGGAAGAAGAAATCAATGACATTGTGAGCGCATTGGATGAAAAAGATGAGGAGGAGAGCGAAGAAGAAAAGGAGGAAGAGCGGATTGATCACCCGTGCCCACCTTCTAATGAGAGTAACTATTTATCACATACATTGTTTAACTTCCCTTCGTGCTTACCGAAGGATGAATGCTATGATGATTGTTATGACCCCGTTGATTCTTTTGAAATATCCCTTTTTGATGATGCTTGCTATGCTTGTGGCCAAGATGCCAATATGAATTATGCTTATGGAGATGAACTTGCTATAGTTCCTTATGTTAAATATGAGATAATTGCTATTGCACCCACACATGATAGTCCTATTATCTTTTTGAATTCTCCAAACTACACTATATTGGAGAAGTTTGCACTTATTAAGGATTATATTGATGGGTTGCCTCTTTCCATTAAACGTGATGATTTTGATGAGTATAATATGCATGTTCTTGCTGCTCCTACTTGCAATTATTATGAGAGAGGAACTACATCTCCGCCTCTCTATGTTTCCAACACGATAAAATTGCAAGAAACTGCTTATACTATGCATTGGCCTTTACTTGATGTGCATGAATTGTTCTTGTATGACATGCCTATGCATAGGAAGAGAGTTAGACTTCGTTGCTTCATGACACATATCACTTTGTGCTCACTACTAAATACCAAATCATTGCTAATTAAAATTGGCTTTGATATACCTTGGGATCCGGGTGGATCCATTACTTGAGCACTATATGCTTAGCTTAATGGCTTTAAAGAAAGCGCTGCCAGAGAGACAACCCGGAAGTTTTGGAGAGTCATTTAATTCTATTATGTGCTTTTATAAAGTAAAAAAAATAAAAAAAATAAAGAGGGGAACCCAAAACTTTTCAAAAAGAAAAGTGAAAGTGATATAGACGAGCATTGTGAAAGTGGGGGACGTCCTTGAACTTTGTTCATGCCCATGGAAACTTTGTGAAATCTTAATTACAGAAACTTTTCAACAAAAATAATTATCCCCTTGTACAATTCCATTGTATTATAAACATAATGTGCCAAGGTTTGCCTTTAGGATGTTTACAATGCTTGTTGGTTTGTGCAGTGCAGGACATAAACTTTGGCTGTAGCGCGCAATTTTACATTTTTGCTGGAACGTCAAATGGTTGTGAAACTTTTTGCACTGCCTTTCTGTACAAATTTTTAATTTTTCATGATTTGGGAGAATTGTTTAAGTATCAGAAGTATGGTGAATGTTCAGATTATTACAGACTGTTCTGTTTTAGACATATTCTGTTTTTTATGCATAGTTTGCTTGTTTTGATGAAACTATCAATTTCTATCAGTGGATTAAGCCATGGAAAAGTTATATTACAGTAGCTACAATGCAAAAACAAAATATGAATTGGTTTGCAACAGTACTTAGAATAGTGATTTTCTTTATTATTCTAACGGATCTTACCGAGTTTTCTGTTGAAGTTTTGTGTGGATGAAGTGTTCGAAGATCGAGGAGGTCTCGATGTGAGGAGAAGAAGGAGAGGCAAGAGCTCAAGCTTGGGGATGCCCAAGGCACCCCAAGTAAATATTCAAGGAGACTCAAGTGTCTAAGCTTGGGGATGCCCTGGAAGGCATCCCCTCTTTCTTCAACAAGTATCGGTATGTTTTCGAATTCGTTTCATTCATGTGATATGTGCAGATCTTGGAGCGTCTTTTTCATTTAGTTTTCACCTTTTCTTTTATGCACCATGCTGGTATGAGATAGTCCTTGGTTGATTTATAGAATGCTCTTTGCACTTCACTTATATCTTTTGAGTATGGCTTTATAGAATGCTTCATGTGCTTCACTTATATCATTTGAAGTTTGGATTGCCTGTTTCTCTTCACATAGAAAACCGCCATTTGTAGAATGCTCTTTTGCTTCACTTATAATTGTTAGAGCGTGGGCATAACTTTTGTAAAAAGAATTAAAACTCTCTTGCTTCACTTATATCTATTTAGAGAGTTGACAGGAATTGGTCATTCACATGGTTAGTCATAAGATCCTAAATAAACTTGTAGATCGCTAAATATGATATATCTGATTCCTTGCAATAGTTTTGCGATATAGAGATGCTAATATGTGGGAGGAACTAGTGACTGATTACGGTTTAGTAAAAATATTGGTGTTAAGGTTTGTGATTCCCTAAGCATGCACGTATGGTCTCCTAACTATGTAACCAAATTGGCGCGCATTGTATTTTGATTGTTTATCTTTGCGTGAAGGTTGGGGGCGCGCGATGGTTAATTCCTACCAACCTCCCCCCTAGGAGCATGCGTCATAGTATCTTTGCTTCGAGGGCTAATAGATTTTTCGCAATAAGTATGTGAGTTCTTTATGATTAATGTTGAATCCATGGATTATACGCACTCTCACCCTTCCACCATTGCTAGCCTCTCTTGTATCGCACAACTTTCGCCGGTACCATACACCCATCATATACCTTCCTCAAAACAGCCACCATACCAACCTATTATGGCATTTCCATAGCCATTCCAAAATATACTGCCATGTAACTCCACTGTTTCGTTTATTAAGACACGCACCATCATTGTCATATTGCCTAGCATGATCGTAAGATAACTAGCATGATGTTTCCATGGCTGGTCCGTTTTTGATGTCATTGCTACGCTAGATCATTGCACATCCCGTACATCGCCGGAGGCATTCATATAGAGTCATATTTTTATTCTAGTATCGAGTTGTAAGTAAATAGAAGTGTGATGACCATCATTATTAGAGCATTGTCCCTTGAAAAAAAAGAAAAAAAAGAAAGGCCAAAAGAAAAAAAGAAAGGCCAAATAAAAAAAGGGAGAAAGGCCAAATAAAAAAAGGAAGGCAAAAAAAAACAAAAAAAGGGGGCAATGCTACTATCTTTTTCCACACTTGTGCTTCATCATAGCACCATGTTCTTCATGATCGAGAATCTCCTATGTTGTCACTTTCATATACTAGTGGGAATTTTTCGTTATAGAACTTGGCTTGTATATTCCAACGATGGGCTTCCTCAAATGCCCTAGGTCTTCATGAGCAAGAAAGTTGATGCACACCCACTAGTTTTCTTTTGAGCTTTCATTCACTTATAGCTCTAGTGCATCCGTTACATGGCAATCCCTACTCACTCACATTGATATCTATTGGAGGGCATCTCCATAGCCCATTGATACGCCTAGTCGATGTGAGACTTTCTCCCTACTTTTGTCTACTACCACCTTCTATTCCACCCATAGTGCTATATCCATGGCTCACGCTCATGTATTGCGTGAAGAATTGAAAATGTTCGAAAAAGTAATGTATGAAAACAATTGCTTGGCTGACACCGGGATGGGCATGAGGGGTACCTTGTGTTAAGAAAAGGGAAGCATAAAAGACTATATGATTTTGTAGGGATAACGTTCTTTAGCATTGATATTTTGAAAGACTTGATTGTTTGTTGGGATGCCCGAGTATTAAATTCTTCTATGTCAAATGATTGAGTATTGCTTTGAATCACTCGTGTCTTAATATTCATGCCATGATTAGGTTACATGATCAAGATTATGCTAGGTAGCATTCCATATCAAAAATTATCTTTTTTATCATTTATCTACTCGAGGACGAGCAGGAATTAAACTTGGGGATGCTGATACGTCTCCGTCGTATCTATAATTTTTTATTGTTCCATGCCAATATTCTACAACTTTCATATACTTTTGGCAACTTTTTATACTATTTTTTGGGACTAACATATTGATCCAGTGCCCAGTGCCAGTTCCTGTTTGTTGCATGTTTTTTGTTTCACAGAATATCCATATCAAACGGAGTCCAAACGGAATAAAAACTGACGGAGATTTTTTTCCGAATATATGTGAATTTTGGGAAGCGGAACCAACATGAAACGATGCCCGAGTGGGCCACGAGGCAGGGGGCGCGCCCTGGGACCTCGTGGTCACACCGTAAGGAGGTTGATTCCCTTCTTTCGCCGCAAGAAAGCTAATATCCGGATAAAAATCGTGTCAAAAAATCAGCCCAATCGGATTTACGGATCTCCGGGAATTTAAGAAACGGTGAAGGGCCAGAATCTAAGAACGCAGAAACAGAGAGAGACAGATCCAATCTCAGAGGGGCTCTTGCCCCTCCGCCGCCATGGAGGCCATGGACCAAAGGGGAAACCCTTCTCCCACCTAGGGAGAAGGTCAAGGAAGAATAAGAAGGAGGGGGGCTCTCTCCCCCTCGCTTCCGGTGCCACCGGAGTGCCACCGGGGCCATCATCGTGTGACGGCGATCTACACCAACACCTCCGTCATCTTCACCAACATCTCCAAAACCTTCCCCCATCTATCTACAGCGGTCCACTCTCCCGCAACCTGTTCTACCCTCTACTTGAACATGGTGCTTTATGCTTCATATTATTATCCAATGATGTTTTGCCATCCTATGATGTCTGAGTAGATTATCGTTGTCCTATCGATGATTGGTGAATTGCTATGATTGATTTAATTTGCTTGTGGTTATGTTGCTGTCCTTTGGTGCCCATCATATGAGCGCGCACATGGATCACACCATAGGGTTAGTTGTATGTTGATAGGACTACGTATTGGAGGGCAAGAGTGACAGAAGCTTCAACCTAGTGTAGGAATTGATGCATACGGGATTGAAGGGGGATCAATATATCTTAATGCTATAGTTGGGTTTTACCTTAACGAACATTAGTAGTTACGGATGCTTGCTAATAGTTCCAATCATAAGTGCATAGAATTCCAAGTAAGGGATGACATGCTAGCAGTGGCCTCTCCCACATAAAACTTGCTATCGGTATAGTAACGTAGTCAATTGCTTAGGGGCAATTTCGCAACTCCTACCACCACTTTTCCACACTCGCTATCACTATCTTTATTGCTTCTTTATCTTGACAGCCCCTAGTTTATATTTACGTGTTCTTTATATTCTTGCAAACCTATCCAACAAAAACTACAAAGTACTTCTAGTTTCATACTTGTTCTAGGTAAAGTAAATGTCAAGCGTGCGTAGAGTTGTATCGGTGGTCGATAGAACTTGAGGGAATATTTGTTCTGCCTTTAGCTCCTCGTTGGGGTCGACACTCTTACTTATCGAAAGAGGCTACAACTGATCCCCTAAACTTGTGGGTTATCAATGTGCGCTGGATATTTTCCAGTCGCGCGCGCTCAGCCACGGTGGCTAGGCGCGTGGCTTCCAGGTCCCGAGCCTGAAGGGAATCTCCCACGATAGGGGGTGTAAAGTGTATCTTCATTGCGGCGGCAGAGCTCGTCCCTTTGCTCGGCAGTGAGGGGTTGGGGAATGTACCCGTCGTGGTCGTATGACTGACCATTGCTGCTGCGGCCGTCTCCGCCGCGAGGGTACCCTGGCGGACTGCGACGTGAGTCGACCATGAGAACTTCAGTTGCGGGATAGCTGCTTCCGCACTCGGAAAGCAAATCTACGGGCTCAATCGACGGATCGACCGGCCCGTAGAGGTATTTGTCGGGCTCGATGGCCGCAACTCGAGGGATGGCCGTTTGGCGGGCCACTGCGTGTTTCACCCAATGCTGGAGCCGCGAACGACCAAATCACTTGCGGCGGCGTCCAGCGGGGACGATGGACGATGAAGGAGCCGGCCGATATTGAGTTGACGGCTACCGGAGAAGGACACCGCAAGCGCTGGCACGGAAGTACGCGGCCCCGCGGACGGGTAGCGCCTCGACGTCGAGGGGAGCCTCCTGGAGCCAAGCAGAGTCATCGGCGATGAAGACGAGCGCGCCGAGTCGGATCTCGCGGCCCAGCGCCAAAGCACCGCCGAAAACCATGATGACGGAGGTCGGAGAAAAAGTTCGCAACCTCACCGGAAGTCGCTAAGACACCCGCCCCACGGTGGGCGCCAACTGTCGTGGTTCTAAGTCTGATAGTACGAGTAGGGGGTACGTAGGAGGAGGCAAGGTCCTAGCTACAGCGAGGTTGTACACGAGGAGTTTACGAGTTCAGGCCCTTCTCGGAGGAAGGAAAAGCCCTACGTCTCAGTGCCCGGAGGCGGTCGACTGAATGTATATGTGTGTTTCTGTTACAGGGGGTGCGAACCCTTGTACTGGAGGAGGGGGTGGCTTATATAGAGTGCGCCAGGACCCCAGCCGTCCCCACGTTACAAAGGGTTCAATGTACATAAAGGCAGGGCGTTACTAATAACGCCTGCAATGAAGAGTGATAAAGGCATTAATTGTCACAGAATGAATGCCGGACCGTTGCTGTCCTAAGGGACCTTTGACCTTCGGGGGTCGAGTGTCTTTGAATGATCGAGTGGAGTTGACTCGTCTGAGAGAGAGTATACGGTCGAGTGATATGTCCTCTTGGGCTGTAACAGTTGCCCGTTCTTGCTGTCTTCGAGTTGTCTCTTGAACTTCTGGGGTAGTGACATTGGGCGGGGTACTTGGGTCAGGCCTGCGACCCTACCCTAGGTCTGTAACATCATCAATAAACTCAAGCAATATGATATAAACCCCATCTTTTTATCCTCGATGGCAACAATACAATACGTGCCTTGCTGCCCCTACTGTCACTGGGAAAGGACACCGCAAGATTGAACCCAATGCCAAGCACTTCTCCCAATGCAAGAACTATAGATCTAGTAGGCCAAACCAAACCGATAATCCGAAGAGACTTGCAAGAATATTATAATCATACATAAAAGAATTCAGAAAAGAACCAAATATTTCGCAAAGATAATCTTGATCATAAACCCACAATTCATCGGATCTCGACAAACACACCGCAAAAAGAGATTACATCAAATAGATCTCCTCGATGACCGAGGAGAACTTGGTATTGAGATCCCAAGAGAGAGAAGAAGCCATCTAGGTACTAACTATGGACCCGAAGGTCTGTGGTAAACTACTCACAACTCATTGTGAGGCGATGATGCTGATGTAGAAGCACTCGGTGGCAAATCCCCCCTCCGGCGGAGCTCCGGAACAGGCCCAAGACGGGATCTCACGGGAACAGAAGGTTGCGGCGGTGGAATTAGTGTTTTCTCTCCGTGTCTGATGTTTTCGGGGTACATGGATATATATAGGAAGAAGGAGGGCATCGGGGGACTAACGTGGGGCCCACGAGGCAGTGGGGCGCGCCCTGTAGGGGGGGAGCCCCCACCCACGTGGACGCCACGTGTGCCCTATTCCATGGTTCTCATGTCTCCCGTGAAGATATTGCTCCAAAAATATCTCTCCTGAAGGTTTCATTCCGTTTGGACTCCGTTTGATATTCCTTTTCTAAAACCCTAAAATAGGCAAAAAAAAAAACAACCTGGACAGGGCCTTTGGGTTAATAGGTTAGTCCCAAAAATAATATAAAAGTGCATAACAAAGCCCTTTAATCATCCAAAACATCATAAATAATAGCATGGAAAAATAAAAAAATTATAGATATGTTGGAGACGTATCAAGCATCCCCAAGCTTAATTCCTGCTCGTCCTCGAGTGGGTAAATGATAAAAATAGATTTTTTGATGTGGAATGCTAACCAACATAATTTTCAATGTAATTATTTTTATTGTGGCATGAATGTTCAGATCTTAAAGATTCAAGACAAAAATCTATATTGACATAAGAAATAATAATACTTCAAGCATACTGATACGTCTCCAACGTATCTATAATTTTTTATTGTTCCATGCTATTATTTATGAAGTCTTGGATGTTTAATGGGCTTTATCATTCACTTTTATATCATTTTTGGGACTAACCTACTAACCCAAAGGCCCAGTCCAGATTGCTGTTTTTTGCCTGTTTCAGGGTTTTGCAGAAAAAGAATATCAAACGGAGTCCAAACGGAATGAAACCTTGGCGAGAGATATTTTAGGGGAAAATCACGCACGCGGAGCGTGAGAACCACGTCAGGGAACAGAGGGCTGGCCCACGAGGGTGGGGGGCGCACCTCCTGTCTCGTGGCCCTCTCGAGCGTCCCCCGGTGCCCTCCTTCTTCCTATATAAGTCTACGTACCCCAGAAACTCCGCGAAAAGAGAGAAAACCCTAATTCCACCGCCGTACCTTATGTTCCCGTGGAGATCCCATCTTGGAGCCTGTTCCGGAGCTCCACCGGAGGAGGATCCATCACGGAGGCCTTCATCATCATCATCATCGCCCTCACCATGAGTTGTGAGTAGTTTATCATAGACCTTCTGGTCCATAGCTAGTATCTAGATGGCTTCTTCTCTCTCTCTGGATCTCAATACAAAGTTCTCCTCGGTCTTCGAGGAGATCTATTCGATGTAATCTCTTTTTGCGGTGTGTTTGTCGAGATCCGATGAATTGTGAGTTTATGATCAAGGTTATCTATGAAAGATATTTGGTTCTTCTCTGAACTTTTTATGTGTGCTCAGAATATCCTTGCAAGTCTCTTCGAATTATTAGTTTGGTTTGGCCTACTAGATCTATAGTTCTTGCAATGGGAGAAGTGCTTGGCTTTGGGTTCAATCTTGCGGTGTCCTTTCCCAATGACAGTAGGGGTAGCAAGGCACGTATTGTATTGTTGCCATCGAGGATAAAAAGATGTGGTTTATATCATATTTCTTGAGTTTATCCCTCTACATCATGTCATCTTGCTTAAGGCATTACTATGTTCTTATGAACTCAATACACTAGATGCATGCTGGATGCGGTCGATGTGTCGAGTAATAGTAGTAGATGCAGAATCGTTTCGGTCTACTTGTCTCGGACGTGATGCCTATATACAATGATCATGCCTAGATAGTGTAAGTGCATCTAGTGCCACCCCAGTGGTTTTGGAGTATTGATGACAAACCTGGTTGAGGGACTAATGTGTTTGTGAGAATTGGATGATAACACAGGTAGTAGTCCCTCATTGATTCGGTTAACCTACAGGAGATGACCCCTAAAAATGTATGAAGACATTGATAACTGTGGTGGTATATGAAGATAATCATATTGAAGACTATGACATGAGAAGACATTGTGTGAAGACTATGGAAAGCGAAGACGTAGAGTTGTCGCTGTTTCCTTTTCTTCTTTGTTGAGTCATAGGAACCACCGCACTATTAAGTGGGGTCCAAGTGAACTAAGTTAGAGTGACTGAAGTGATGCTCAACCAAATCCTATGTCTTCGAGCGAAGACTATGAGAGCAAATCTTATCCAGAGGCGGATGAGTCAGCTTTACTTGGAGCTCAAGTAAAGTTGCCGTGTGTGTTTGAAATCTGACCGTTGGAACACGTGTTAGTTCCTTAGTGACCCAGGGTCACTTCGGACAAATCAGGTCGGGTTGCCCAGTGGCTATAAATAGCCCACCCCCTACACCATAAATTGGTGGCTGCTCAGAGTTATTGCACTGCTTTTGTCATTTGAGAGCAACCCACCTCCGAAGCATTTGTGAGAGAAATCCTTGCGAGGACAAAGCCCAAACACCCAGAGCCAAAGAGTGTTAGGCATCACTGAAGTCTTTCTGTCTGTGTGACCTGGAGACTTATTACACTTGAGGACTGTGTTTCCTCCAGCCGGTTAGGCGTCGCGTTCTGAGCATCCAAGAGTAATTGTGGATTGCGAGTGAACGAAGTCTATGAAGGTTTGGAAGTCTACCTTGAAGACTTACCAGAGTGATTGGGCGAGGACTAGGTGTTCTTAGCTCAAGGGGAACGAGGTGAAGACGTGGTCTTCTGAGTTAAATCGCAGCCTCCCTAACCAGACGTACAGTTGTCACAGCAACTGGAACTTGTCTAACAAATCACTGTCTTCCCCGAGCCACTGGTTCTATCATTTCCCTCCTTTTACTTATAGCTTTATGTTGTGAAGACATACACTACGGGAATTAGCTAATTTGCCGTCTGTGGCTGTCTTTGCCGTCATTTTTTCGTCGGGCATGACGGCAAAGAGCAATTTTGCCGTGAACTGCAGACGACAAAGAAATACTGATGGCAAACAGCTAACTTTGCCGTCTTCTAAAAATATACTGACGACAAAATAGGCTTTGCCGTCTGCCAGAAAAAATACATACGGCAAACAACTCACTTTGCCGTCTGCTAAAAATATACTGACGGCAAAATAGGCTTTTCCATCTAAAAAAAAATACAGACTGCAAAATAGGCTATTTGCCGTCTATATATTATTTGGCAGACGGCAAAGAGAAAACACAACACGCGGATCGATCACGCGGATCACTGACATGGCAAGATCTAAACCACACATCCCACCTAGCTACCGCGCCCGTCAGACCACGCATGCCTCCCACCCACCCACGAACACACCACGCACGCACCCCATGACCTGGCCCCACCCTCGCACGCCTGTCTCCTCCTCATCTCTCCTGAACGGACGACCCTCTCGAACTGCCTGCTTTCTCTCCTACAGAGCAGATCAGATCGCCCGCAGGCAGCGCCCTCCTCTATCCTCTCCCGAGCAGCCAACTGCCGCCGGCCATTGCCCGGCCGCCCGTCCGGCAACCTCGAGCAGCCGCGCGCCGCCGGCCACCGCTAGCCCACCCGTCCGGTGCCCTCGCGCAGTCACGCGCACTGGTCAGCGCCCGCACGCCCACCCGTGCGGCGACCCCGAGCTCCCGAGCGCCGCTGGCCAGCGCTCGCCTGTCCGGCGACCTCGAGCAGCCGCGCGCCACTGGCCTGCGCCCGCCCGCTCTCCCGTCCGGCGCACTCGAGCCGACGCGCGTTCGTCTAGCGCCCCCGAGCGCCCGGACTCCACGCCCCTCGCCGTTCGTCCAGCGCCGCACATGCCCGTCCCCGAGCTGCCGGACTCCGCGCCCCTCGTCGTCCGTCCGACGCCGTGGCCCCCGCCCGCGTGCAGCTCTGCCATTGTCGCCGCGTGAAGATCCGCCAACTCACCAGCGCCGCGTGATGCTCCGCCCCAACTATATTCGGCGGCTCCTCCCTCCAGCATGGCCGCTCCTCCCTCCACCAGGGACTTCTTAACATGACCTGATGACAGTAAAAGTTGAACAAGGTACACAATGTGGAGCCAATGATTCAGATTTTAGTCTTAGACTCTTGGTTTGGTTGGTAATAGTTTTGCTCAACAATGTTCAGTATTCTTTATTTAAAGTTTGGCATCTGTTACTAGAATTGTTCTTGCTCATCTATCTGTTAATTTGACACTGTAAATAACTGAGATATTCTGGCAGCATATCAAGTACAATTGCATAAGTACACTGCAGCTCAGTATGAATGGTCTTCTTTACTTCATTTAGGCAATTTCTTTTGCTCTCTCTTCCGAGTCTATTCTCTTATTGAAACCACAGTAGCTCATCTAAGTCACAACGTGTTAGGATTATTCAGTGCTCGCATTTTTTATGATCTATTCTGCTATGGATGATCGTTTATTTTTTAGGTGCAGTATTCTCTTTCTGTATTTCCTGAATTTGGCAGAAATAAGCTCGCGGATTATGTTTTCTACAACTACTGATAGAAGGCATAAACAAAAATAACACCGATGGTGCATAGGCAGAACGAACGGGTGTACTCACATGTGAGACTTACTCCTGATCTGAGACTCTCAAACCTTGAGTATTATTATTTCAGTATGTCTACGACGCCGTCCTGACGCTGCCCATGATGAAGACATCACTAGGAAGCCTTTGGTTGTGGGAATACTTCACGTCTCTCATTGTTGGATGCGCTGATGCTAACGTAAGAAACCTTGGATGCTTCTCGCCGAAGTGCTCTGTCGACATGTTTACTGGCAGGTGCTTTTGACCACGGCCACACGTGTGTACAAGACGCACAGGCCGGTTCAGACTCGATTGATCCGTCGAGGCGCACAAGTACACGAAGATTGCTTGGTTGATTCTTGCAGCCGGATGAAAACATGAACGTACAGAACAAACAGACAAGGTGCTTTCTTATTCCTTCTGTTTCTCTCATAGTCTACCCATTCAACGCAGAATTGTCCTTTACTAATAAAGTTTTGCTAACGATGTAACCCCTTTGTTCAAATAAATTTTAATTCTAGGACGAAAGGTTGTATACCTCAATGATATTTACATAATTTTATTTGCTTCAAATATTCAAACAAAATAGTGAAAAGTATAACATTTAAAGAATTTTGCAAGATAAATACAATAATATCATTTGTGATTGACAAATATACTTTCACATATAATTAGTGGTCAAGGTTTTATAAATAGTGACCACGCGGATAGATCGTGCATGTGTGACATAAGTTGAAAACCATTGCCCAACGATCCCATTACAGAAAACCATGTCCCCTCTCCCTAAATTAACTAATGTATTCACCATCTTAATTCCTTTTTCCTAATTAAGACAACTGAATTTCTATTGTTGATTGGAGTATGTTATAGTGAACAACTATAAAAACATCGAGCCGTATTAATATGTACCGGAATATAAAGGGATGCTCTTTAGTTGTGTTTGATGCAAAAAACAAAATCTATTCCAGCAGTAAAGTGCTACAGAAAATGATATTAATTCTATTTACAATTCTATGTAGCTTGATGTGCTAGAGTTTCAATAGCTGGCTTAATTTGTCATCTTGATATAGTATCTATGTTCTATATGGAGGGAGGTCAAAAAGACACTCATGTTATTAGTGTTCCAATTTTACATTTATTTGTTCTATCAAAGAATAATGTACAACAAGATAATTTGATTTATGGTTTGTTTGGTGCCTTCATTTCAACTTCTCAACATAGTTGAGGCCAAAGTTTTATGCAAATGTAGTTGGATCATTTGTTACCCATCTCATAACTAAAATATCTATCACCCGATACTCAATAAATAATAATTATAAAACAAAATTCTAGCCCGCGCATCGAGCGGGCCACTTCTCTAGTTGAGTGAAATAATAATAGAAGATAGTATTAACTACTGATTTAAGCAGTACTGGGTATGAAGCAAACGACTCTTGCATATGTTCACTGTTTGTCCAATACAAAAACCAGAATATGAATTGTTACGACAAAATTGCAGTTGATACTGTTAGATAACATGCAGCAGCCATGGATTCAAGATCATGTAATCTTGGCTACTTTTCATCTCATGCAACAGTTTCACTAGTTTCTGTACGATTCGTGTTGCATGTTATTACACAGCCAGTTATCTAAATATTCTTATTTGTTTTACTATTTTAAAAGTTTTTCTTTGGGCCTCTAATTTCTCAAGATTTAGATGATAAGGAGGTGTCTTATTGAGAGTGTGAAGTTGTTGACAAGTTTATTTGTTTGACAAAAAATGGCTTTGGTATGATGAATGATGCTCTCGAGTCCGAATCTATTTGATACGATGAATTTCTAAATCTGAACCTTTTTTCCTTTATAGTTAATTGCCGCTGGTGGGCGCTGTCCATGTACAAAATAGACAAGGACGAAGAGTAGTACGCGACCCGACGGCCGAGCCGACGAACAACCACCAGGGAAGGTCGACCCCTCCCTCTCGACTATGTTTTATTTCCCCAACTTATGCATGCTCTGCTCTGGTTTCTATTCTTGGGGTTGATATACTGCTTGATTGAATCATATGAGGCCACTAGGTTCCTCTCATGTTGCTCTTTTTCCTGATGAGCTGTTGTACATGTATGTGGCTAGTTCAGATTTGGTTCTAACAAATATTTAATTTACTCCTGCCGCTCTGCATGTAAATATTTGCTCCTGTTTTGCATGTCATGTTTGCTACTGCTAAATGATGTGTACTAGGACCTGTTATTGCTATACTAGGAGGAGTTGTTGCACATGTCATATTTATTCCTGTACCAGGCTAGTTCAGATTTGGTGTCAATAGGTTCTTGTCTATTAGGATGATGTTATATGCTTGACAAGTTTATTTGATTGACAAAAAATGCCTTTAGTATGAAATGATGCACTCGAGTCTGAATCTATTTGATAATATGAATCTAAGTCTGAACCTCTTTATTATTGTTTGATTAATTGCAGTGGACATGTGAAGAAGGGATGGAGCAGCAACGATGATTGGTCGCACGGGGCTACAGTCAACCTGATGTGGTGTTTTAATCTCCTCGACCTAGCGAGTAGTTGTGTGTGGTTTCCTTTCAAGTAGCATAGTTGGAGTTTCACATGTGTGTGTAGAAGCTGATGGTCGTGAGGCTAACTCCTGAAGTAGTACATGACTTGAAGATGCCCAGCTAGATGTGATACTTTCTGATGGTTTAGTCTACTTTGTGATCTCATATGCAACACTTTGTGATACCCTATGATATATATATATATATATATATATGGACATTTGCTATGGTTTGTTTCGTTTCTATGGAACATTGCTGTTATATTTGTAATATATATGGTCTATTGAACTGCTAAAATGAAGTTCTGCTAAAATTTGCCGTCCGGTACAATATGAGCTAACAACAAAAAAGATGGGCGATTTTGCCGTCTTGTAGTCCCGCAGTTGACGGCAAAAATGTTCGTAGTTTTGCCGTCTGGGCTACCATTGGGTTGACGGCAAAAATGTTCGTAGTTTTATGATCACTACTGCCTAGTTGCTATTAGTCTTCATGCCTTCACTTCATTGAATACATGACTATTGCTTATCTAGTGTAGTCCACTTTTCGCTGCATACTAATAGGCTTGAGCTTATCGTTTGTCTTCGAAACTACCATGTTTTGAAGCATTTCATAAAAATCGCCTATTCACCCCCCTCTAGTCGATATACTGCACTTTTAATTGGTATGAGAGCAAGGTACTCCCTTGTTCTGTGTGATTCGGTTTAACCACTGGAGTTTTAGCTATGTCGACTGCAGGGATAATCAAAGTCTCCGCTGCGTGCCCCGTCTTCGATGGCACCGAATATCCCTACTGGAAGAACAAGATGCGCATGCATCTTGAAGCCATTGACGTGGACCTCTGGTTTGTCGTCAAACACGGCGTTCCCAAGACTGGTGAAGGCGTCACCGCTGCTGATGTCAAGAGGCTCGTTCAACTGGATTCAACGGCCAAGAACATCATCTGTGGTCATCTGACCAAAGGACAGTACGGTCATGTGAGTGCTCTGGACACGTCAAAGGAAGTTTGGGACTGGCTCTCAAAGGTCAATGAAGGTGTCTCTACCCAGAGAGATCAAAGGATCAGCGTCCTTCGCAATCTCTTCAATCGCTTCAAGAGACATGACAATGAGAATGTCCAGCACACTTTTGACCGTCTCACTGACATCACAAATGAGCTTCAAGCACTTGGCGCCACTGAGATCACCAAGCATGAAATCGTCAAGACTCTTCTGAGATCACTCGACATCTCATTTGATATCCTTGCATTGATGATTCAAGAACGCCCTGACTTCAAGACTCTCGATCCGTGTGATATACTTGAGAGGCTCAACACACATGAGTTTCAGCTGTCTGAGAAGCGTGACATCTATGGTCCCAACTATGGCCGATCTCGCGCGTTGAAGGCAAAAGCTGTTTCCTCATCTGAAGAAGAATCTGACTGCAGTTCTGATGATCCTGAAGACATTGGAAAGGAGCTTGCCATGGTTGTGAAGAAGTTCCAGAAATTCACTAAGAAGAAAGGTTTCAGAAAGTCTTCAAGATCCAGCTCAAGAAATGATGAAGCATCTGCTCATGACTACAAGAAAAAAAACATGTCATAAGTGCAAGAAACCTGGTCACTACATCTCTGAGTGTCCTCAATGGGACAATGAGAAGAAGAAGAAGAAGAGCAAGGAATATGATTTTGATGACAAGAAATAGAAGAAATACTCAAAGTCTTCTTCAAAGTCTTCATCAAAGTATTCATCACACAAGAAGAATTCATCTGGCAAGGCTCGTGCTTTTGTTGGCAAGGAGATGGATTCTGAGGAAGAGTCTGCTTCTGAAGAGGTGGAGGTGGAGTCGGAGGAGGAGTCTGATTCTGGTGCTGCGAGTCTGGCTTTAGCCACTGCCTACGTGGGCAAGTCTATCTTCAACACTGAAGACAATGGCCCCGTCAACAACAATGATGATGAGGACGACGACTCTGCACCCACCTTCTTCTTCATGGCACGCGGTGCCAAGGTAAAATCACGCGATGCTTACTTTCAAACATCTAGTGAAGATGACTCTGATTGTGAATCAAAACATAGCTACAAAACACTTGCTAAAATTGCCACTGAACAGCAGAAAGCCATGGAACATATTCAAAAACTGTTAGACAAAAGCGATGACCTGCTGGACGCGGAAATGACCCGTTCTCAGTCCTTAATTGAAGACATAAAAAATCTTCATATTAAGTACAAAGAACTTGAAGAGCTTTATGAATCGCTTTCAAAAACTCATGAAAAGCTCTCCCACGATTACATTCAAAGGAAGCAAGAACTTGAGAAAGTGAAAGCGGCTCATGAAGATCTTCAAAAGGAGAATGAGTCACTCCGCGCACAACTGATCAGCTCCACTCACGAAGAGTTTGAACCACCATGTCTAAAATGCATTGAACGTGATAATGCTACATCTGTTGCTGAATGCTCTACTGCTGCCACTGTTGCAATATCTTCAACTATTGATGTGGTAACTAACCCCTCTTCGGAGGAAACCACTACTATTGCTGATGAAAATGCTAGGTTGATGACTTTGCTTGAAACAGGGATGTACAAAAGCCTCAAAGGGCATCAGACTCTATGTGATGTCCTCAAAAAGCAGATACTAAACCGAAACCCTAGGAAAGAGGGTGTTGGGTTCGACAGGAAAATGAATGTTGATGGTTCATACTGGAAGCCTGAGCAGTATCCCAAAACTACATGGGTTGCCGCAAAGGGACCTTCAGTGGATCCATCTACCTTATCTGGCTTCACTTGTGCTAATCCTGTTATCATTGATGAATCCTTTGATGCAAACTATAAACTGTTTAAGAATCAAAATGGTGAAGTGTTTGCCAGGTATATTGGTACTAACTGTAGGAATGGACCACCTATGAAGAAGATCTGGGTACCCAAAGGTTGTCTTGAGAAGCTTCCAGCAAATTCTATCATGACACCTCCTGGGATGAAGACAAACCCCAGACCAAAGGCTTCATATGGTCCTAAGGCTTCATACAGACAAAGGACTCACCTGAGTCACCCTAACACAGATGTTTTGCAGGGAAATCATACCCAGACCCATGAATATGAGCGTGTTTCTTCAAACCGCTATGTTCATAAATCAAAGAACTTTTCTGCCTATTCTTATGAGTATTATTTTCCTCCTGCAAAACTGTTTGCTAGGGCCCCAAAGCCAAAATTCTCAGATGCTGCTCTTAGACTCATTGCTTCTAAGCCACCCCTGAAGATGTGGGTGGTTAAGAAGAACTAACTTTCTCTTGCAGGGAAAGGTCTCCAGCCTGTAATCAAAGGCTTCTGATGCTATTGCTGGGGACCTAAAACACGTGAAGGGCACAAGATCAAATGCCCAAAATGACTTACTGTTCATACTATCCATAAATCACTTGCTGAAGATCTTATCAGTCCTAACTTACATCTAAAGCTTTCATAATCCACTTATGCATCAATTGTTCATGATTCATAATGGCTTTTGGTGAAGCCTATCCTCCTAACTGCATTGTAGGGAGTGACACCAAAGTCTCCAGAATGGATTATGGATAGCGGGTGCACAAATCATATGACTGGTGATCGAAATCTTCTCATGGACTCAACTTTACGTCCATCCAACAAGAGTCACATCACATTTGCTGATACTGGTAAAAGCAAGGTGTTGGGTCTAGGTAGAGTTGCAATCTCAAGAGATCAGCACATGGACAAAGTCATGCTTGTTGAATCTCTTGGTTTCAACTTAATGTCTGTCTCAATGCTTTGTGACTTAAACATGATTGTGATCTTTGGTAAATTTTGTTGCATTGTACTAATGGAATCTGACAAGTCTTTAGTATTTGAAGGATACAGAAAAGGTGATCTGTATATGGTAGATTTCTCAGCTGGACCACAGATGGCAGTATGTCTTCTAGCAAAAGCTTCAGAGTGCTGGCTCTGGCATCGAAGGCTAGGACATGCTGGCATGAGGAACTTGCACACTCTCGCAAAGAAGAAGCATGTCATAGGCATCGAGGAAGTCAAGTTCAAGAAAGATCATCTATGTGGTGCCTGTGAAGCTGGGAAGATGACTAGAGCCAAGCACCCCTCGAAGACAATCATGACGACATCCAAACCCTTCGAGCTGCTTCACATGGACTTATTTGGCCCTACTCACTACTCCACATTCTCTACCACAGCCTGTCTCTATGGCTTCGTCATTGTTGATGATTACTCAAGATACACATGGGTACACATAATACTCTACAAGACTGAAGTGCAAGATGTCTTCAGACGCTTCGCCAACCGTGCCATGAACAATTATGGCATCAAGATCAAACATATCAGAAGTGACAATGGCACTGAATTCAAGAACACTGGCCTCAATCTTTATCTGGATGAGATGGGAATCACTCATGAATTTTCAGCCCCATATACACCTCAGCAAAATGGGATCGTTGAGCGCAAGAACAGAACTCTAATTGAGATGGCTCGAACGATGCTGGATGAGTACAAAACACCAAGAAGATTCTGGCCCGAAGCTATTGACACTGCATGCCATGTCATCAACCATGTTTATCTTCGCAAGCTTCTGAAGAAAACATCCTATGAACTCCTCACTGGAAAGAATCCAAATGTAAGCTACTTTAGAGTATTTGGAGCTAAGTGCTGGATCAAGGATCCTCATCATAAGTCAAAATTTGCACCCAAAGCTCATGAAGGCTTCATGCTCGGATATGGAAAGGACTCACACTCCTACAGAGTCTTCAACATTTTTCTCTATAAAACTGTTGAGACTGTGGATGTGAGGTTTGATGGGACAAATGGATCACAAAGAGAATCCCTACCAAATGTGCTAGATGAAGCTTCACCAAATGAATCCATCAAGCTAATGGGAACTGGTGAGATCATGCCTTCTGAAGCACAACCTGACGAGGAACTCATCATCTCTGCTCCAAATTAACCTGACGACAATGCTCAACCCGAAGACAATCCTCCTGATGAAGACAATGCACATCAAGAGCAAAATCTTCGTCCAGCTCATCCTCGTGTTGCAAATGAAGTACAAGTTGAGAAGATAATTGATAGCATAAATGCTCCTGGTCCACTCACTAGCTCTAGAGCAACACAACTTGCAAATTTCTGTGGGCACTTTGCTTTTGTCTCAATATCTGAACCCAAGAAAGTTGCTGAAGCGTTTATGGAGCCTGAATGGATTCAAGCAATGCAAGAAGAGTTTCAACAGTTTGAGCTAAACAATGTGTGGGAACTTGTCAAGCGTCTTGATCCCCGAAAGCACAACATAATAGGCACAAAATGGATCTATCGCAACAAGCAAGCTGAGCATGGTCAAGTGGTAAGAAACAAAGCTCGTCTCGTTGCTCAAGGATACACTCAAGTTGAAGGGATTGACTTCAATGAAACATTTGCTCCTGTGGCTAGACTTGAAGCTATTCGTATACTGCTAGCCTATGCAAATCATCACAACATACTTCTATATCAAATGGATGTAAAGAGTGCCTTTCTCAATGGAAAAATTGAAGAAGAAGTGTATGTTGCACAACCACCTGGCTTTGAAGACCCAAAACATCCTGATATGGTATACAAGCTCAACAAGGCACTGTATGGCCTCAAACAAGCGCCTCGTGCTTGGTATGACACCCTCAAAGACTTCCTGAAGAGCAAAGGCTTCAAACCTGGATCCCTAGATCCTACACTCTTCACGAAGACATATGATGATGAGCTATTTGTCTGCCAAATCTATGTGGATGACATTATCTTCGGCTGCACTGACAAGAAATACAGTGATGAGTTTGGTCACATGATGCAAGAACAATATCAAATGTCCATGATGGGCGAGCTTAAGTTCTTCCTTGGTCTTCAAATTCGTCAGCAAAGCTACGGCATCTTCATATCTCAAGAGAAATACCTCAAAGACTGCCTGAAGAAGTTTGGAATGCAAGACTGCAAATGGTACTCGACGCCAATGCCTGCTAAACATCATCTGGGTCCCGACGCCAATGGTAAAGAGTTTGATCAACAGGTATATCGCTCCATGATTGGTTCTTTACTTTATTTATGTGCATCTAGGCCAGATATTATGCTTAGTGTTTGCATGTGTGCTCGATATCAAGCGGCACCAAAGGAGTCGCATCACTTAGCTGTGAAGCGAATACTTCGATATTTGGCTTACACCCCAACTCTAGGATTATGGTATCCAAAGGGCTCAAAGTTTGATCTAGTAGGATTTTCAGATGCTGATTATGCTGGTGACAAAGTTGATCGCAAGTCCACATCTGGCACATGTCACTTTCTAGGACGATCACTTGTCTGTTGGTCTTCAAAGAAGCAGAACTGTGTATCACTCTCCACTGCAGAATCTGAATACATTGCTGCTGGATCTTGCTGCGCTCAGCTTCTCTGGATGAAGCAAACACTCAAGGACTATGGAGTCCATTTGAAGCATGTGCCACTCTACTGTGATAATGAAAGCGCCATCAAGATTGCCAACAACCCAGTTCAGCACTCGAAGACAAAGCACATTGAAATTCGTCATCACTTTCTCAGAGATAATGTTATGAAGGAAGATATTGATATCATACACGTCAACACTGAAGAGCAACTGGCAGATATCTTCACAAAGCCCTTGGATGAGAAAAGGTTTTGCAAGTTGCGGTGTGAGCTAAATATCTTAGAATCCTCAAATGTCCTGTAATCAGGCACACATCCTAACACTTATGCATATTGATGACTTAGATGTGCAACACACGAAGTAAAGTATATCTTCAATCAATGAAGACTTACATTCTAAGTGTGAATACATTAACTTGGAATTTGACTTCGGAGCGCCACGATAATTGTGCGCCGTGTCTGGGTCTAATACTTCCTATACGGTGGGTAAAGCCACCACCAAATTCTTGTTTGAAGCGTTTCTCGTGGCGTTACATTGCAAAGTCTTCGCACTTGGTTTGTCTTCACATAGGATATATACATATATAGAGTTGTGTTCTGTCCTCAACATCATTCACTTATAGCTATGTCTTTATATTTGAATCTTTTGGACTAAGTGAATGTGATCGGACCCTAACCTCTCTATGCTTTCTCATCTCACTCTGTCTGTCCAAATCATATGCATTCTGTTGAAACAATCGAATATCTTCTCCGCGTCCTTGTCAGCAGAAGATACGGAGATAAAACTTTAAATCTGATTTCAATGCTCCATTTGTTATGCCTGAAACCCGGAGAAGACGGAACGACTACTCCGACAGTCGTGGTGTACGTGGGATCGTGGGACAACTCCCAAGGCATTACATGACCGCCACGTGTCACTCGTACGTGAACCGTCAGGGGCACCTGAGTAATTACGCTGTGCCGTCTCCCATGCCTATAAATGCACGTCCCATCACGGTCAAAAGTTTCTTCCACCACCTCTCCACCTCGAACAACCCTAGCGCCTCCGCTAGCTTTCGACGACGCCGACGACGAAGCGCTTCGCTGCCGCAACTTTGTCGACACCGTCCTCACGCCGGCCGCGGACATCTTCCTCTCCGCCGTCGCCGTAGCTGTCCTCCGTCGCCAAGTTAGGGCATGGACGACCAAACTGCTGGGCATCCAACTCCTACCCTGTCTAAGCAGTTCATCGTGTGGTAAATAAACTTGCTTTTTTACCATCTTCTAGATCTATAATGATTCATCTACTTTCCCACAAGAGGTTTCTGCCTACTTAGATATATAGATCTATCCAGTCTGCATCTCATATCTTGCCTAGTACATTCACATGTGCTTCAACTATAGTTAGATTCCTCACTTGTACTTATTCGTGGATTCGTACAAATCTGGAACCAACTCCCATGAGTGAATGTCTTCGCACTATGAGGTCAAAGTCTTCAAAACTGTTTTAATCTTCAAAAATTATGAGAATGCATATGACCTCTTCCCCTTCCCTCGCATCTCTAATGCTGTCACATGTACATGTCCGTGGGAGAATCCCTTGGTTCTCATAGTCTGCATTCATTTGCAGAGTTTTTGCAGCGTCACATTCATTCCCCTGAAGCTAGTTCTTGTCTGACCAGCAAACCGAAGCATTTGCCAGTTTTGAAGCCATTCAATTTGAAGCCATTCAGGTTGAAGCAAATGACAACTGATAAGACAGTAAGAAAGGGTGACAGACAGTGCCGTGGCAACACCTCTCGTGATTTGCCTCCTGATCTTAGTGAAATATACAAGACTGATCCAGAGGAGGATTACAATCAGAGGAAGACCCGAATCCAATGGATTCAAAGATACTGGGCTGAACAATGGTTCAAATATAGGTTCATGACCCCAGAGTATGCCGAGAAAAACGCCATCAAGCATCCGTGGGGAGATATCACTTATAAGAATCTGCCCCCCAAGACTCGTGTTGAAGCCATTGCTCAAGGCTTCTATCCTTGCATGGTTAGAGGGCCACAACCTGCTGATGCTGATCCAAGCGCTCTGGTCTGGTGTCGCGACGACAATCTGTTCAAGCGAAATCTTCAATTCGCCAAGAACTCGGCCAAGGAAAACAAGAAGCTGTGGGGATTAGACTTCAATCCTGGCCCCTCTGCACCCCGCGCTGATGGCTCGCGCGAAGCTGAACCAAATCTGGTTGGGCCCTTCTACAACCTAGAGGGCCTCATCAGTCACATAAGGGTTCAAGGGGCAGATGTAGATCAGCCTGAAGCAGATGATGACTCTGAAGAAGCACCTGCAACGCCGAAGCCCCAGAAGAAGAAATCAAAGGCTTCAAAGGCTACTCCACCAAGAGCTTCAAGAGTGAAGCCTTTGGCCACTGCTCCACCTGCACCAAGTGTGCAATCTGAGGAACACTCTAGAATCTCCAAGAGCAGACAGCTGAAGAGGAAGCCAACACGCAACCCCAGTCCGGCTCTCACTCCAGATGCAGTACTGAAGACTGTCAATAATGCCCTTGATCTCTCAAGTGATGAAGATCTTGGAGATGATGCTTTGGAGCTGTTGATCAAGAGCAAGCAGGATGCTGAAATCTTCAATGATTTGCCGCTCTTTGACGTTGAAGTGCTCAATAACTTCATTGATGAATGGTTTGACACTCCCAACCTGAGCTTCGATGATCTTCAACTTCCAGTTGGCCTCAGCATCTCCTTCCATGGCGCCATTGCTTCTGAGCTGGCTCTGGCTCAAAGAATTGTTGAGCTGAAGCAAAAGATAGATTATGAAAAAGCTCAGTTCAAGAAGCATATGAACAAGCTCAGTGTGCAAGAAGTTCAAAACTTTAAGGTTATGATGCAAGAGCTCAAGGAAGCCTTTCGCCAGCGGCGTGAAGAAGCTAAAGGTTCACATGAGCGCATCAAGGACTTGGCTGCAAAATGCGTTCAAGCATTCAATGAAGCTGAAAAGCGCAAGGCACTTGGGCGTCCTGGCATTGATCCAAGAATGGCTGCCAAGAAGAAGAAGAAGCAGCCTGTGCCCGAAGCTGAAGCATCTGGGCAAGAAACGCCTCGCATAGTCTTCCCTGCTAGCATGACTGGCGCGAAGCCTAAGGCAACTCCAACTGCTTCAACGCACAAGAGGACTAAGGTGGCTGAAGCTGAAGCTCGTAACCGTAAACAATCTACTGATGAAGCTCCACCCACAAAGAACCAAAAAACCAAGAAGGATAAGGCTGCTTCCAAAGAGCCTATCTTTGTCGAGCCAATCTCAGTTGCTCGCCCTGCTTCTGCCCAGAGAGAACGAAGACTGACTGTTCATGAGCCTGCTCCCACAGAGGTTGAAGACATTCCAGTTGTCGACCCCACCGCAGCTGAAAACATTGGTCCTCAAGACAATGTTGAAGATGATGCCGTCCTTCCTCAGATCGAGTACAACATCGACTCTTCGCCTGTCCTCACAAACAGCAAACGCATCAGCATTGGTCGTCCATTGACGCCAATTGCTCAGGATGACTCGTGGGCTGATCACCCACAGGAAACCCAAGACACTCCCCAGCAAACTCAAGACACTAGTATGGTGCTTGAAGACGAAGACTTTGAGGCACAACAACCTCCATCTCCTCAGGCGTCACCAGCTTTTCGCAGGCTTCGCAAAGGACCAAGGCCTCAAGTCACTGCCCCAAGTGCTCCAGAAGGAGTAGAGCAACCATCTGCAACTGATGCTGCTCCTACTGGAGATCCCTCAGAATCTGAAGCCAAAGCGGCTGAAGATATTCCGGCTGCATCAACCGAAGAAGAACCACCCTAACAAGAAGAAGAACAACCCCAAGTTGTTGAAGAAAGTACTGCCGCACCACCTGTTCTTGAGGAGAACGTGTCCGACCCTCCAGCTCCTGAAGTGGAGTAACAAATTCAGAGGCTGCCACCACCAACACTGAAGCCAATGATGTGGTCATGGCTGAAGCTTTTTTGGCACCTGAAGATACTGTGGCGCCTGAAGAACCTGCGCCCGAAGTTACTATTCCTGAAGCCAGTGCTGTGCCTGAAGCCAGTACTATGCCTGAAGCTAATGCTGCACCTGACGCCAATCTGCAGCTTGAAGACAATGCCTCTGCTCCTGTTCCGCCTCCACGGCCTCACACAATTGAGCAAGCATACAACAAGGATGATCAGCTTGTTACTGTCCGGTGGACAATTCTGATTCCGCCACCTACAACGGAACCACATGCTGCTGGTCCTCAGTTTAATCATCATATAGCGCACATGCCCCAAGTTCAGAAGCCTAAGCCAAGACTGCCAAGGCTTCTAGGTATTGCAACATCTTCCGGGTCATTCAATGCCACTAGCTTCACGGCGCACAACACCTTCTTTGACAGCGCCAAGAACCCATATTCCAAGCCAAGAATATCATCAGATAGGTTCTGGAGCCATCAACAGCGCAGCTACTACTCAAGGGTACTAGATAATCAAGGCCGCATTTTCCCTCATATGCGTCTTGACACTGAAGCTATTGCTGGTCTGCCCTGCTTGGAGGAAGCTCTTGACTGCTTCCGTGATGCTGGCCTCCTCAATTTTGTCCTGGATAAAGAGCATTGGAATGAAGAGCTGCTTCTGCAATTTTATGCAACACTCCACATCCGAGGCTACAGCAGGAATCCGAAGACATGGGTCCTTGAGTGGATGACATGCAATGTGCATCATGAAGCTAAATCCTTTGATCTCATTGAGCTTACAGGCCTGCCCACTCCAGGAGATCTCTATGAACCTGGCTGTCAACTGCACACTGAAGCCTTGGAGAGCATCTTTCAGAAGCATCAGCCCAACATGAGCCAAATGCTCAGCATGATGAAGCCTCTGCCAAGTGATGTTGAATATCCTAAGGAATTCTTTGTTGAAGACCTTGAGTACCTGCCGCGCACCATCTATCGCATTATAAGGCGTACTCTATGGCCAATCAAAGGACATTCTTCATCAGCCAAGCTTGAAGGCACTATGAAGACTTTGGTCTTCTATATCTTCAATGGCATCAGCTTCAATGCTCAAGATTTCTTCATCAGGCAAATGGCCACATCTGGAGCTGATCTATTTGGACTGAAATTTTATGCCCCTTGGATAATGCGCCTCATCAAGTTGCACTCAGCTGTCACTTATCAACCCTCTGCTCGCAACCATCAGATTTTCTTGCCTGAGGTTGATATGTCAGCTGAAGCCATTTACCAAGAGCCTGCTAAGGAGCCAGTTAGTCTTCACAACGCTGATCATCAAAGCTTCACTCAGCAGATTGAAGGGGTTCCAGCAGTCTCTCGCGTCTATCCTCTGACTGGCCGTACTCGTCTACCTCGACACGCTGAAACCGAAGCCACTGAAAGCACCATCGCTCAAAGGCCTCAGAAGCGATCTCGTGTTCTGAATAACCGAGAGCTTCTGGTAGCCCTTCATCAGAAACAAGACAAGCATCACCTCTGGTTAAAGCATCAGATGCAGAGCCTCTTGGTGGATGTCAATCGCATTCACAATCTTGCCACCAAGAATGCTTTTGTTTCTCATGAAACTTGCAGGCGATCTTGGAAGAGTTTGACCTTACTAAGTGCTGAAGCAGATCTTCAAGACGATGGCTTCACTGAGAGATTCAAGTTTGACAACACTCCCCCAAGGACTGTTGTTATGCGTCGAACTCCATCTCTTGAAGACTCTGAATACTCTTCCTCCGCTGCAACAATTGACGCCAGGGTGATCGATGATCAGGATGATGCTACTTCACCGCCTCCTACTTCAGCGCGCATCGACACTGCACCAACCACCTCTGCACCGCCAAATGACAACACCGACCCTGCATCCTCTTCTGCTCCGCCTGGGAACGAGTAGAGGCTCTATGTCTTCAAACCTTTTTGGTCCTTACTGACAAAAGGGGGAGAAGCATATGAGTTGATAGTCTTCAAGAGGGTCCATATGGGCGGGTGCTTTATAATTTGCCTAGTGTTTACAACTCTCATTTTGCTACATTTGGTTCTTTGAGTTGTAACACTTAAACTGATGGTCGTCTGCTACGTTTTTTTATGCTACTCTGTAATGCGATGATAAATTCCGCATCAGCTACCTTATATTCCGCACTTAGTCATTTCTGCAGACGTCTATTTTTCATTATGCATGTCATTATCTTCGATATATCAATTATGCATGATGAATTGTCTTCATAAGTTGAAGAGGATCTCCACAAGTACAACCTGCCATGTGCATTTGCTTTCAAAGGCAAATCAACTATATGCACATCTTCAGGGGGAGCCTTTTGCTACTTACGAAGACAATACCTTATCCTTTACAATTTCACATATCTTTATCCCCGTTGAAAACTTCAACCAGTTTGTCATCAATCACCAAAAAAGGGGAGATTTTAAGTGCATCTAGTGCCACCCCAGTGGTTTTGGAGTATTGACGACAAACCTGGTTGAGGGACTAATGTGTTTGTGAGAATTGCAGGATAACACAGGTAGTAGTCCCTCATTGCTTCGGTTAACCTACCGGAGATGACCCCTAAAAATGTATGAAGACATTGATAACTATGGTGGTATATGAAGATAATCATATTGAAGACTATGACATGAGAAGACATTGTGTGAAGACTATGGAAAGCGAAGATGTAGAGTTGTCGTTGTTTCCTTTTCTTCTTTGTTGAGTCATAGGAACCACCGCACTGTTAAGTGGGGTCCAAGTGAACTAAGTCAGAGTGACTGAAGTGATGCTCAACCAAATCCCATGTCTTCGAGCGAAGACTATGAGAGCAAATCTTATCCAGAGGCGGATGAGTCAGCTTTACTTGGAGCTCAAGTAAAGTTGCCGTGTGTGTTTGAAATCTGACCGTTGGAATACGTGTCAGTTCCTTAGTGACCCAGGGTCACTTCGGACAAATCAGGTCGGGTTGCCCAGTGGCTATAAATAGCCCACCCCCTACATCATAAATTGGTGGCTGCTCAGAGTTATTGCACGGCTTTTGTCGTTTGAGAGCAACCCACCTCCAAAGCATTTGAGAGAGAAATCCTTGCGAGGAGAAAGCCCAAACACCCAGGGCCAAAGAGTGTTAGGCATCACTGAAGTCTTTCTGTCTGTGTGACCTGAAGACTTATTACACTTGAGGACTATGTTTCCTCCAGCCGGTTAGGCGTCGCGTTCTGAGCATCCAAGAGTAATTGTGGATTGCCGGTGAACGAAGTCTGTGAAGGTTTGGAAGTCTACCTTGAAGACTTACGAGAGTGATTGGGCGAGGACTAGGTGTTCTTAGCTCAAGGGGAACAAGGTGAAGATGCGGTCTTCTGAGTTAAATCTCAACCTCCCTAACCAGACGTACAGTTGTCACAGCAACTGGAACTGGTCTAACAAATCACTGTCTTCCCCGAGCCACTGGTTCTATCCTTTCCCTCCTTTTACTTACAACTTTATGTTGTGAAGACATAGCATGTTTGCCTTATCTGATTTTCTTCACTGAGTATCTACCTGTTATGATTGGCTTCATTCCTTCTTCCTTTATGATCACTACTGCCTAGTTGCTATTAGTCTTCATGCCTTCACTTCATTGAATACATGACTATTGCTTATCTAGTGTAGTCCACTTTCCGCTACATACTAATAGGCTTGAGCTTATCGTTTGTCTTCGAAACTACCATGTTTTGAAGCATTTAATAAAAATCGCCTATTCACCCCCCCTCTAGTCGATATACTGCACTTTCAGATAGTCTCATAATTATTTGCTTTTTTCTCAATTGCTCGACAGTAATTTGTTTACCCGCCGTAGAATATCACTATCATGAGAGAAGCCACTAGAGAAAACTATGGCTCCCGGGTCTATTCTCAACATATCAATCTATATCTACTTTACTTTTACCGCTTTTATCTGCTGTTCTATTAAACTAAAAATACCAAAAATGTAAACTATCATCTCTATCAGATCTCACTTTCATAAGTGACCTTAAAGGGATTGACAACCCCTTATCGCGTTGGCTGCGAAGTTCATATTTGTTTGTGCAGGTGCAAGGGACTCGCGCGTGGTCTCCTACTGGATTGATACCTTGGTTCTCAAAAACTGAGGGAAATACTTACGCTACTGTGCTGCATCTCCCTTTCCTCTTCGAGGGAATACAACACAAGCTCAAGAGGTAGCAAGAAGGGTTTCTGGCCCCGTTGCCGGGGAGGCTTACGCAAAAGTCTTATACCAAGTACCTACCACAAACCCTTATCCTTCGCATTACATTTATTTGCCTCTCGTTTTCCTCTTCCCCACTTCACCCTTACCGTTTTATTTGCCCTTCTTCCACCGTGTGTTTATTGTTCGCTTGCTTTTTGTTTACTTGTGTGTGTTGGATTGCTTGCTTGTCACTATGGCTCAGAATAATACCAAATTGTGTGACTTCTCCAATACCAACAACAATGATTTTATTAGCACTCCGATTGCTCCTATTACCGATGCTGAATCTTGTGAGATCAATGCTGCTTTGTTGAATCTTGTCATGAAAGATCAATTCTCCGGTCTTCCTAGTGAAGATGCCGCTACCCATCTAAACAACTTTGTTGATTTGTGTGATATGCAAAAGAAAAGGGATACATATAACGATATTGTTAAATTGAAGTTATTTCCGTTTTCACTTAGAGATCGTGCTAAAACTTGGTTTTCCTCTTTTCCTAGAAATAGTATCGATTCGTGGAATAAGTGCAAAGATGCTTTTATCTCTAAGTATTTCCCTCTTGCTAAGATCATCTCTCTTAGAAACGATATTATGAATTTTAAGCAACTAGATCATGAGCATGTTGCACAAGCTTGGGAGAGAATGAAATTGATGATACGTAATTTCCCTACACATGGTTTGAATCTCTGGATGATTATTCAGAACTTTTATGCTGGCTTGAATTTTTCTTCTAGAAATCTTTTAGATTCGGCCGCCGGAGGCACTTTCATCGAAACTACCTTAGGAGAAGCTACCAAACTCCTAGATAATATTATGGTTAATTATTCTCAATGACACACCGAAAGATCTACTAGTAAAAAAGCGCATGCTATCGAAGAAATTAGTGTTTTGAGTGGAAAGATGGATGAACTTATGAAATTATTTGCTGCTAAGAGTGTTTCTTCTGATCCTAATGACATGCCTTTGTCCACTTTGATTGAGAATAACAATGAATCTTTGGTTGTGAATTTTGTTGGTAGGAATAATTTTGGGAACAATGCTTATAGAGGTAATTTTAATCCTAGGCCTTTTTCTAGTAATTCCTCTAATAATTATGGTAATTCCTACAACAACTCTTATGTAAAGATGCCTTCTGAATTTGAAACTAGTGTTAAGGAGTTTATGATCTCACAAAAGAATTTCAATGCTTTGTTTGAAGAGAAATTACTTAAGGTTGATGAATTGGCTAGAAGTGTGGATAGAATTACTCTTAATGTTGATTCTTTGAAACTTAGATCTATCCCACCTAAGCATGATATCAATGAGTGTGACGCCCGAAGACCGACGTCCCAGAAGATTCCAGAAGATTCCAGAAGATTCCAGATGTTCCGGGTTGCCCGTGTGTGTGTTATTTGTGCTTGTGTTATTTATTTTGCATTGCATCATATCATCATGCCATCATGTCATATTTTATTTTTGCATCTCAACCTAAATAAATCGTGTGGGCCTTCGGTCCATTTAAATCGAGGGAAGGATGACTTCTCTTTATAACATATAAAAGTCTCTCAATATTTAGGGAGCTATATTTATAAATATTCCATTCCTTGGAACCACCTATAACACAATTGCACCTTTCTTCAATTTTCTTTCGTCCAACTCTACTTCCTTTTTCTTCCTTTGAGCCTTTAGTAAAATTGTGTTGCAATTTTACTTTATCTATAAATGTTCCAAATCTCCCCATAAATCACATCTAATGTGTAGGGCCATCTCTTGAAATTCTAGCCTTTTGGATTTCATCTAAAGGGATTTCTAAATTCAAATAGTTTGACTTTTATTCGAACTTGTTTGAATTTTCATCTTCCAAAACCCTCCTTCTATTTTATTTAAATTCCTGACATTTTTGTGAGCCCGGGGAAATTGACCTCTTGCCCAGATTCCACCCCTAACCTCGCTTTCTTTTCTTTCTCTTCTCTCTTTTGTTCTTTTTTACTTTTTAGCAAGAATGAGGCTGGAGAGTTCAACCCCAAGCCAGGCCTCTAACCGCAGCCACCCTTCTTGGCCCAGCCGCAGGAGAGAGCCCAGCAGCTCCCAGCCGCCTGGCCCTTCTGCACCTCACTCCCGCAGCCCATCTGGCCAATTCCCTCCCAGCCCGTTTTCCTCCTCCCTCCTGGCCCATTGCCCTTCAGCCCAACCGCTCCATCCAACCCTAGTCAGCGAGCGACCGCACCGAATCGCTCCTCCATCTCCCTCCCGACCGCCGCCACCCCTCGCTCTTCCCCTCGCAGCGCCCAATCTCACCCGATTCCTTCCATCTCCCAGTCCTCCCGTCGAGGCCGAACCCTTCGCCATCGGGCCCCCAAAACCGCGCCGCGCAGGAGCGTCCCGTCGTGCGCCTCCTCTCGAAGCCCCGCATCCCTCCGGCCAGCCAGAGCCAGCCGCGCGCCGTGCGCCTCGGCCGCCCCGCGCCTGGCCCGCGGGGGCTTCATCCCTCCGCGCTAGGAGCCCCCGAAGCCGCGCCCTTCTCCCGCGTCGCCGCCGGCCGCCCGTCTCTCCTGGCCGAGCCCCGCAGCGCCGAGGTCGAGGCCCCGCCTCCGTGCGCCTTCAGCGCCCCAGCACGGCTCCCTCCGCGTCGGCCTCCCTCCGTCCGCGCCGAGGCTCTGCCTCCTCTCCATCTTCAGACTACAGCAGCACCGAGCAGCACCTCCTCGCCAAGACTCCGTTCCTTCCTCGTCGGCTCGACCTGCTGCTGCCATGGCCTCGACAGCGACTAGCGTGCTGCCGTTTTTGTTCTTTTGTTTTGCCTTGTACTGTGGTTTTGTTAGATGAGCTCCGTGAACGACTACATGAACGAGTACCACGGCGACCCGACCAAGTACCCCTTCGGATGCGTCAAGTTCGACTACACATGGAGATCCCAAGTACCCCTACCGTCGCCGTGTACCCCTACCATCGCCGGAAGCGCCAAGTACCACGTCGACCGAACGGCTACGATGGCGAGTACCTCTCCGATGAACGTGAACAACTACATGGCGATACGACAAGTACCCCGACAACATGTGTACGACTACCGTCGACCATCGAAGACCCCGTGAACAACTACTTCCTCTTCGGAAACGTGAACAACTACTTCCCCTACGTTCCTCGACGATCTCGAACCACCCCGTGAACGTTTGTCCCGAAGGTATAACCCGAAACGATGAACCGTGGATGCTTGCTTGTGTTGTATGAAATGTTTCCCGTGTGTGCTCCGTGCCGTTTCGTCCGTTTGTCGCGTTCCTCGGTTGCCTCATCGCCGACTCGTGGGAACCCGGTGACGGGATCACCCCACCTTTCATCTTGTTTCGCACCTTTCATCTTGTTCCGCACGTTCACTCCACCTTTGCTTTTGCCCGGTCCCTCAATGAGTTACCGGAACCGATATGTTGCGTGGCATCATTTTCGGATCGTTGCCGTGGCACCCTTTCATTCCACCACGGCGACGATGCTTCTTATCTTCTTCTTGTTAACCTTTTAATAAAAATTGCATAAACTTGATCATGTCATCCGCATCATATTAACAACATTAATATGTGTGAATTGTTGTTTGCTTATAATTATTAAACATGCTCATGGGGTTTTTCCGGACTTGTTGTTGTTATCTCCGGCCTCATTTAAAATGTCTTAATAGTGTAGTTTCTTTATGTTTCACCTCTTGCCATGTTAACAAACTTTTAATCTTGTCTTGTTAATAACTAGAGTCAATTAAATAATTAAAATGTGGTGTTTCGTCAATATGCAACTCGTTGCATATTGAGCTCCACTTAACTTGTAGTTTTGTTTGTGCACTTTGCCATGCCATGCATATTTAAACCGGACATGCATCATACTTGGATGTGCATCGTATGCCATGTTTATGCTTGTGTGTTTACCGTGTTGTTTCTTTCTTTCCGGTTGCTTCTCTTGTTAGCTTCGGTTTCGTTCCGGAGTTGTGAGGATTCGCTCGACTGTGTTGCTTCGTCTACTTCATGGATCCGTTCTTCTCCCTTGTGGATTCCAGGCAAGATGATCATACCCTTGGATACCTTTACTACCATTGCCATGCTTAGTTGTCTCGATGCTATCGTTACATGTCGCGCTACCCATCTTTTATGTCAGCCTCTCCTTGTTGCCATGAAACCTCTAACCTTGTCACCTTCCTAGCAAAACCACTGTTTGGCTATGTTACCCGCTTGCTCAGCCCCTCTTATAGCGTTGTTAGTTGCAGGTGAAGATGAAGTTCGTTCCAGGAGGGAACTTGTTGTTGGATATATCACAATATCTATAATTATTATTAACACACCTATATACTGGGCATGGGTGGAAGGCTTGGCCTTTTGCTCGGTGTTTTGTTCCACTCATGCCACCTTAGGCACCGATAAACCGGCATTATGTTCCTTATTTTTGCGTTCCTTACACGATGGGTGAAATGGGGACCCCTTGACAGTTCGACTTTGAATAAAACTCCTCCAGCAAGGCCCAACATTGGTTTTAATTTGCCTCATAATAACAACTTAATTAATTAATTAAAATTGCATAGGGGGTTGCGTCCCCGAGGATTCTTAATTCTACATAGCAGGGGGGGCCAGTGCTGATGGTGTTGGTCCCAAACGGGCAACCTGCGGGGCCACCTTGGGGAAACTCGAGGTTTGGTTTTACTCGTAGCTTTTCCCATCCGGACGTGGCCTGAGACGAGATACGCGCGGCTACTATCAGGGTGTCGGCACGCCGGGAGGTCTTGCTGGACTTGTTTTACCATTGTCGAAATGACTTGTGCTACCGGGAAGCCGAGCCTGATCGGATTTTCCCTAAGATAAGGAGTGATGATATTATATTTATCACTTCAGCTAATCGTGAGAGCTTGTGATGGGCTAAGTTGGAACACCCCTGCAGGGTTATGATCTTTCGAAAGCCGTGCCCGCGGTTATGTGGCAGATTGGAATTTGTTAATGTCCGGTTGTAGAAAACTTGACAGATGATCCGAAGTAAAACACACAACTGTGTGAGTAACCGTGACTGTCTCTTTTCACTTTGAGAAGAGAACACGGTGGGGTTATGTTTGACCGTATGTAGTTCAGGATCTTTAGCGATCACCTTTTGCGACCGTTTGCGTAGATGCTCATCTTATTCTTGTACTCGTAAGTTAGCCACCATATTATGCTTAGCCGCTGCTGCAACCTCACCACTTTACCTCTTCCTACCCATAAAGCTTTGCTAGTCTTGATACCCATGGTTATGGGATTGCTGAGTCCTCGTGGCTCACAGATACTACAACACCAGATGCAGGTTCAGCCGAGAATGATGCAAGAGCTGGTTCAAGTTCTTCACTGGGAGCTCGATGAAGAGAGTTGCCGTTTGCTTGTGACGTGTTCGACGTTCAGTAGTGGTTTCCACTAGGATTCGATCCTGACCTGTGGCTTTATGTTGTTTTGGTATCTTTCTTTTGGATCTTCACCCGTAGTCGGGTTGTGATGTTTTGAATGATGTATTGCTTATGTATTGTATTGTGTGAAGTGGCGAGTGTAAGCCAACTATCTCCTTTTGCATTTTAATCCCTCTTTTACATGAGTTGTGCAAAGATACCAAACTTGAGATCATTCTAGGATGGGCTTATACCTTTAAGTCATGCCTCGACACGTAGGAGGTATAGTCCCATCCTGGGCATTACAAGTTGGTATTCAGAGCCTTCTCCGACCTAGAAGCCCCCACTGATTGATCGAATCGTTGACGGTTGAGTCTAGGCACACACTTGAAAATGTTTTGAGTCCTATTTTATATCGGAGAGTAGGATTTCTTTTGCTCCTCTTCTCTTTTCATTCTGGTGAGGACTCCTGACGATTACTCTTGCCTCTTCTACTTTCAAAAATCGCACCAAATTTTTTTTAGGATCTCGCGAGTATTGTTTGGATTGTTCCGATGTCTTTGTGACGAGAACATTGTTCTCGATGCCTCCTGTCATTAGGGGTTGTGGCAGTGTCCCGGGGAGTTGAGCTACGAGGTGTTGTCGTCACAAATCCATCGCGGCAGTACTAGAATACTTAAGACGGCCGACATCGAAAACTCTCCTATGCGGTTAGTGGCAAGATAACCCCGACATCACCCAGTACTGGGGAGGTAGTTCGAGAGTATTGCCATAGCTTGTATAGTGGATGCGTTTTGAAGGTTCGAGGTAAACAGTTTCCGAGAAAGACTGGTTATGTGTTGAAGGATGGATACACCTGGATGTAGGTTTAGAGTTGATTGCGCGGTGCTTCCCGTGTATCCCCAACACCTGATTGCATAACTGGAAACTTTCGGAAATCTATAGGTGGGTTCATCTAGTAGTTCTAGGCATTCTTCCAACGGATGCTCGATATGAAGTTCGGGGTTCTACATTGAGTGAAGTGGTTTTATGGACTTGTTCTGATCGGGAGTTGCATCTTAAAGGGTCCTTGGCTATGCTGATCCGGGGATTGCAAAACCCTTTTGTAACACGTTCCATGAGCTTTCAGCACGAAGATGTCGAACGAAGCTTCTATCTTGTATTTGTTCTATCTGATCCTTGTTCCTTTTTTATTTACCTTTTCCTTCTCCCAAGTGGCTTCTCGACTAGTTGATGTACCTGCGGAATTCACTCGTTCAATTCTCTGTTCGGATGAGATTGTGAAGATGATGCTGCGAAATATCTATCCTTTGTTTTGTTTTGATTCTGGTATTCGAGTTGCTTCGATGTCAAATGTTGATTCCATACCTTTCCTAATCGGTATTCTCATATTTCTATGGGAGTGCTAATTCTTCTTGACCATCGAGATATTCATGTTAATCCTTTTCAACCGGTGTGCCTTCTCTTCAAGTTTTTCCATACAGACACCGTTGAGAAATCTGACGAATTGTCTGTTTCATTCATCCCAATTTGTCTTTGTTTTTCCCACCCTCCCACCCTTCTTCTTCTTGGAGCCAGAAATTCTCACATGAAGTATCCATTTTATTCATGTGATGTTTCTTCATTCTTTCCTTCAATGTTCTTATCCGGTGATTCCCAGGAAGATGCTCAAGAGCTTCAAGTTCATCATTCTTTTGTTCTCAAATTCTGCCGGTGGATGTAATTCAAGATTTCAGTGTTGATCTTATCCTTTTCCTCATTTCATAATGCTTTCTTATTCCGGTGTACCAATTAATCATTCTTCCCTTGCTATTCATATCCGGAGTGCTGAAGATTCATAATTCCATTCTTAATCCATCCAAACTATTTTGAGATTGTTACCTTATTCAAGCCTTTTTAATTCAACCGGTGCAATATCTTTTAAGCAATCTTTTCAACGGTGATTTTCTTTGAGTGGGCCCTAACCCACAGGTCTTTCCAGGATCTTACCTGACTCTTCTAATTATTTTCTAGAGTTATACTCAAATTCTTTTCAAGTGTGACATAAGAATGATTCCCATCAGTCACATGACTTCTCCAAGATCGCTTTCAAATTCTTTTTCATCATTGGTTCAACCTTTTTAATTCTTCATTCCGGAGTGCTCAACAATTCTTCATGGCATTTCTCGTCTTCACTCTCAACATTTGGAGACCGGAGAAGTGTTTCTCTTAATTCTTGGCCCGTTCTCCCAAGATTTTCATGAATTCTTTTCCATTGTGATCCTCCGAAGGCCATCATTTCAGAAGATTCTTCGTTCTCAGTTTTCAACTTTGTCCTCCAAATATTCTTCATTGATGTCTCTTTGTTCGTCTCCATATGCTTACGGTGGCTCGTTCAAGTTACCCTTCCGTTGTTATCGTTTTAATTCATTTGTTCTTTTCATAATCCTACCGGTGGTTCGTTGAATATTTACCCAAGCTTGTGCGAGTTCTCTCTTAATCCTTTCCAACGAGAATAAGTAGTATGCCAAATCCTTGGTTGTCATCAATTTAAATTGGTGAAGGAGATGCATAACATAATTCTTATTCTTATTCCTTCAAGGCGATTTAATTCTTTTGTCTGGAGCTTGTTCATCATATCATATTCTCGGTCCTAAGTTGTTCATCTTGTTTTCCGGAGCTCCAAGTTATTTCAATTATATCATTTCAAAGCTCCATCTAATTCATCGCAGGCCTTGAATCTTATTCTTTTCATTTTTTCACTTCTCATGCTTCCTTACCGGAGTTTTCATGGTGGTTCATCATGTTTTTAATTCATCCTCGAAGTCTTCATCAAGATTCTTGTTGGAGCTCAAGCATTCTTCGTCATGCTTCCATTTGCAATTCTTTCTACCTTATCTTTTCAGATGGTGTTATGTCATTCTTGACAATTCCTTCATGTTTCATGATTCACGAGTTATCAAGAATGAGATATTTAAACCCTTTTTTTTCTTTGTTCAGGAGATCTTTTCAACCCTTTATTTATTCATTGGAGTTATCTTGGGTTGTATTTCACCTAAAAGCTTTTCCTAAGGATTGTTGCTAATTATGGTGCTTATAAATGACCGAAGTTCTTCATTTATCCTTCCGGTGATATAACTCTTTCGTCTCCTTGTTGATCTCAATCCAATCAAATGTTTTTCGTCAGTGGCTGGTTGTCACCTCTTAATCTTGAGATGTTTTCCATAAGCCCACATGAAGCTTATTCGTTTCGTTGTTGATTTTTCCAACAACTCTGTTCAACCCTTCTTTATAAGAACGCTCTTTCAAATTCAATTGTGGGAGAAGTTGAAATTTTTCTTCTCCATTCATTTCTTTCATTGAACTATATTCTATTCTTTCATTCCGGAGGCATTGTGATATTGCCCTTTTTGGTCCATAATCTCGTTTTGTCAAGATCATGTTCTTTTCTTTGTTTATCTATCTAACTGGAGTGTTGTGCCCAACATTCTAGTTCCCTCATCTTATCAAGTTTGCTTATCATTTAACCGGAGTGCTATCTGAATCTTTCTTACCCCTTGTGCCATTCTTTTATTTGTTCCGGAGGCTGTGTGTTGTTGTTTTCATCAAGTATCACTCCATCTTCTCTAGTTCTTGTTAATTCATTCCATTTTCAGTCGGAGTGCTGTCCAAATTCTGTCATTCTTATTCCTTGGCTATACCATTGCAGTTTCATTTTCTTTTGGTCCGTGAGCTCTTGTTTCATGTCTTTCAACCTCTCAAGGTTCTCATTGTGTTCCTTGTTCCTCCTTTTTACCGGAGTGCTTTCAACTTCGTTCATCTCCGTTGTATTCTTTCTTTCAAGATTGTTCAACCTCTAAAGGTTCTTTGATTTCACTCGTCTGTCAAAGAAGCAACTTTGTTTTACCTCTTCCTCTTCCGTTTTTTTACCCGGTGCTATCTCTAGGATCTCGGGTCGAGATCCTCTGTTAGTGTGGGAGAGTTGTGACGCCCGAAGACCGACGTCCCAGAAGATTCCAGAAGATTCCAGAAGATTCCAGATGTTCCGGGTTGCCCGTGTGTGTTATTTGTGCTTGTGTTATTTATTTTGCATTGCATCATATCATCATGCCATCATGTCATATTTTATTTTTGCATCTCAACCTAAATAAATCGTGTGGGCCTTCGGTCCATTTAAATCGAGGGAAGGATGACTTCTCTTTATAACATATAAAAGTCTCTCAATATTTAGGGAGCTATATTTATAAATATTCCATTCCATGGAACCACCTATAACACAATTGCACCTTTCTTCAATTTTCTTTCGTCCAACTCTAATTCCTTTTTCTTCCTTTGAGCCTTTAGTAAAATTGTGTTGCAATTTTACTTTATCTATAAATGTTCCAAATCTCCCCATAAATCACATCTAATGTGTAGGGCCATCTCTTGAAATTCTAGCCTTTTGGATTTCATCTAAAGGGATTTCTAAATTCAAATAGTTTGACTTTTATTCGAACTTGTTTGAATTTTCATCTTCCAAAACCCTCCTTCTATTTTATTTAAATTCCTGACATTTTTGTGAGCCCGGGGAAATTGACCTCTTGCCCAGATTCCACCCCTAACCTCGCTTTCTTTTCTTTCTCTTCTCTCTTTTGTTCTTTTTTACTTTTTAGCAAGAATGAGGCTAGAGAGTTCAACCCCAAGCCAGGCCTCTAACCGCAGCCACCCTTCTTGGCCCAGCCGCAGGAGAGAGCCCAGCAGCTCCCAGCCGCCTGGCCCTTCTGCACCTCACTCCCGCAGCCCATCTGGCCAATTCCCTCCCGGCCCGTTTTCCTCCTCCCTCCTGGCCCATTGCCCTTCAGCCCGACCGCTCCATCCAACCCTAGTCAGCGAGCGACCGCACCGAATCGCTCCTCCATCTCCCTCCCGACCGCCGCCACCCCTCGCTCTTCCCCTCGCAGCGCCCCATCTCACCCGATTCCTTCGATCTCCCAGTCCTCCCGTCGAGGCCGAACCCTTCGCCATCGGGCCCCCAAAACCGCGCCGCGCAGGAGCGTCCCGTCGTGCGCCTCCTCTCGAAGCCCCGCATCCCTCCGGCCGGCCAGAGCCAGCCGCGCGCCGTGCGCCTCGGCCGCCCCGCGCCTGGCCCGCGGGGGCTTCATCCCTCCGCGCCAGGAGCCCCCGAAGCCGCGCCCTTCTCCTGCGTCGCCGCCGGCCGCCCGTCTCTCCTGGCCGAGCCCCGCAGCGCCGAGGTCGAGGCCCCGCCTCCGTGCGCCTTCAGCACCCCAGCACGGCTCCCTCCGCGTCGGCCTCCCTCCGTCCGCGCCGAGGCTCTGCCTCCTCTCCATCTTCAGACTACAGCAGCACCGAGCAGCACCTCCTCGCCAAGACTCCGTTCCTTCCTCGCCGGCTCGACCTGCTGCTGCCATGGCCTCGACAGCGACTAGCGTGCTGCCGTTTTTGTTCTTTTGTTTTGCCTTGTTCTGTGGTTTTGTCAGATGAGCTCCGTGAACGACTACATGAACGAGTACCACGGCGACCCGACCAAGTACCCCTTCGGATGCGTCAAGTTCGACTACACATGGAGATCCCAAGTACCCCTACCGTCGCCGTGTACCCCTACCGTCGCCGGAAGCGCCAAGTACCACGTCGACCGAACGGCTACGATGGCGAGTACCTCTCCGATGAACGTGAACAACTACATGGCGATACGACAAGTACCCCGACAACATGTGTACGACTACCGTCGACCATCGAAGACCCCGTGAACAACTACTTCCTCTTCGGAAACGTGAACAACTACTTCCCCTACGTTCCTCGACGATCTCGAACCGCCCCGTGAACGTTTGTCCCGAAGGTATAACCCGAAACGATGAACCGTGGATGCTTGCTTGTGTTGTATGAAATGTTTCCCGTGTGTGCTCCGTGCCGTTTCGTCCGTTTGTCGCGTTCCTCGGTTGCTTCATCGCCGACTCGTGGGAACCCGGTGACGGGATCACCCCACCTTTCATCTTGTTTCACACCTTTCATCTTGTTCGGCACGTTCACTCCACCTTTGCTTTTGCCCGGTCCCTCAACGAGTTACCGGAACCGATATGTTGCGTGGCATCATTTTCGGATCGTTGCCGTGGCACCCTTTCATTCCACCACGGCGACGATGCTTCTTATCTTCTTCTTGTTAACCTTTTAATAAAAATTGCATAAACTTGATCATGTCATCCGCATCATATTAACAACATTAATATGTGTGAATTGTTGTTTGCTTATAATTATTAAACATGCTCATGGGGTTTTTCCGGACTTGTTGTTGTTATCTCCGGCCTCATTTAAAATGTCTTAATAGTGTAGTTTCTTGATGTTTCACCTCTTGCCATGTTAACAAACTTTTAATCTTGTCTTGTTAATAACTAGAGTCAATTAAATAATTAAAATGTGGTGTTTCGTCAATATGCAACTCGTTGCATATTGAGCTCCACTTAACTTGTAGTTTTGTTTGTGCACTTTGCCATGCCATGCATATTTAAACCGGACATGCATCATACTTGGATGTGCATCGTATGCCATGTTTATGCTTGTGTGTTTACTGTGTTGTTTCTTTCTTTCCGGTTGCTTCTCTTGTTAGCTTCGGTTTCGTTCCGGAGTTGTGAGGATTCGCTCGACTGTGTTGCTCCGTCTACTTCATGGATCCGTTCTTCTCCCTTGTGGATTCCAGGCAAGATGATCATACCCTTGGATACCTTTACTACCATTGCCATGCTTAGTTGTCTCGATGCTATCGTTACATGTCGCGCTACCCATCTTTTATGTCAGCCTCTCCTTGTTGCCATGAAACCTCTAACCTTGTCACCTTCCTAGCAAAACCACTGTTTGGCTATGTTACCCGCTTGCTCAGCCCCTCTTATAGCGTTGTTAGTTGCAGGTGAAGATGAAGTTCGTTCCAGGAGGGAACTTGTTGTTGGATATATCACAATATCTATAATTATTATTAACACACCTATATACTGGGCATGGGTGGAAGGCTTGGCCTTTTGCTCGGTGTTTTGTTCCACTCATGCCACCTTAGGCGCCAATAAACCGACATTATGTTCCTTGATTTTGCGTTCCTTACACGATGGGTGAAATGGGGACCCCTTGACAGTTCGACTTTGAATAAAACTCCTCCAGCAAGGCCCAACATTGGTTTTAATTTGCCTCATAATAACAACTTAATTAATTAATTAAAATTGCATAGGGGGTCGCGTCCCCGAGGATTCTTAATTCTACATAGCAGGGGGGGCCAGTGCTGATGGTGTTGGTCCCAAACGGGCAACCTGCGGGGCCACCTTGGGGAAACTTGAGGTTTGGTTTTACTCATAGCTTTTCCCATCCGGACGTGGCCTGAGACGAGATACGCGCGGCTACTATCAGGGTGTCGGCACGCCGGGAGGTCTTGCTGGACTTGTTTTACCATTGTCGAAATGACTTGTGCTACCGGGAAGCCGAGCCTGATCGGATTTTCCCTAAGATAAGGAGTGATGATATTATATTTATCACTTCAGCTAATCGTGAGAGCTTGTGATGGGCTAAGTTGGAACACCCCTGCAGGGTTATGATCTTTCGAAAGCCGTGCCCGCGGTTATGTGGCAGATTGGAATTTGTTAATGTCCGGTTGTAGAAAACTTGACAGATGATCCGAAGTAAAACACACAACTGTGTGAGTAACCGTGACTGTCTCTTTTCACTTTGAGAAGAGAACACGGTGGGGTTATGTTTGACCGTATGTAGTTCAGGATCTTTAGCGATCACCTTTTGCGACCGTTTGCGTAGATGCTCATCTTATTCTTGTACTCGTAAGTTAGCCACCATATTATGCTTAGCCGCTGCTGCAACCTCACCACTTTACCTCTTCCTACCCATAAAGCTTTGCTAGTCTTGATACCCATGGTTGTGGGATTGCTGAGTCCTCGTGGCTCACAGATACTACAACACCAGATGCAGGTTCAGCCGAGAATGATGCAAGAGCTGGTTCAAGTTCTTCACTGGGAGCTCGATGAAGAGAGTTGCCGTTTGCTTGTGACGTGTTCGACGTTCAGTAGTGGTTTCCACTAGGATTCGATCCCGACCTGTGGCTTTATGTTGTTTTGGTATCTTTCTTTTGGATCTTCACCCGTAGTCGGGTTGTGATGTTTTGAATGATGTATTGCTTATGTATTGTATTGTGTGAAGTGGCGAGTGTAAGCCAACTATCTCCTTTTGCATTTTAATCCCTCTTTTACATGAGTTGTGCAAAGATACCAAACTTGAGATCATTCTAGGATGGGCTTATACCTTTAAGTCGTGCCTCGACACGTAGGAGGTATAGTCCCATCCTGGGCATTACAATGAGTCTCTCAAAGCCATGAGAATTTCCATTGATGAATGCAAAGAAAGAACCGCTAGAATGCGTGCTAAAAGAGAAGATTATATTAAATCGTGTTCTTCTAGTTATCATGAAAATAAAGATGAAGATCTGAAGGTTATTGATGTGTCTCCTATTAGATCCTTGTTTTCTAGTATTAATCTTCATGAAGATAGGATTGAAGATGATTCTCCTTTAAGGTGTCCCAATGATTTGAAGTTTTTAGATCTTGATACTAAAATTGCTAAAAGTGGGAGTGAAGAGATTAAAACTTTGCATAGTGACGAACCCACTACTTTGGATGTCAAGGGATTCAATTATGATAATTGCTCTTTGATTGATTGTATTTCCTTGTTGCAATCCGTGCTAAATTCTCCGCATGCTTATAGTCAAAATAAAGCTTTCACCAAACACGTAGTTGATGCTTTGATGCAATCTTATGAAGAAAAACTTGAGTTGGAAGTTTCTATCCCTAGAAAGCTTTATGATGAGTGGGAACCTACTATTAAAATAAAAATAAAAGATCATGAATGCTATGCTTTGTGTGATTTGGGTGCTAGTGTCTCCACTATCCCAAAGACTTTGTGTGATTTGCTAGGGTTCCATGAGCTTGATGATTTTTCTTTAAATTTGCATCTTGCGGATTCCACTATTAAGAAACCTATGGGAAGAATTAATGACGTTCTTATTGTTGCCAATAGGAATTATGTGCCCGTAGATTTCATTGTTCTTGATATAGATTGCAATCCTTCATGTTCTATTATTCTTGGTAGACCTTTCCTTAGAACGATTGGTGCAATTATTGATATGAAGCAAGGAAATATTAGATTCCAATTTCCGTTAAGGAAAGGCATGGAACACTATCCTAGAAAGATGGCAATACCTAGATTTATCTTGTATCGTGCCTAGCTTGGGGCGTAAAACGACAGCGCTTGTTGGGAGGCAACCCAATTTTTTGTTTTTTGTTTTTGTTGCTGTTAGGTAATCAATATTGCATCTAGCCTCTGATTAGATGTGGCTTCATGTTTTGTTTAGTGTTTGTGCCAAGTAGAACCTTTGGGAAGACTTGTGTGAAGTTTATGTGATCTTGCTGTGAAAAACAGAATAGTTAGCGCTCGCTAAAGTGGTCTTCAGATTTTACTGGAGAGTGATTTTAGTTGATTATTTTTGCAGATGATTGGTACACAAATTCCGCAAATTTACCAATTTAGTTTGAATTTTTTGGAGTTCCAGAAGTAGGCGAAACCTGCAGATTACTTCAGACTGTTCTGTTTTTGACAGATTCTGTTTTTCGTGTGTTGTTTGCTTATTCCAATGCATATATGAGAAGTTGGAATGCAGTAGGTTTAACACCAATATAAACAAAGAATGAATTCATTGCTTCACTTTTGAGTAGTGGTTTGCTTTCTTATAATAGTGGAATGCTCACGAGGATTTTTGTCTAAGTTTTATGTTGTGAAGTTTTCAAGTTTTGAGTATTGCTTTGATGGACTATGGAACAAGGAGTAGCAAAGACCTAAGCTTGGGGATGCCCATGGCACCCCAAGTAAATTCAAGATAATCAAAAGACTAAGCTTGGGGATGCCCCAGGAAGGCATCCCCTCTTTCGTCTTCATCCATCGGTAACTATACTTGGAGCTATATTTTTATTTGCAACATGTTATGTGTTTTGCTTGGAGTGTCTTGTATAATTTGAGTATTTGCTTGTTAGTTTGCCACAATCGTCCTTGCTGGACACAACTATTTTAGAGAGTTAAATATGGCCTAGAAATTGTTAGAACACTCTATGTGCTTCACTTATATCTTTTGAGTTGAATAGTTTTTGCTCTAGTGCTTCACTTATATCTTTTAGAGCACGGTGGTGGTAATATTTTGTAGAAAATGTTGAACTATCATGCTTCACTTATATCTATTTTGGAGTCTATTAAAACAGCATGGTAATGTGTTTAGGCTAAAGAAACTAGTCTTCACATGATAGACATCCAATGTCAATGTAGTAAAAAATTTCACTCCTAGTGCATTGAATATGATGAGATGTTGGTTGCTTGTTAATTGTTTTGAGACATGAGGATAGTGATATTAGAGTCATGCTAGTGGAGTTATTATGAAATTTAGGAATACTTGTGTTAAGGTTAGAGATTCCTGTATCATGCACGTATGGTGAACCGTAATGTGACGGAGTTAGAGCATGAGGTATTTGTAGAGTGCCAACCTTTGTGTGGAGGTCGGGGGCGCGCGATGGTTAACTCGTACCTCCCCCTAGGAGCATGCGTTGATTGCTTTGTTTTGATGACTCGTAGATTTTTGCAATAAGTATATGAGTTCTTATGACTAATATTGAGTCCATGGATTATACGCACTCTCACCCTTCCACCATTGCTAGCCTCTCTTGTACCGCGCAACTTTCGCCGGTGCCATAAACCCACTATATATTCTTCCTCAAAACAGCCACCATATTGTTCCTCAAAACAGCCACCATACCTACCTATCATGACATTTCCATAGCCATTCCGAGATATATTGCCATAAAACTTTCCACCGTTCCATTCATATGACACACATCATATTTTCATATTGCCATTGCATGATCATGTAGTTGACATCGTATTTGTGGCAAGGCCACCATGCATAATTTTTATACATGTCACTCTTGTTTCATTGCACATACCGGTACACCGCCGGAGGCATTCATATAGAGTCATACTTTGTTGTTGTAGTATCGTGTTGTAATATCGAGTTGTAATGAAAGTGTGATGATCATGATTAATAGAGCATTGTCCCATGGGAGGAAAGGCTAAATCTATAAAGCCCCTCCGCAAAAAAAAGATAAAAGAAAAAAATGTAAGGCCAAAGAAAAAAAGGAAGGCCCAAAAACAAGAAAAAAAAGAAAAGAAAAAAGGACAATTGTACTATATTTTTCCACACTTGTGCTTCAAAGTAGCACCATGTTCTTCATTGTAGAGAGTCTCATGTTCAGTCACTTTCATATACTAGTGGGAATTTTCATTATAGAACTTGGCTTGTATATTCCAACGATGGGCTTCCTCAAATGCCCTAGGTCTTCGTGAGCAAGCAAGTTGGATGCACACCCACTAGTTTCTTTTGTTGAGCTTTCATTCATATTTAGCTCTAGTGCATCCGTTGCATGGCAATCCCTACTCACTCACATTGATATCTATTGACGGGCATCTCCATAGCCCGTTGATACGCCTAGTCGATGTGAGACTATCTCTAGCAAACGAAATGGTGGAAACTTGCATGGCAATATATCTCGGAATGGCTATGGAAATGCCATGATAGGTAGGTATGGTGGCTGTTTTGAGGAAGGTATATGGTGGGTGTATGGTACCGGCGAGAGTTGTGCGGTACAAGAGAGGTTAGCAATGGTGGAAGGGTGAGAGTGCGTATATTCCATGGACTCAACATTAGTCATAAAGAACTCCCATACTTATTGCAAAAATCTACAAGTCATGAAAACAAAGTACTACACGCATGCTCCTAGGGGAAGGGTTGGTAGGAGTTAACCATAGCGCGATCTCGGCCTCCACACAAAGGATGACACTCAATGAAATACCCCATGCTTCAAATTTGTCACACAACGGTTACCATACGTGCATGCTACTGGACTTGCAAACCTCAACACAAGTATTTCTCAAATTCACAACTACTCTACTAGCATGACTCTAATATCACCATCCTCATATCTCAAAACAATCATCAAGTATCAAACTTCTCATAATATTCAATGCACTTTATATGAAAGTTTTTACTATACTCATCTTGGATGCCTATCATATTAGGACTAAATTTATAACCACATCACATTACCATGCTGTTCTAAAAGACTCTCAAAATAATATATGTGAACCATGAGAGATCAATAATTTCTACAAAATAAAACCATCACCGTGCTCTAAAAGTTATAAGTGAAGCACTAGAGCAAAACTATCTAGCTCAAGAGATATAAGTGAAGCACATAGAGTATTCTAATAAATTCCGATTCACGTGTATCTCTATCAAAAGGTGTGTCCAGCAAGGATGATTGTGGTAAACTAAAAATCAAAGACTCAAATCATACAAGACGCTCCAAGAAAAACACATATCATGTGGTGAATAAAAATATAGTCTCAAGTAAAGTTACCGATAGATGAAGACGAAAGAGGGGATGCCTTCCCGAGGCATCCCCAACCTTAGGCTTTTGGTTGTCCTTTAGTTTTACCTTGGGGTACCTTGGGCATCCCCAAGCTTAGGCTCTTTCCACTCTTTGTTCCATAGTCCATCAAATCCTTAATCAAAACTTGAAAACTTCACAACACAAAACTTAGCCAAATATCTCATGAACTCCATTAGTATAAGAAAACAAACCACCACTCAAAGGTACTGTATTGAAATTATTTTTTGTTTATATTGTTGTTAAACCTACTGTATTCCAACTTCTCCATGATTCATACCCCCCCCCCCGATACTACTCATAGATTCATCAAAATAAGCAAACAATACACGAAAAACAGAATCTGTCAAAAACAGTACAGTCTGTAGAAATCTGTAACTTTCGAATACTTCCGTAACTCTAAAAAAACTTAAATAAATTGGTGGACGTGAGGAATTTGTCTATTAATCATCTGCAAAAAGAAGCAACTAAAATGCACTTTCTAGTAAAAAATGGTAGCTAATCTCATGAGCGCTAAAGTTTCTATTTTTTACACCATGATCGCATAAACTTCACCCAAGTCTTCCCAAAGGTTCTACTTGGCACAAACACTAATTAAAACACAAAACCACATCTAAACAGAAGCTAGATGCAATATTTATTCCTAAAAAGAAGCAAAAGCAAAGAAAATGAAATTGGGTTGCCTCCCAACAAGCGCTATCGTTTAACGCTCCTAGCTAGGCATTGAGATTTCAATGATGCTCACATGGAAGACAAGACTTGAAGCACAAAAACAGCATCATAAAGAATGTGAAAATCGCATCTAAGTCTAACATACTTCCTATGCATAGGCATTTTATAGGAAAACAAATTAGCAAGACAATCAAGATCTAGCATATGCAAGGAAGAAGAAAGAGCCTCAACATAGCGAGAGGTAATTTAGTAACATAAAAATTCCTACAACAATATTTTCCTCTCACATAATAATTGCATGTAGGATCATAAGCAAATTCAACAATATAGCTATCACGAAACATATTCCCAACACGATCCACATGCATACGAAGTTGACACTCTTCCAAAATAGTGGGAGCAACATTAACTAAAGTCATGACCTCTCCAAACCCACTTTTATCAAAAATTCCATAATATTGAAAATTCTCCAAATATGTGGGATCTAAAGTTGACACTCTTCCAAACCCACTTTCAATATTATTGCAAACATTATTATCAATCTCATATTCATCATGCGGCTAAAATAAATTTTCAAGATCGTAAGAAGCATCACCCCAATCATGATCATTGCAACAAATAGTGGGCACAACATCCCCAAGCTTAGGGTTTTGCATATCATTAACACAATTGACATTAATAGAATCTATAATAATATCATTGCAATCATGGTTTTCGTTCAAAGAGCTATCGTGAACCACTTCATAAATTTCTTCTTTCAACACTTCATCACAATTTTCGGACTCACGAATTTCAAGCAAAACCTCATAAAGGTAATCAAGTGCACGCAACTCACAAGCAATTGGTTCATCATAATTGGATGTCTTAAAAAGATTAGCAAGTGGATGAGGATCCATAATTTAGCAAGCGAAGATGCAAGCTGATAGAGGGCACATGGCAACACAAGCAAACAGAAAGGCAAACGGAAAAATAGGCAAAGGTGAAGTGGGGGAGAGGAAAACGAGAGGCAAAAAATGTAATGCGGGGGATAAGGGTTTGTGATAGGTACTTGGTATTTGACTTTTGCGAAGATCTCCCCGGCAACGACGCGAGAAATTCTTCTTGCTACTTCTTCAGCTTGCGTTGTATTCCCTCGAAGAGGAAAGGGTGATGCAACACAGTTGCGTAAGTATTTCCCTCTGTTTTTGAGAACCAAGGTATCAATCCTGTAGTAGACCACGCGCGAGTCCCTCGTACCTGCACAAACAAATAAGAACCTTGCAGCCAACGCGATAAAAGGGGTTGTCAATCCCTTCTCGGTCACTTACAAAAGTGAGATCTGATAGATATGATAAGATAATATTTTTGGTATTTTTGGTATAGAGAAAAAGTAAATAATGCAAAGTAAAGTAAATAGTTGATGGAAGATTAACATGAAGAGAATAGACCCCGGTGCCATAGGTTTCACTAGTGGCTTCTCTCATGATAGCAGAATTCTACGATGGGTGAACAAATTACGGTCGAGCAATTGATAGAAGAACGCATAGTTATGAGAATATCTAGGCATGATCATTGTATATAGGCATCACGTCCGTGACAAGTAGACCGAAACGATTCTGCATCTACTACTATTACTCCACACATCGACCGCTATCCAGCATGCATCTCGAATATTAAGTTCATAAGAATAGAGTAACCCCTTCAGCAAGATGACATGATGCAGAGGGATAAACTCAAACAATAGGATATAAACCCCATCTTTTTATCCTCGATGGCAACAATACAATACGTGCCTTGCTGCCCCTGCTGTCGCTGGGAAAGGACACAGCAAGATTGAACCCAAAGCCAAGCACTTCTGCCATTGCAAGAACTATAGATCTAGTAGGCCAAACCAAACCAATAATTCAAAGAGACTTGCAAGGCTATTTAAATCATGCATAAAAGATTTCAGAAAAGAATCCAATATTGTTCATAGATAATCTTGATCATAAACCCACAATTCATCGGATCTCGACGAACACACCGTAAAAAGGTTACATCAAATAGCTCTCCTCGAAGATCGAGGAGAACCTTGTATTGAGATCCAAAGAGAGAGAAGAAGCCATCTAGATAATAACTATGGACCCGAAGGTGTGTGGTAAACTACTCACAACTCATTCGAGAGGCTATGGTGTTGATATAGAAGCCCTCCGTGATCGATGCCCCCTCCGGTGGAGCTCCGGAACAGGCCCCAAGATGGGATCTCACGGCTACAAAGGTTGTGGTGGTGGATTTAGGGTTTCGTTTTTCTCCCCGATGTTTTCAGGGTATTGGAGTATATGTAGGCTTAAGAGGCATGTTGGGGGATCAACAGGTGGCCCACGAGGGAGGGCGGCGTGCCTACCCCCCTGGGCGCGCCCCTGCCCTCGTGGCCACCTCCTTCGCTTCCTGGCGTGTACTCCAAGTCTTTCATGTTGATATTGTTTCAAAAATAACTCTCCCAAAGATTTCATTCCGTTTGGACTCCGTTTGATATTCCTTTTCTGCGAAACACTGAAATAGGCAAAAAAACAGCAATTTGCACTGGGCCTTGGGTTAGTAGGTTAGTCCCAAAAATAATAAAAAAGTGTATAATAAAGCCCATAAAACATCCAAAATAGAATATATAATAGCATGGAACAATAAAACATATAGATACATTGGAGACGTATCACTCTGCTCTTGCCTATGAAATCTATGGATATGGCCAGGCACGCATTGCACAACAACTCATCCTCCATGGTCGAGTAGCTCACCATCCTTCGTACTCTAAAAAAACGATATAGCATTTGAAAATAAACTTAATGACATCTGACCAAACACCTGTCGAGCGTGGTGTCGGCCATGGAGGTTGTCGACAGTGGGTGGAGTGTACCTGGGTATAAACGGCTTTAGGGCGGGCAGCTCCGTCGTTACGGCGAGAGGGCACGTTGCCGCTGGTTGTGGACGTCTGGCAATGCCTCTCTAGCGGCCGGAGACGTACAACAACGGTGGCACAGGTGGAGGGTGTGGATGCAAAGCAAGGGAAAGAAGGGCGGAGTGGAGGTAAATGGGACTGGGAGGGGGGATTGCTTAGTTCGGGGATGTCAGAGTCCTGTGTTTTGGGTGTTCGGACTCGCATAAACCTCTCCCACTTTGTTTCCAATTTATGAAAAAAAATCTGGTCCGAACCACCCTGCAGACTGACAACAAGAGAGGGAGGCACCGGCGTGGTGGAGCTCCTGACTCCGTCGCGCACGGATGCCCGCACCCTTTCCCTCCGAGCGCCGACAAGGTTTACGCTATTCGACCCCATTGGGACAGAGGATGATGCGACCGCTGGCTGGGCCATTCTGGAGAGCTTTCTGCCCACACAGATGCCTGCAGTGGATGTGTGTGCCTCGCTGCAGGCGCGAATGAGCACGGGCACCGGCAGTGTCTGGGCTGCCCTCGACATGTTCGACGGAATGACCAAACAAGATTCAGTGCCTTTTCCTTGCACCCGTCCGATCATATTTTAGCATAGAGCACTTGTTCATTTCGCGCATGATGAATGCTTGCAAATGCCAATCATGTAGGAGGCGATTTTGTCCAACATGATCAATGGCAATGAAGATCCGACCAAATGGAGTATGAATTGGAGGCCACCACCGCATTTGAAGTTGGGACAACATCCGATCCCAGTCCGGGCAACAAGAAGAGGAAGACGAAGACGCCGAAGGAAAGAGCTCTGGCATTCTCAAGATTTGAGGACATTTTGTTGGTGAAAGCTTTATTGGACACAACAATGGATCCAATATGCGGCACCGAGTAAAAGTGTCACCTATTGGACGAAGGTTTGGAAGGAGAATCACGAGCAAAAGGAGTATGTGCACCCGCATCCTATCTTGTCCACCCGCAATGTGGCATCTCTCCAGCATCATTGGGGGATCATTCAAGGGGAAGTGAATAAGTACGTCAGATACTACTCACAAGTGACCAAACACCCTCAAAGTGGGATGGGAGTCACAACTCTCGAATCTCGATTGCCTCATCTTGTCGCCCATTTGCATGTGCTTTTTGTGTCTGCATTCTCGTGCTCATAAATATGTTATTTGCTAGACGGCGGTGGCGGCCACTTTATATCACGAGGTGGAGAAGAAGACATTTGATTTTAGCCATTGTTGGGTCCTATTAAATGGCAAGCAAAAGTGGAATCAACTTGTCGTCGAGCTCAAGTCCGGCAAGAATAGGAATGATGGCTCAAACTCGAACCAATCAATTGGGTTGCATGATGAAGACAATGATGTTGCCGTGATAAATGGAAAAGCCACTATGCCGAAGGATAACCGACAAGTCATGGAAAACAAGTAGGAGAAGGCCCGTGCCGCCCGTGATGCCACGGTTACTAAAATGTCATCCACATGGACGGGCATTTTTTCGATAAGGGAGTATAAGAAAGAGGAGAGGTACAAGCTCATGTTCGATGCACAAAAGGAAATGGTGGAGTGGGACCGGAAGAGGGCAGAGAAGAACTCGAAATTGAAAGGGAGAAGATCGAGTTGGAGAAGCAACAAGCAGCGATCAAATGGCAACTCGAGAAGGCCAAGACATTTGGCGACATAGAGCTTGAGAAGGAGAGGTTGCAACTCGCATGAGACGCTGAAGATGCGAGGATCATGTTGGCGGGCGAGACCCTCTTGGAGGAGCATGCAAAGAAGTGGCTTGCAGACCAGAAGATGGAGATCAACGACCGTAGGAAGCATGAGGCGGCAAGGGCGTTGCGGCCTAGATGCATGCGAAGGAGGCTGACTGGATGCATGCAAAGCAGGACGAGCAGGACGCATTTCGCCTGGAGCACAACACATTCTGCTCGGAGCAGGCGCCCAACTAGTGATCTGAGGTCATCTGTCATGCTCCAACATTGATTTCATTTTGCTTTGTTTTGAACTTTGGTATTCGGACAGTTTGTACCGTATGATGGATTGTATGGATTCGAGGATCCGGATTTGAGGTATATGGATACGCAGTGCAAAATATGAGAGGCCAGTGGGGGCTGTCCACGGGCGTGTCCATAGACATCTGTGGGTGTATAGAGTGTTGAATTTGTCAAGTCCATAGATGTGACACGTCCGCGGGCATATAGGGTGCCGGATTTTCCAAGTCCGTAGATGCTCTAACACTACGCCTGCCATTATGCAATTGTACTATGCACACTAGCCATTGATTAACTGAAGTTCAGCTAAGCCTCAGTCATGTGAATTTGTTCTTCGTTCGATATTTTGATGAGATGTATGTTGTCTCTCCTCTAGTGGTGTCATGTGAATGTCGACTACATGACACTTCACCATTATTCGGGCCTAGAGGAAGGCATTGGGAAGTAATAAGTAGATGATGGGTTGCTAGAGTGACAGAAGCTTAAACCCTAGTTTATGCGTTGCTTCGTAAGGGGCTGATTTGAATCCACTTGTTTCATGCTATGGTTAGGTTTACCTTAATACTTCCATTGTAGTTGCGGATGGTTGCATTAGAGGTTAATCATAAGTGGGAGGCTTGTCCAAGTAAGGACAGCACCCAAGCACCGGTCCACCCACATACCAAATTATCAAAGTACCGAACGCGAATCAGATGATTGTGGTGAAGACTAGCTTGACGATAATTCCCATATGTCCTCGGGAGCGCTTTCCTTTATATAAGAGTTTGTCCAGGCCTGTCCTTTGCTAGAAAAAGGATTGGGCCACCTTGCTGCACCTTATTTACTTTTACCTTTTGTCACTTGCTACCAATTACCTTATTACAAAACTATCTATTATCTATAATTTCTGTGCTTGCAGAAAATACCTTACTGAAAACTGCCTATCATTTCCTTCTATTCCTCATTGGGTTCGACACTCTTACTTATCGAAAGGACTACGATAGATCCCCTACACTTGTGGGTCATCAGTGTGCGCACGAGAGATGCCAAGGGATGGCTATAGATAGGAGGCGGCTCGAGGGAACTGGTGGACTCGAGAAGCAGGGTTGGTATGAGTGAGCGCGGGACACAAGACATACCCAGGTTTGGGGCTCTCCCGGGAGATAATACCCTTAATCCTGCCGAAGGTGGTCGATGTTTTACCAGTACAAAGTTTCTCCTTGAGTTGTGTGGTGGGAGGAGGAAGACATGCCTGGGCTTAGGCTTCTTCTCCTGAGGTGTGTCTATCCCGTTCTCTAGTTCTCATCCCCCCGTGCATGAGGGCTCTAGGGGGTTTTATATAGGCCAACCCCCCAGGAATACAATGGTAAAGTTACATGACCGTGGGGCCGGATTGTCATTGTCTGGGAAGCCGGCGCTGGGACCCGCCGGGTACAGGGCTCGCTGGGTTCTCTGGGCACGGGGCCCGCTGGGTATGGGTTGCACTGTGTGCCATCTTGTCGGTCGCCAAGGATTGGCCGGGCTGAGTCGGGTACGGCGTGCTCCGTCACATCACCGTTTGCCGGTGTCATGGGTTGTGATGATTGTACTGTAGCCACGCCCCGGCTGACTAGGGGCATGGGCGGGGCACTCTTGCCTAGGTCATCAGTAGATGCGTTTCGTCCCATCGTACATGGACGGGAGCTGACCCGTGGCCGGATTGGGGAATGCGCCGCGGGTCGGTCTGGCTTGTTGAGGAACTCTTGGTGTGCCGGGTCCGGATCCCTCGGGCGGGCCGTTGGGGCCGGATCGTGGGAGCCGGCCAGACTAGAGAGTCTTCCTGGGTCGTGGGTCCTGGCCGGGTCGAGCGACCCAGCCAAGTCAGAGGCGGATTGCGGGGCGATGCTGGCCCCGTTGTTTTTGAAAAGGATCCGGTTTCCGTTGCCTGCCCCGGGGTTCATCCTCCCGATGTAGTCCCCGAAGCGGTGAAGGTCCACCGTCTTCGGGTGATCGGGCCTTCGCAGTTTCCTTCCCTCGAAGGCGGGCCTGAGGTCGAGCTTGGGAACACTCGCTATGTGCCGGCTTCTGGAAGCCAGATCGCGGCATTTCAGCGGCGGCGTGGATCGAGGAGTCTGCCGAATCTTGGATGATCTTTTGGATTCCGCGCGGGCGCCACGTGGTGCCCGGAAGCCGGGGAGGCCTGACAGGCACGCGCGCGACGGTACGGGGCGACGGGCCGGAGCCCGCGGCCTCGCTGCCTTGGCCCGTGCGCGTGGATTTATTGTGGCGTCTGCGAACCGGTTGCCCTTCCAGGGGCAGTTATTGCGCACGTATGTGCGTATTTATTGCGGGAAGTGGGAGAGGCGGGCGCAGTCGATCCCACTCCCCCACGTTCGAACCATGGGTTATAAATTGGGTCAAAGGGCCGGCGGAGATCGTTCTCGTACACTTGCCCGGAGACGAGCGGGAGCCGCGCCCCGAGGGCTTGGAGCGCGTGGTCTTCTTTACGCCTTTCAAGCGCGGGTTTGGGCTGCCCGCTAGTGATTTCTTCCGTGAATTCCTGGATATCTACGGGCTCCAGCCCCACCATCTCGGAGCCGGGGCCATCGTGCAGCTCTCCGGCTTCGTCTCGCTTTGCGATGCGTACCTCGGAGTCGAGCCCTGAAGCAGTCGGGGCTGAAGGCCAGGGAGATGCCGGAGTGTGGAGCCGCCATCATCTGCAGGTGGCCAAGGGACGAGCGCCCCAAGGTGCCACTGGAGGATTCTGCCATGAAGTGGCAGCATTCTTTCTTCTACGTCCGCAACTTGGGCACGGACCGCATCAATCTGCCGCCGTTTTCCAACGTGATGCCGCAGGAGAAGCGGAACTGGTCCTACTACCCCAAGCGATCGTCGCAGGCGGTGCTCAACTTGTGCGAGTGGGTGGTGGTGATGAAGGAGCGCGAAGGCCTCGAAGGCAGGGACCTCATCACCGCCTTCATCGCGCGGCGGGTGCTGCCGCTGCAGCAGCACGTTCATCTCATCGACGAGATGGAGGTCCTCGACGACCCCGACCACATGTCGAAGCTGCGCCTAAGGGCAGAGTAGGTCGCGCGCCGGGTCAACGACATCTCCAAGGCCAACCCGCCGGATAACTGGCAATACGGAAAGGTTTCGTATAGCCACGCGAACCCGGCACTGATGGTGAGTCCCTTCTCCCCATATTTTGCCGCCGCTCATCTTCTTATCCGCCCGGACGCGACGCGGGAGGTGTTTCTGAACGCTATCCGGGCGTCCTTATGACCATACGGGGACACAGGTGGTGCACGCCGCCTCGGAGGAGCCCGATGCCCACGACGAAGGGGAGTAAGCAGTCGTCGAGGCGGGCGCGGGACGGCGAGCATGTGCGCCTATCTTTTCTCCGTCGTGTTTCGGTTTCGAGACGACATTGGAGGCTCTGACGCGAGTTGTTGATGTAGCGCGTCGGGCGGATGGGGCGGCGGCGCGGCCGAGGCCGGGTCGTCCCGAGCGTAGACGACGGCGGCGGGAGGCCGAGGTGGTTGCGTGGCTGGAGCCGGGTTATCTTAGGTGGTGCCGGCGGCGGGGCGGCCTCACGGTAAGGGTAGCATCGCTCCGCCGGCTCCACCCACGAAGCGCGCCGCGGGCATGGTTGGGGGCGCAAAACCGGCCACCAAGAGGAGGCGCGTCACCCTGCCATTGAGGCGCCCCGTGCTGGTGCTGCCGGGGTAAGTTTTTCTTTTTTGGCTCTGAGCCAGGCGACTCCCTTGAGCCCCCTTTGTGCTAATTTGTCCTGATTTTTCAGATTGCGAATATCGCTGGCGTTGGCGGCGGCGGAGGCCGCGTCCCCCGATGGTGCAGGGTTCCGGATGAGTCGGTCCAGCACCGTCGATCCAGGTGAGGAGGAGGAGCGCGCGGATCCGGGGCTTGGTCTGGATCCGTCCGACGCGAAGGGTCGGGCTTGGCGAGACCGGGATCGGGCCGAGGCCGCGCTGAAGGCGGCGTCGACCCGGGCTTGTACCACGGCCACGGAGGCGTGGGCGCGAGCCGGCGTGGGCGGAGATGCCGGCCGGAACGACTGTGGCGACGACGGTTTTCGTCCCGCCGTTGGAGGAGGGGCATGGCCGGGGCAGCCGTGCCGACGCGATGGACCTCGACCGGGAGGTCGTGGTCATCAAGGACGGGACCCCGCCGCGGGCTAATGCGGCCGAGCGGGCGGGGGCCGGTGGAGCCGGCGGTGACGCCGTCTCGGGGATGCCGATGATGGCGGCGCCGAAGCGGACGTCGGCCGTGGGCGAGGCGGCCAGCGGTGAGCATGTCTTGGTGCTTCAGCTCGGGTGGTCGCCGGGCCGTTGAGCCATCGCCGCCGCGACGCGGAGCAGGCGAGGTCTTCTTTAGGCCGCCAACCCAGGAGGAAGCGGCCATGGCCGATGTGACTCGGTGCCTGCAGGAGCGGAAAGACCGGATCGAGGACTACGTCCGGGCCGAGTTGGAGCAGGCGCGAGAGCAGGAGGATGTCGTGCTCGTAAGTCTTCTCTTACTGTCGCTCGTTTCTTTTTAGTGGGGGCGCGCCAATGCACCCACTGGGTGTAGTCCCTGAGATCTGGTCAAACTGCGTAGCAGTTGGGCCAAATCTTTAAATCACTGTCTTCTTTGCTGATTGCCGTTTCGTTGCGCAGCAACTGGTCTCCTATCGGGTCGGTGTCTTCAACCGGCTCCTTGATGCGCATGAGCGGCTCAAGGAGCAGCTGGACACCAAGGAGGATGAGCTCCATGTCGTGACGGGTATATTCTCTTTTCTTTTTCCCCTTCTCTCTTGTGAGTCTTCGGGGTGTTTTGTATCTGAGTCGTTCTACTGCAGCCGCGATGGAGCGGACGAGGCAGGAGGCGACGGGAGCCCGGCATGCGCTCGATGAAGCCGGCCAGCTGCAGAAGCAGCTGGCGAGCGACAAGAGCCGCCTTTAGGCTGAGGTGGAGTGGCCCCGGGCGGAAACCGCCAAGGTTGAGGTGACGCTGCTTGCTCTTGCCGAGGTAGATGAGCAACCCGGCAAGCTGGCCGACGATAAGGGCCACCTCTAGGCCGAGGTGGAGCGCCTGAAGGGGCTCGTGGCCTTGGCGGAGGAGGACAAGCAGGGGGACACCCATTGCTGCGAGGGGGCCGAGAAGGCAGTCACGGACAAGGATGCTGAGCTGAAGGCGGCCCTTGCCAAGGTCGCCCAGCTGGAGGAGGCGGTCAAAGTCCGCGACCGTACTCTCGATCGGGAGCGGCGCGGTACGTTGCTTCAAGCGCATCACGTGGAAGAGTCCTTCTGCAGTGAGTGCTTTTCTTGAGTCTTATGCCGGACTAAGGTTCCGCCTTCTCTTTTCGTTGCGAATTTCTTCTGATCCTTTTCTTTGACAGGGGTCTTCCCGGAGATGCAGGATTTGGCGGAGGAGGCGGTCCGCTTCCGGCGTGATCTAAGGGGCGTGGTTGGCTCCAGGACTGACCCGCGCGTGGCCTGGACCTTCCCGGAGATCATGGCCGCCGCCGAGGCTCGTCTGCAAGCCTTGGGCTTGCAGATGGCGTGGCTCTCCGAGGCCGGCACGACGATGACGGCGGCCCTTTGGCCGGGCTCCGCTGTGCCGACCAGCTTCTCACGGCTTGCGTGGTGGCTTGAGGTGGGGCCGGATCAGCTCCATGACTGGCGCCTTTCCACCGCTCGTGACGGTGCTGAGATGGCGCTTAGGTTTGCGATGTATTGGCATCCGGACTTGTCGCTGAAGGCGCTGATGGGCCAGCGAGCCGGCTCGGAGAGCTAGCTGCAGGCGCATGCCGACGAGATTGCCGCCCGGGCCAGCTACATCGCCGGGTTTTCCTACCATGACGAGTTCCGGCCGGAGCAGACAGAAGACGGCGTGGTCGTGCCTACTGACGACTTGGGCTTGCTCCTGGATGATCCGTACGGCAGCTCCAAGGAGACGGGAGTCTACCACGACACGGGTGTCGATGATGAAGACACCGGCACCTCGGCGGGCCCGGCGGGTGCGGATGCGGATGCCTGAAGCTCCTGTTTTAAATCTTTGTAGATATCTCTGTTAGGTAGCAGCTCCACCCCACCCACTGGGTGCACTGGGTGTAATGAATTCTGGCCTTGGGCCAATTATGAATTTAAACGTTGTATGAATGTCGTGCGTGTTTGAGCTCTTGCTTATTTGTTCGTCAAGCCGTTTTCCTATGCCGCCCCCCTTGGGCCTTCCTCCCGCGAGTCTGACGGCCGAGGCTCCGGTCTGTGACAAGGGGTTTGGCCTTTGGTAGAGGACGCGCAATAGGTAGCCGTTCGAAATGTTGAGCGTGAGCGAAACACCCACTAGGCCGGCCTGCGGTGATCCGGCGTGGCCGGATGATAGGCAGCCGGTCGTGTTGTGAGGTTGACGAGTGGCGGGGCCGGGTCGACCGATCCGGGGCCATATTGCGGTGTTCATGGATGTTTGTGCCTTTCTTTTCGTTTGTCGAGCCGTTTTCCCGTGCATGTCCCCCCTCGGGCCTCCCCCCTCCGAGTCTGACGGCCGAGGCTCCGGTCCATGACAAGGGGTTTGGCCTTTGGGAGAGAACGCGCAGTTAGTTAGGCGTTAGAATCATTGAGCGTGAGCGGAACACCCACTGGGCCAGCTCACGGTGATCCGGCGTGGCCTGATGATGAGCAGCCGGGCGTGTGGTGACTTGACTGTTCGTGGCGTGGCTGGGTTGGGTGACCCGGCGGTCCATGGCTTAGTTATCATGGCGTGTTGGTGCTCTGGCCTTTGCGTGCTCGCCCACCAACAGCCGAAGCCGGATGTGTGGCTTAGGGCGGAGCCGGAGACTGCGGCGATCTCAACGCGCCAAGAGGCGCTTAGCGAGGTGATGGGTGGGGACCGAGCCAGCCAGCCCCCGAGTCCCCGGGTCGAGCGAGTCGAACCGGTGGCCGAGTTTGGACGAAGAGTTAGGTGAAGCATAAAATGCTAGAGACACAAATAACTTGGTCGGAAAAGGGTGGCCCCGAGGATCGTTCGGGGACCCCATAGTTTTTAATTGAGCGCAAAAGGCAGTGATACATACACATACACGGCTAACTGTAAAAATGACAGAGGAGTTCCGCATTCGAGGGCCGAGTTCTTTCTTCTCCGGCCGTGTCCCTCTTGCGCTTGTTTGAATTGCGCGCGTCGATGAGGTAGTAGGTGTTGCGGTCGCACAGAGCCTTGCTGATGATGAAGGGGCCCTCCCATGGGGAGGACAGCTTATGCTAGCCGGCTTGCTGTTGGACGAGTCGGAGGATGAGGTCTCCCTCGCGGAAAGCGAGGGGCTTGATCTTCTTGGTGTGGTAGTGCTTGAGGTCTTGCTGGTAGATGGCTGACCGAATGAGCGCTAGGAGACGGGCCTCTTCGAGTTGGTCGACGATGTCCTCGTAGGCTTCTCTGGCTTCAGCCTTAGTGTACATCGTGACGCGCGGTGAGTCGAACTCGACGTCGGCCGGGATGACGGCTTCAGCTTCGTAGACGAGGAATAACCGGGTAAACCCGGTCTACCTGTTCGGCGTTGTTCGGAGGCTCCAGAGAACGGCCAGCAGCTCGTCGAGGCAGCTTCTGGGTGAGCGGACGAGTGGTTCGACGAGCCGCGGCTTGATGCCGGATAGGATGAGGCCGTTTGCCCGCTCGACCTGGCCGTTGGACTGTGGGTGGGTAACGGACGCCAGATCGAGGCGGATGCCAGAGACATATCAGTATTGCGCGAGCAAGCCCTTGGCGAAGTTGGTGCCGTTGTCCGTGATGATGCTGTTCGGCATACCGTAGCGCACCGCTATGTCCTTGAGTAATCGGACGGATGTTGGCCCATCAAGCTTCTTGATCGGCCTTGCCTCGATCCGTTTGGTGAATTAGTCAATTGCTACCACTAAATGTGTCATGCCGCCTTGGGCTGTTTTGAAAGGTCCCACCATGTCGAGCCCCCAGACCGCGAAAGGCCAGGCGATCGGTATGGTCCGGAGCGTCGATGTTGGTTGGTGGGTGCGTTTGCTGAAGCGCTGGCATCCCTCGCACTTGAGGATGAGCGACTAGGCGTCTTCAAGGGCCGTGGGCCAATAGAAGCCATGGCGGAAAGCCTTGGCCACCAGGGATAGTGACGCGGCGTGGTGCCCGCACTCGCCCTGGTATATGTCGAGGAGGATGTCCGCGCCCTTGTCTTGCTCGACGCAGCGCTAGAACATGCCGATGGGACTGCGCTTAACGTGCTCGTTGTTGATGATGCTGTAGGCGGACACTCGGCGCTGCACTTGCCGGGCTTCGGTCTCGTCGACGAAGAGAGTCCCGCTCTCCAGGTACTCCTTGATGGGCAGGGCCCAAGATGTCACCGTCACCACGGTGAGAATGGCCATTATGATTGATTCAGGGGTGGCGTCGTCTGAGCCGGGTCCGGCGGTCCTTGGGTTGGGTGCGGGGGCGGCCGGACCGAGGGTTGCAGTTGCCGGGCCGGGGTCGGTAGTCCCCGGGCCGGACTGAGTAGTCCCCGGGTCAGGCTGAGCAGTCCCCGGGCCAGGTTGAGCAGTCGCCGGGCCGGGCTCCGCAATTGCCGGGCCGGACTGAGCTGTCCCCGGGCCGGGTTCGGCAGTCCCTGGTTCGTCTGGAACGTGGATGGACTCTGAGTCCGGAGACGGCTTGACGAATGGCTTTCGCAGGTGCTTGATGGAGATGCCGGACGGAATGGACTGTCGAGACGAGGCAATCTTGGCGAGTGTGTTGGCCGCCTCGTTTTCCGCTCGTGGGACATGGAGGAACTCGCAGCCTGCGAAGAAGCCGAACAACTTCTGCACGAGGAAGTGGTAGCTTGCCATGTTGGGGTCGCACGCGTCCCACTCGCCAGAGAACTGCTGCACTACCAGGTCTGAATCGCCGGAGCACAGGATTTGCTGGATGCCGAGATCCTTGGCCAGCCGGAGGCCGTGCACAAGGGCTTCGTACTCGGCGACGTTGTTGGAGGCAGAAAAGTGGATCTGGAGTGTGTACTTGAGTCGGTCGCCCATTTGGGGATGACATCACTATGCTGGCTCCCAAGCCGAGGCGCATTTTCGAGCCGTCAAAGTGCATGCGCCAGTGCGTCGAGTCTTGAGGCGGCGGCAAGTACTGGGTCTCTGTCCAGTCGACTAGGAAGTCGGCCAGAGCATGGGACTTGATCGTGGTGCGGGGCTCATAGAGGATGGTGTGGCCGGCTAGCTCGAGCGCCCACTTGGCGACCCGGCCAGAGGCGTCTCGACATCCGATGATCTCGCCGAGGGGGGCCGTGCTGGCCACGGTGATCTCGTGCTCTTGGAATTACTGCTTCAGCTTCTTGGCGGTGAAGTACACGCTGTAGCACATCTTCTGGTTGTGCGGGTAGTTCTGCTTTGAGGCAGAGAGCACCTCGCTCAGGTAGTAGACGGGGCGCTGGATGGCTTGGATCTTGCCCTTGTCTAGTCGCTCGACCACGAGCACCGTGCTGACCGAGCGCGAGGTTGCGGCTATGGAGAGCAACAGCGGCTCCTGCTCGGCTCGGGCGGCCAGGACAGGTGCGGTGGACAGCATGCGCTTGAGGTCCCGAAAAGCCTTGTTAGCTTGGTCATTCCATTCGAACGACGTCGTCTTCTTCATCAGCTGGTATAGGGGCAAGGCCCTCTCGCCCAACCGGCTGAGAAACCGGCTGACCGAGGCCAAGTAGCCGGTGAACTTCTGGACATCACGCAGGCGAGCCGGCTTGCGCATGTGCTCGATGGCCTTGATTTTCTCCGGGTTTGCCTCAATGCCGCGCTCTGAGATGAGGAAGCCGAGTAGCTTTCTGGTCGGGACACCGAAAATGCATTTCTCTGGGTTGAGCTTGACCTTGTACTCGCATAGGTTGGCGAACGTTTCCTTCACGTCGTCGAGGATCGTGAGGTGCTGCTTGGTCTTCACCACGACGTCATCCACGTAGACGTGGATATTGTGGCCGAGCTGCGGCAGCAAGCATTTCTGCATGCACCGCTGGAAGGTGGCTCCGGCGTTTTTTAGGCCGAACGACATGGTGATGTAGCAATACGCCCCAAAGGGCGTGATGAAGGACGTCTTCAGGGCTTCGGCCGGGTCCAGCTTGATCTGATGGTTGCCCGAGTAAGCATCCAGGAAGGACAGGAGCTCGCACCCGGTGGTGGAGTCGATGACTTGGTCGATCCGCGGGAGGGCGGATGGATCCTTGGGGCAGGCTTTGTTTAGGCTGGTGTAGTCGATACACATGCGCCACGTGTTGTTTTCTTCAGGACGAGGACTGGGTTGGCCAGCCACTCGGGGTGAAATACTTCCATGATGAAGCCGGCCGCCAAAAGCTTGGCGATCTCTTCACCGATGGTCCTTCTCTTCTCTTCGGAGAAACGTCGTAGGGGTTGGCGGACAGGCTTGGTGTCCTTGCGGACGTGAAGCTTGTGCTCGGCATACTTCCTCGGGATGCTGATGGGCCTCTAACCCCTCGTTGGTTACCCCAAGTGGAAGGTGTGAGATGTAGTGTTGTGGAAGTTTTTCCCTTAGCAAAGATGCCAAGGATCGAATCCCCAGAGACTCCTAGGTTCAACAAGTAGGTGTCAACTGCTAACGGCGCCAGATATTAGCAATCAACGTGGACCTGCACACAGATACAAATAACTTTGCTCCCACTGAGTACAGAGAGGTTGTCAATCCCTCCGGCCTTGTAGTTCACAAAGGATTAAACGCAAATGATAGTAGTGATAGATAATGTTTGCAATAGTAAGTAAAAGCGAAAATTAAATAGCGGATGTGATCAATGATGGTAATATGGACCGGAGTCTCATGATGTTCACTAGTGATGTCTCTCTCCCAAAAGACGATAAAACAGCTATGTGAGGTAAACGAATTACAGCTGGGCAATTGACAGGACCACGAACGCAAACCAATGCTGACTACATTGCAAGAAAGGTTGAGGTTCAAAGCATGGGCAGTACGCCAAAGTAAGTAGACCGAAATCCATCAATATCTACTACTGATCATCCACCTTGAGATATCTATCCAGAACATCTCGCTGGTATTAAGTTGCGAGCCCCACCCATAGTGTAAACTCAAAGCAACAGACAACTGCATTAAAAGAACTTTGCGTAAAGTAAACAATCCTTGCACCCGCGGGCACAAGCACCGTTGTTTTCCCCCTTGTGGCAACAACACATCCCCTAGACTCATGTTTCTGTCACTCAAGCTAGTCATCGAGGGGCATGAACCCACAATCGAGCATAACGTTCCCTCTTGGAGTCACTACGTATTACTTGGCCAAAGCAATAAATAACAACGGAGAACATGCAAGAATTACTTATGAACATAAATATAAAAGAGGTAGATCAAATATATTACTCAATCACAATCTGAACATAATCTCATAATCCATCGGATCCCAGCAAACTCATCATAGCAACAGCATAAGGATTACATATGTGCCTCGATCATGTAGGGCAGCTCACGAGGACTAATTAGTGAAGCACAAGAACGGGAGGAGAACATCACATAGCTACTGGTCATGGACTCATGGTCCAAGGGAGACTACTCACAACTCATCCGGGAGGCGTCCATGGTGGTGGAGAGGCTCCCGATGGTGATCCTCCCCTCCGGCAGGGTGCCGGGAAGAGTTCTCCTGGTGCTCCCGATCTTGGAAGCGGCGGCGGCGGCGGAACAAAGATGAGATCGCGAAAAAGAGTTCCCGTCCCGAGGGTTTCGAAGGACGCTCTAAATATATGCAAAAGGGGGGCATCAGACGGGGCTCGGGGGGCCCAGGCGCCCCCCCGGCGCGGCCCAGGGGGGGCGCGCCTCCAGGGCGCCTGGGGCCCTGGTGGCCCCCCCGGCTGTACTTCGGGCGCAAGGTAGGTTCTGGAACGCTGATTTTTTATATAATTTTTCTGGATTTTTCCTGACAGTTCTCGTAATGTGAAAACCTGAAATGCAAAAACAGCCGAAAACAGAAACTGGCACTGGGGTGCACTGGATTAGTAGGTTAGTCCAAATATGATCAAAAGTGTATGGAAGTGTATAAATATCATAGCAATATCACCCAAAAGTGGCATGGAGCAAGCAGAAATTATAGATACGTTTTGGACGTATCAACATCCCCAAGCTTAATTCCTGCTCGTCCTCGAGTAGGTAAATGATAATAAGAATAATTTCTGTGGTGACATGCTATTAACCATATAGGACTTTTTATAGTCATATGACAAAAGCTTACCGAGACAATGATTCTGTAGTAATTAAGTTGCCTCATGAGAAAATCACAAATGACTGAAAGTTTTACAACATGATATTGAAACATCAAAAAGATTTGCAATGAACATGGTGTGCAAATATGATAAAGTGATATCTAGCTTGCCCCCTTTAGTGATGCAAAACATAAATGCAGGGGCACCTTCAAGGTTTAAGTGATGACTAGATACAATGATTTCAAAATAAACGATATCACAATCATGCAAAAGACAATGCTACTTTGGAACAATGCACATTACACTCAGAATGACAATCATGCTCTCAGTAGTTGGTGCTTGAAGAAAGAAGGTGGAGACTCGAAAAGTAAAAGAATGGTTATGTGCTAGAGCTTTTTATTTTGAAAACATAGAAGCAATTTTGTCAACGGTAGTATTACTTCATATGTGTCATGCATAAGACATCCTATAAGTTGCAAGCCTCATGCATCGAATACCAATAGTGCTCGCACCTTGTCCTAATTAGCTCAGATTTCCATGGGTTATCATTGCATTACATATGTTTCAACCAAGTGTCACAAAGGGGTACCTCTATGCCACCTGTACAAAGGTCCAAGGAGATAAATCACATTTGATTTCTCGTTTTTGATAGATCTCAACTTGAGGACATCCATACCAGGACAACATAGAAAATAGATAATGGACTCCTCTTCAATGCATAAGCATATTCTCATAAGAGATTGAGGATTAATGTCCAAGCTAAAACTTCCACCATGATGCATGGCTTTGGTTGGCGGCCCAATGTTCTTCTCTAACAATATGCATACTCATTCAACCCATGGCAAATCACCCTTACTTCAGACAAGACGAACATGCATAGCAACTCACATGATATTCAACAAAAGTGTGACAGTTGATGGCGTCCCCAGAAACATGGTTACCGCTCAGCAAGCAACTTATAAGAAATAAGATACATAACCAACATATTCTTTACCACAATAGTTTTTAAGCTACTTTCCCATGAGCTATGTGTTGCAAAGTTAGTCTGCTTAATACAGGTGGAGGTTAGCAAAAGACTGGGAGCGACCAACTAAGAGAGCAATGACGGTCATAATCATGCAGAGCGACAAAGCAACATTGAATCAGGCATGGTAGTTATATCGCTACTCAGAAATAAAAGATCATCAAGGCTTGACAGACTTTCTTTACAGTCTTAAATATGCGTGAGCATACACCCAGTCAATCAAAATAAATGCTCGAAGGAAGATATTACTAAACCATACCACATCATAGGCAAACAAATCATGTTGGTACTCCAATAACACATTGGGAATCCCCCAGCTATTTGAGACTAACCATAAGAAAACCTGAACTACTAAGCGCCATTATGCACGTAGCATCTTTATCATAGACATATTAACCAATGCAACGGAAGCAAACTCTCTTAATAAGGTGAGCATGATAATTAAAGAGAGTTCAAGCAACCAACTAAACAAAAGCTCTTTGAAAAGATAAGCATGAATACTAAGAGCTGAGCATGATAGTAGCTATTAAAAGACAAAGAACACACACAACAAAGATAGACATGAAACTTCTATGTTATGTTCTAGGTAGAAGTGGAGTGTGTTTCTCTCCCACATAAAGAACGCTGAGTTTCGACTCGTTATGAAAAACTAAAAGGAAAACTAAAAGCAAGACGCTCCAAGCATAGCACATAACACATGAAGTGATAAAAATATAGCGGAACGAAAGACGAACTGATAATGTTGATGGAGAAGGGGATGCACGGGGGCATCCCCAAGCTTAGACGCTTGAGTCTCCTTGAATATTTCTTGGGGGTGCACGGGGGCATACCCAAGCTTGAGCGCTTGACACTCCTGAATCTTTTTATCATCTTCCCTCACACACTTGAAAACTCCCTTCATACATAACTCATCATATTCTGATTAGCGAGGTTAGTACCCTTAATAAAATAATTGTTCCTTGCTGGAAATAAAGATATTCTTGAAGTTCTACTGTTTCTCAAGATTGCCAAAAGGTTTTTGCAAAGAAAAAGCAAGCTCTTGGTTTGCAAAATGAAGGAAAGGCAAAACAGGACAGAATCTGTGAAAAACAGAACAGAAGGTAGTAAATGATTTGTTCGGGGTACTTCTGCAACTCAAATAAAAAAACTCAGAACAGACGCACGAAAGACAATTATATAGAGAACGCTGTCGAAACAATTCAGACCAAAAAGATGATCTGGTGATTTTATACAAATTTTTCTATCCAAGGACAAAATCTGTTTCCTGGACAGCACCTCACAACTTTTGAACTTTCTAGCAATCAGAGGCTATACTTGGTACAAATATGAAAAGCAAAGATACAATGATGATGCTACTGTAGTAAACAACATCAAGACACAACAAAAGCAAAATATAAAAATTTATTCATGTGGGCTGCCTCCCAAAAGCGCTTTCTTTTATGCCTTTAAGCTAGGCATAATGCATAGAGATCAAGTTTTATCAAGAGTAAAAGAATAGCTAGCCCGTACAACGGACTCAAAAGGTAACTTGATCTTCTTTCGAGGGAAGTGTTCCATCCCTTTCTTGAGAGGAAACTGAAATTTTATATTACCCTCTTTCATGTCAATGATAGCACCAACGGTGCGCAAAAAGGGACGTCCCAAAATAATTGGACATGAAGGATCACATTCAATATCCATAATAGTAAAATCAACGGGAACGTAGTTGTCATTGACAACGATAAGAACATCGTCGATCCTCCCCAAAGGTTTCTTTATGGAAGAATCAACGAGACGAACACCAAAAGAACAAGAATCATAAGGTTTCAATTTAAGCATATCATAAATTCTTTTGGGCATAACAGAGGTACTAGCTCCAACATCACATAATGCATAGCAAGAGAAGTCATTCAATTTAATTTTTATCATAGGATCCCAACCATCTTCTAGCTTTCTAGGTATGGAGCCTTCTACTCTAAGTTTCTCTTCCCTAGCTTTGATGAGAGCATTAGTGATATGCTCTGTGAAGGCAAGGTTAAGCGTGCTAGTGCGGGGATCTCTAGACATCTTGTGAAGGAAATCAATAACTTCGGTAAGAGTGCAATTATCAAAATCAAGGTCACGAGCATCAAGTAAAGTGGTAGTGGTGTCCTTTAGGTTCACTTGTTTGGTAGTTTCTATAGTCATAGCATCACCATTAATAGGTCCAATGGGACCAGGAGTACATTGGGTGCTAAGAGTTTGAACATCCTCAACAACTTGGATAGTAGCAACAGTGTGGTGGGTCGGAAGGCTCTTAATTCTACCTTCTTCCTCCCTTAGGGATGCAACCACTTCGGGTTTAGCTGCCATTTGGTTTATCAAAGTGGCTTGTGTGTGGGACATATTGGAAACTTGGGTCTCAGTGATAGTGAGTCTAGTCTGGAGGTTAGAAATCTCAATATTTATGTTCTCTAATCGTCTACTAATGTCTTGCAAGATAGCAGTATGCTCATTTAATTGCCTCGAGAAGGTTTTGTTTTGTTCATATTGGGTGTGCATGTAATTCTTAGTGGCCCTCTCTAGTTCAGTAGTGGAGTTCTTGGTACTAGGATAAGCATTGTTGTTCCCATAGGAATTAGAGGGGAACGGTCTAGGATTGTTACCAAAGTTACTCCTATAAGCATTGTTGTTAAAATTGTTTCTAGAGATAAAGTTCACATCTACTTGTTCTTGAGCAATCAAAGAATTTAAAGGAACATCGCGAGGATCAACCGAAGATTGCTTCGAAAGTAGAGACATGATCAAGTCAACTTTTTCATTTAAGGAGGAAATCTCCTCGACAGAGTTTACCTTCCTACCTGTTGGAGCGCGTTCGGTGTGCCATTGGGAATAGTCGGTCATCATCTCATCGAGAAGCTTTGTGGCAGCACCAAGTGTAGTTGACATAAAAGTTCCTCCCGCGGCCGAATCTAACAAGTTCCGCGAGGTAAAGTTCAAGCCTGCATAAAAAGTTTGGATAACCATCCAAGTAGTCAAACCATGAGTAGGGCAGTTCTTGATAAGAGATTTCATACGTTCCCAAGCTTGGGCAACATGTTCATTATCCAATTGTTTAAAATTCATTATGTTACTTCTAAGTTGGATAATTTTAGCAGGTGGATAGTATTTTCCGATAAAAGCATCTTTGCACTTGTCCCATGAATCTATGCTATTTCTAGGCAAAGATTGAAACCAAATTTTAGCTCCTCCTCTCAAGGAGAAAGGAAAAAGCTTAAGCTTAACAATATTACCATCTATTTCTTGGTACTTTTGCATATCACAAAGTTCAACAAAGTTGTTTAAGTGTAAAGCAGCATCATCTCCAGCATCGGAGAATTGATCTTTCATGACTAAGTTCAGTAAAGCAGGTTTAATTTCATATGAAGGTGCTGAAGTGGCAGGTGTAGTGATAGGTGTGCTGATAAAGTCATCGTTGTTGTGACTAGTGAAGTCACACAACTTGGTGTTCTCGGTGGAACCCATAGTAGCAAGCAAGCAAGATAACTATTTTTGTGATTTTCGATAAAAGGTACTAAAGCCAAAACTGAAAGATAAACTAACAAGACTAAAAAGCAAAGGTAAAAGATAGCGTGCAACTCCCCTATCCTGAAGAGTGGAGTCCCCGGCAACGGCGCCAGAAAAACTCCTTGATGGGCCTCTAACCCCTCGTTGGTTTCCCCAAGTGGAAGGTGTGAGATGCAGTGTTGTGGAAGTTTTTCCCTTAGCAAAGATGCCAAGGATCGAATCCCCAGAGACTCCTAGGTTCAACAAGTAGGTGTCAACTACTAACGGCGCCAGATATTAGCAATCAACGTGGACCTGCACACAGATACAAATAACTTTGCTCCCAACGAGTACAGAGAGGTTGTCAATCCCTCCGGCCTTGTAGTTCACAAAGGATTAAACGCAAATGATAGTAGTGATAGATAATGTTTGCAATAGTAAGTAAAAGCGAAAAGTAAATAGCGGATGTGATCAATGATGGTAATATGGACCGGAGTCTCATGATGTTCACTAGTGATGTCTCTCTCCCAAAAGACGATAAAACAGCTATGTGAGGTAAACAAATTACAGCTGGGCAATTGACAGGACCACGAACGCAAAGCAATGCTGACTACATTGCAAGAAAGGTTGAGGTTCAAAGCATGGGCGGTACGCCAAAGTAAGTAGACCGAAATCCATCAATATCTACTACTAATCATCCACCTTGAGATATCTATCCAGAACATCTCGCTGGTATTAAGTTGCGAGACCCACCCATAGTGTAAACTCAAAGCAACAGACAACTGCATTAAAAGAACTTTGCGTAAAGTAAACAATCCTTGCACCCGCGGGCACAAGCACCGTTGTTTTCCCCCTTGTGGCAACAGCACATCCCCTAGACTCATGTTTCTGTCACTCAAGCTAGTCATCGAGGGGCATGAACCCACAATCGAGCATAACGTTCCCTCTTGGAGTCACTACGTATTACTTGGCCAAAGCAATAAATAACAACGGAGAACATGCAAGAATTACTTATGAACATAAATATAAAAGAGGTAGATCAAATATATTACTCAAGAACAATCTGAACATAATCTCATAATCTATCGGATCCCAGCAAACTCATCATAGCAACAGCATAAGGATTACATATGTGCCTCGATCATGTAGGGCAGCTCACGAGGACTAATTAGTGAAGCACAAGAACGGGAGGAGAACATCACATAGCTACTGGTCATGGACTCATGGTCCAAGGGAGACTACTCACAACTCATCCGGGAGGCGTCCATGGTGGTGGAGAGGCTCCCGATGGTGATCCTCCCCTCCGGCAGGGTGCCAGGAAGAGTTCTCCTGGTGCTCCCGATCTTGGAAGCGGCGGCGGCGGCGGAACAGAGATGAGATCGCGAAAAAGAGTTCCCGTCCCGAGGGTTTCGAAGGACGCTCTAAATATATGCCAAAGGGGGGCACCAGACGGGGCTCGGGGGGCCCAGGCGCCCCCCCGGCGCGGCCTAGTGGGAGGGGCGCGCCGCCAGGGCGCCTGTGGCCCTGGTGGCCCCCCTGGCTGTACTTCGGGCGCAAGGTAGGTTCTGGAACGCTGATTTTTTATATAATTTTTCTGGATTTTTCCTGACAGTTCTCGTAATGTGAAAACCTGAAATACAAAAACAGCCGAAAACAGAAACTGGCACTGGGGTGCACTGGATTAGTAGGTTAGTCCAAATATGATCAAAAGTGTATGGAAGTGTATAAATATCATAGCAATATCACCCAAAAGTGGCATGGAGCAAGCAGAAATTATAGATACGTTTTGGACGTATCAGATGCCCGACATGTCCTTTGGGGACAATGCAAAGATATCCCGATTCTCACGGAGGAAGTCGACGAGCTCGTCTTCCTATTTGTCGCCGCGGCGAGTGTCCACAACGACGTACTTGCTGCTGCTGGGGTCTTCTGTGTTCAGCTTCACCTTCTTGGTTTTCTTGGAGGGTTTAAACGAGGCTTCATTGGCCGGCTCCTCGGCTGGGACTGGCGTGGCTGCTGCCTCGCCAGCGATGGCAACGATCCGGTTGAGCTGGCGCCGCTCCTCGGCGATGACCATCGACTCAGCCAGCTTGGATCCGTCTCGGGCGCACTCCAGAGATTTGCGGTAGTCGCCGGTGATGGTGATGAGGCCCTTTGGACCCGGAAGCTTCATCTTCAGGTAGGCGTAGTGGGGGACCGCCATGAATTTGGCGAGCGTGGGCCGGCCGAGAAGCACGTGGTATGCGCTGGACAGGTCCACCACCTCGAACCAAACCGACTCACGTCGAAAATGGCTGCTGTCGCCGAATAGGACGTCGAGCCGCATCCGGCCGATCGGAGAGCAGCAGTGGCCGGGCACAATGCCGTGGAAGACGGTCCTGGTTGGTTCCAGGTCCTTGGCTTCGAGGCCGAGCTTGGTCATGGTGTCCCGGTAGAGGATGTTGATGCTGCTGCCGCTGTCGATGAGGACTAGGGAGAACTTGCAAGTGCGCTGAGGCGCGACGATGGTGGGGTTGAGGATGAGGGCGTATCCACCTGAATTCGGCATGACGGCCTGGTGATCCTCACGCGTCCATGTAATCGGGCGCTCCGACCAGTGCATGTATTCTGGCCTGGCCGGGGCGACAGTGTTCACTTCTTGCCGGATGAGGCGCTCGCGCTCGCTGCGCTTGTCATCACTGAGGCTGGTGAAGACGACGTAAGCCGCGCTCAGGTCTGGGTAGGCGTCATTGCGCATGGCGCCTCCAGCCGGAGGTGGTGGGGGAGGCGGAGGCTGCCGCCCCTCTCCTGGAGCCGGGGCTGGAGGCGGCGGGACGTCGCCCCTCATGATGCACTTGGTGATGGCGCATTGCTGGAGCGTGTGCGTGGATGGCCTCGCACCACTGTGGTGCTTGCAGGGAGCATCGAGCATCTCCTCGAAGCTCATGGCGGGTTGCCATGTTGTCTTGTCGGTCTGCCGGCGCTTGGCGGTCGGCTCGGTTGCGGGTGCCTGCTCGGCAGCCGCCACGAGCCGGTTGTCGTGTCGTTGGGCCTGCTGTTCGGCCTTGCGCTTGTGCTACTGCTAGTTGTGCTAATGCTGCCGGCTTCCTTCGCCAGCCGGCTTCAAAGGGGTAACCAGCTTGGTCTTGCCGGCTTCGTCTAGGTCCACCTGGATCTTCATGGCGGAGTCGGCGTTCGTGTACTTGTCCGTCGTTCCTAAGAGCGTGAACAAGGTGGTCGGTTCGGAGTGTAGCAGCTTGTGCTTGAGGAGGGTACCGTCCCGGCACCCGTTCACGAAGAACTTGATTGCCTGGACCTCATGGACGCCTTCGCAGTTGTTCCGGAGCTCGATCCAGCCTGCTAGGTACTCCCGGCCGGTTTCCGTCGGCCCCTGCACGCACATGGCAAGCTGGCTGGGACGGCTGGGTCGCCGATAGGTCTCGGTGAAATTGGGCACGAAGGCTTCCTCGAAATCGACCCACGTGATGATGCTGCCCACCGGCAGGCTGTTCAGCCACGTGCGGGCCGATCCCTGGAGCATGAGTGGTGCGTAGCGGACGGCGAGGCGGTGGTTGCCGCCGGCGATGCCGATGGCGGTGGTGTAGTCGGTGAGCCAGTCCTCTGGCTTCACAGTGTTGTTGTACTTAGGCGTGTCACGGGGAAGCGTGAACCCTTTGGCAAAGGGCTTGCTCCGGATGCGCGGATCGAAGCACGTCGGGCCGACCGCGCCAGTTTCCCCCAGCTCCTGGGATTGGGCGAGCCGGTCGAGGCGGTGGCGAGCGTTGGCGGGGTCGATGGCGCGCGGACCCAGCCGGCAGGTGACCGCACAACGGGGACCGGGGCGACCGCAGTTTGCTGCCGGGTCGGCTGGGGAGCAGGGTTGAGCCGGCGCTGGGCTTCGGATGGCGACTCGTCGCCTAAGCCGCCAGCGGTTGTCGGGGCGGGGTTGCGCCTGGTCTTGGTGCGGCCGGAGTGCACCTCACCGGGTGGGGAAGACGCCGAGTGCTGGTCGTCACCGGCTCCAACGACGCGGGTGGAGCCGGACCCGGCTGGTTTGGCAAGCTGGTTGAGGCGGTCCTGCTGTGCGTTGGCCGCCATGAGGAGGTCGCTCACCCTCTTGAGGCGTTCCCGCAGTTCTTCGCCTGTGAGCTGCTCCATGCCGGCCACGGCCGCCTGAGCAGTGCACATGTTCTTCAGTGGAGTTTCGTAGATGGGAGGGAGGGCGCCGAGGGCGCGTCCGATCGCGCTGCCCCGGGTCCGCACGTCCGCGACCCGGTTTGGCTAGGCCACACTAGGCGTGACTCCGTAGGCGGCGTCGCGCTCCATTTGAGCAGATGCAAGGCGGCGCTCCATTGCGTCGAGCGACTGGGTGAGGTCCAGCAGGTGCTGGCGGTCCTCGTCGAGGTGGGTTCGTGCCTCGGCGATGTTGGAGGCGTTGGTGTCGGTGCCGATTGGCACGCGGAGGGGCTAGATAGTGGCGCGCAGCGGGTCGGGCGGGGTGGCCCATTCCGCCGCGGCCTCAGCCTCGGCAGCCTTCCTCGCCGCGCTTGACGAAGAGGTGGCACCGGTGTTGGTGACGAAAACCTCTACGCAGAGGTCCATCGCTTCGTCGGGGGTGCTGCCGTCGGGAGTGATGAGGGAGTCGGAGAAGTCAAGTACCTCGTTGGGGTACTCATCGGCCGCTGGTGCGTCAAAGATGCGCAGTGCAGCGAAGGAGGCCGTGAGGGCGTTGACGACGTCATCCGTCAGCACGACGAGCTCGTCGGAGTAGGAGCGGGGCCCCGTCTAAAGCATGCTCCCGGCCAGAACCTCGAGCTGCCCAACCGTGGGCGCTAACAGTCGTGGTGGGCGCACGGCAGATGCCAAGGGATGGCTAAAGATAGGAGGCGGCTCGAGGGCACTGGTGGACTCCAGAAACGGGGTTGGTATGAGCGAGCATGGGATGCAAGACATACCCAGGTTTGGGGCTCTCCGGGGAGATAATACCCTTGATCCTGCCAAAGGTGGTTGATGTTTTACCAGTACAGAGTTGCTCCTTGAGCTGTCTGGTGGGAGGAGGAAGACAGGCCAGGGCTTAGGCTGCTTCTCCTTAGGTGTGTCTATCCTATTCTCTAGTTCTTGTCCCCCCGTGCATGAGGGCTCTGGGGGTTTTATATAGGCCAACCCCGCAAGGATGCAATGGTAATGTTAGACGACTGTGGGGCCAGATTGTCATCGTCCGGGAAGCCGGCGCTGGGACCCATAGGGTACAGGTCTCACCGGGTCTTCGGGCGCAGGGCCCGCCGGGTATGGGGGGCACTGTGTGCCGTGTTGTCGGTCACCAAGGAATGGCCGGTTTGAGTCGGGTACGGCGTGCTCCGTCACGTCACTGTCTGCCGGTGTCATGGGCTGTGATGATTGCATTGTAGCCATGCCCCAGCTGACTAGGGGCATGGGCGGGGCACTGTTGCCTAGATCATCAGTAGGTCTGTTTCGTCCCATCGTACGGTTGGGATGAGACGGGAGCTGACCCGTGGCCGGATTGGGGAACACGCCGCGGCTTGGTCTGGCTTGTTGAGGAAGTCTTGGCGTGTCGGGTCCGGATCCCTCGGGCGGGCCGTTGGGGCTGGATCTTGGGAGCCGGCCGGACTGGAGAGTCTTGCTGGATCGTCAGTCCTGGCCGGATCGAGCGACCCGGCCAAGTCAGAGGCGGATTGCGGGGCGATGCTGATGGGCCTCGAACCCCTCGTTGGTTACCCCAAGTGGAAGGTGTAAGATGCAGTAAGTACAAGTGTTTTCCCCTAGCAAAGATGCAGATGATCGAATCCCCAGAGACTCCTAGGTTCAACAAGTAGGTGTCAATTGCTAACAGCGCAATTAGCAATCAACGTGGACCTGCACACAGATACAAATAACTTTGCTCCCAACGAGTACAGAGAGGTTGTCAATCTCTCCGGCCTTGTAGTTCACAAAGGGTTAAAAGCAATATGATAGTAGTGATAGATAGTGTTTTGCAATAGTAAGTAAATAGCGAAAAGTAAATAGTGGATGTGATCAATAATGGTAATATGGACCGGAGTCTCATGATGTTCACTAGTGATGTCTCTCTCCCAAAAGACGATAAAACAGCTACGTGAGGTAAACAAATTACAGCTGGGCAATTGACAGGACCACGAACGCAAACCAATGCTGATTACATTGCAAGAAAGGTTGAGGTTCAAAGCATGGGCGGTACGCCAAAGTAAGTAGACCGAAATCCATCAATATCTACTACTAATCATCCACCTTGAGATATCTATCCAGAACATCTCGCTGGTATTAAGTTGCGAGTCCCACCCATAGTGTAAACTCAATGCAACAGACAACTGCATTAAAAGAACTTTGCGTAAAGTAAACAATCCTTGCACCCGCGGGCACAAGCACCGTTGTTTTCCCCCTTGTGGCAACAACACATCCCCTAGACTCATGTTTCTGTCACTCAAGCTAGTCATCGAGGGGCATGAACCCACAATCGAGCATAACGTTCCCTCTTGGAGTCACTACCTATTACTCGGCCAAAGCAATAAATAACAACGGAGAACATACAAGAATTACTTATGAACTAAAATATAAAAGAGGTGAATCAAATATATTACTCAAGATCAATCTGAACATAATCTCATAATCCATCGGATCCCAGCAAACTCAACATAGCAACAGCATAAGGATTACATAGGTGCCTCGATCATGTAGGGCAGCTCACGAGGACTAATTAGTGAAGCACAAGAACGGGAGGAGAACATCACATAGCTACTGGTCATGGACTCATGGTCCAAGGGAGACTACTCACGAGTCATCCGGGAGGCGTCCATGGTGGTGGAGAAGCTCCCGGTGGTGATCCTCCCCTCCGGCAGGGTGCCGGGAAGAGTTCTCCTGGTGCTCCCGATCTTGGAAGCGGCGGCGGCGGCGGAACAGAGATGGGATCGCGAAAAGAAGTCCTGTTCTGAGGGTTACGGAGGACCCTTTAAATATATGCCAAAGTAGGGCACCGGGGGAGCCTCGGGGGGCCCAGGCGCCCCCCCCCCCGGCGCGGCCCAGGGGAGGCGCGCCCACAGGGCGCCTGGAGCCCCTGTGGCCCCCCCAGGCTGCCCTTCGGACGCAGTGTTGTTTCCGGATCGCTGATTTTTTATATAATTGTTCTGGATTTTTCTGGGCAGTTCTCGAAACGTGAAAACTTGAAATACAAAAACAGCCGAAAACAGAAACTGGCACTGGGGTGCACTGGATTAGAAGTTAGTCCAAATATGATCAAAAGTGTATGGAAGTGTATGAATATCATAGCAATATCACCCAAAAGTGGCATGGAGCAAGCATAAATTATAGATACGTTTTGGACGTATCAACATCCCCAAGCTTAATTTCTGCTCGTCCTCGAGTAGGTAAATGATAACAAGAATAATTTCTGTGGTGACATGCTATTAACCATATAGGACTTTCTCATAGTCATATGACAGAAGCTTACTGAGACAATGATTCTATAGTAATTAAGTTGTCTCAAGAGAAAATCACAAATGACTGAAAGTTTTACAATATGAAACTGAAACATCAAAAAGATTTGCAATGAACATGACGTGCAAATATGATAAAGTGATATCTAGCTTGCCCCCTTTAGTGATGCAAAACATAAATGCAAGGGCACCTTCAAGGTTTAAGTGATGACTAGATACAATCATTTCAGAATAAACGATATCACAATCATGCAAAAGACAATGCTACTTTGGGACAATGCACATTACACTCAGAATGACAATCATGCTCTCAGTAGTTGGTGCTTCAATCATAAAGGTAAAAGAAAGGTTAAGTGCTAGAGCTTTTTATTTTGAAAACATGGAAGAAATTGTGTCAACGGTAGTAGTACTTCATATGTGTCATGTATAAAACATCTTATAAGTTGCAAGCCTCATGCATCGAATACCAATAGTGCTCGCTCCTTGTCCTAATTAGCTCGGATCCCCATGGGTTATCATTGCATTGCATATGTTTTAACCAAGTGTCACAAAGGGGTACCTCTATGCCACCTGTACAAAGGTCCAAGGAGATATATCGCATTTGATTTCTTGTTTTTGATAGATCTCAACTTGAGGACATCCATACCGGGACAACATAGAAAATAGATGATGGACTCCTCTTTAATGCATAAGCATATTCTCATGAGAGATTGAGGATTAAGGTCCAAGCTAAAACTTCCACCATGATGCATGGCTTTGGTTGGTGGCCCAATGTTCTTCTCTAACAATATGCATATTAATTCAACCCACGGTAAATCACCCTTACTTTAGACAAGATGAACATGCATAGCAACTCACATGATATTCAACAAAAGTGTGACAGTTGATGGCGTCCCCAGAAACATGGTTACCGCTCAGCAAGCAACTCATAAGAAATAAGATACATAGGCAACATATTCTTTACCACAATAGTTTTTAGGCTACTTTCCCATGAGCTATGTATTGCATGGTTAGTTTGCTTAGTGCAGGTGGAGGTTAGCAAAAGACTGGGAGCGACCAACTAAGAGAGCAATGACAGTCATAATCATGCAGAGCGACAAAGCAATATTGAATCAGGCATGGTAGTTATATCTCTACTTAGAAACAAAAGATCATCAAGGCTTGACAGACTTTCTTTATAGTCTTGAATATGCGTGAGCATACGCCAAGTCAATCAAAATAAATTCTCGAAGGAAGATATTACTAAACCATACCACATCATAGGCAAACAAACCAAGTTGGTACTCCAATAACACATTGGGAACCCCCCAGCTATTTGAGATTAACCATAAGAAAACCTGAACTACTAAGCACCATCATGAAAATAGCATCTTTATCATAGACACATTAACCCATGCAACGGAAGCAAACTCTCTTAATAAGGTGAGCATGGTAATTAAAGAGAGTTCAAGCAACCAACTAAATAAAAGCTCTTGAAAAGATAAGCATGAATACTAAGAGCAGAGTATGATAGTAGCTATTAAAAGATAAAGAACACACACAGCATAGATAGACATGAAAATTCTATGTAATGTTCTAGGTAGAGGTGGAGCATGTTTCTCTCCCACATAAAAGAATGCTGGGTTCCGACTCGTTATGAAAAACTAAAAAGAAAACTAAAAGCAAGACGCTCCAAGCATAGCACATAACATATGAAGTGATAAAAATATAGCGGAACGAAAGACGAACTGATAATGTTGATGGAGAAGGGGATGCACGGGGGGCATCCCCAAGCTTAGATGCTTGAGTCTCCTTGAATATTTCTTGGGGGTGCACGGGGGCATCCCCAAGCTTGAGCGCTTGACACTCCTGAATCTTTTTATCATCTTCCCTCGCACACTTGAAAACTCCCTTCATACACAACTCATAATAATCTGATTAGCGAGGTTAGTACCTTTAATAAAATAATTATACCTTGCTGGAAATAAGGATATTCTTGAATTTCTACTGTTTCTCAAGATTGCCAAAAGGTTTTTGCAAAGAAAAAGCAAGTTCTCAATTTGCAAAGTGAAGGTAAGGCAAAACAGGACAGAATCTGTGAAAAACAGAACATCAGGCAGTAATTGACCTGTTCGGGATACTTCTGCAACTCAAATAAAAAAACTCAGAACTGACGCACGAAATAAAATTATATACAGAATGCTGTCGAAAAAATTCAGACCAAAAAGATGATCCGGTGATTTTATACGAATTTTTCTATCCAAGGACAGAATCTGTTTCCTGGACAGCACCTCACAACTTTTGAACTTTCTAGCAATCAGAGGCTATACTTGGCACAAATATGAAAAGCAAAGATACAATGATGATGATACAGCAGTAAACAACATCAAGACACAACAAAAGCAAAAAATTTTATTCATGTGGGCTGCCTCCCAAAAGCGCTTTCTTTTATGCCTTTAAGCTAGGCATGATGCATAGAGGAATCAATAGTCATCATAATAATCGGAGTTATAAATGGGTTCAAATGATTCCTCAACAAGTTCATTCTTGTTCCTTCTAGGAAAGGGGTACACACCTTTTGCCTTCCCACGTAAGCGGATTTGTCCCTTACCTATATCGATGAAGCCTTTAACTGCTCGGAGGAAGTCCCTTCCAAGCACTATATTTCCTTGGTTTGGCTCCACGATGAAGAAATCAATCATTGCAATCCCTTTAAGGAATTTAACTGGCACGTCTTTTATTTTTCCCTGGATTTCAGAAATATCTCCATTAGTATGTTCATGATAAGATGGTAGTATATCCATATTAAATTTTAAAGAATCATGAACAGTTTTTGGCATAGTAGAAACCATAGATCCAATATCACAATAAGCAAGGAAGTCGTGATTAGAGATGCTAATCCTAACAAGAGGCTCCCAGTCATTATCTATTTCCAAAATATCTCTCTTATTGGGTTTGGGTTTATCTACCTTTATTAAGTCTAGAGCATCCATTCTCTTTTCAATAGTAGCAAGTCTATCTATGATAGTATAAAAATTATGATCATAAACAAAGTAACTAGATAGACCATGTATAATTTCAAGAGCTCTAGCTTCATCACACTCTAAGAAATCTCCCTCAGCTATAATGTCAAGGGAGTGTTTGCACCATTTAAAAAGACCATGGTAAAAATTTCTAAGCACAATTTTTATAGGTATCCAAGGCATAATTCTCCTATGTGCATCAGAAATTCTGTCCCATGCCTTCTTCATATTTTCTCCATCCCTTTGATGGAAATCTAGAACTTCTGATTCCCTCAAAGCACCAAATCCTAACATGTTTGGCTAAACAGAAAGGACTACTAATAAAAAGGCAAAATAAATTTTTTTGTGATTTTTGATTAAAAGGAACTACAACAAAAAATGAAAAGTAAACTAACAAGACTAAAAAGCAAAGGTAAAAGATAGCATGCAACTCCCCTATCATGAAGAGTGGAGTCCCCGACAACGGCGCCAGAAAATACTCCTTGATGGGCCTCGAACCCCTCGTTGGTTACCCCAAGTGGAAGGTGTAAGATGCAGTAAGTAGAAGTGTTTTCCCCTAGCAAAGATGCCAAGGATCGAATCCCCAGAGACTCCTAGGTTCAACAAGTAGGTGTCAATTGCTAACGGCGCAATTAGCAATCAACGTGGACCTGCACACAGATACAAATAACTTTGCTCCCAACGAGTACAGAGAGGTTGTCAATCTCTCCGGCCTTGTAGTTCACAAAGGGTTAAAAGCAATATGATAGTAGTGATAGATAGTGTTTTGCAATAGTAAGTAAATAGCGAAAAGTAAATAGTGGATGTGATCAATAATGGTAATATGGACCGGAGTCTCATGATGTTCACTAGTGATGTCTCTCTCCCAAAAGACGATAAAACAGCTATGTGAGGTAAACAAATTACAGCTGGGCAATTGACAGGACCACGAACGCAAACCAATGCTGATTACATTGCAAGAAAGGTTGAGGTTCAAAGCATGGGCGGTACGCCAAAGTAAGTAGACCGAAATCCATCAATATCTACTACTAATCATCCACCTTGAGATATCTATCCAGAACATCTCGCTGGTATTAAGTTGCGAGTCCCACCCATAGTGTAAACTCAATGCAACAGACAACTGCATTAAAAGAACTTTGCGTAAAGTAAACAATCCTTGCACCCGCGTGCACAAGCACCGTTGTTTTCCCCCCTTGTGGCAACAACACATCCCCTAGACTCATGTTTCTGTCACTCAAGCTAGTCATCGAGGGGCATGAACCCACAATCGAGCATAACGTTCCCTCTTGGAGTCACTACCTATTACTCGGCCAAAGCAATAAATAACAACGGAGAACATGCAAGAATTACTTATGAACTAAAATATAAAAGAGGTGAATCAAATATATTACTCAAGATCAATCTGAACATAATCTCATAATCCATCGGATCCCAGCAAACTAAACATAGCAACAGCATAAGGATTACATAGGTGCCTCGATCATGTTGGGCAGCTCACGAGGACTAATTAGTGAAGCACAAGAACGGGAGGAGAACATCACATAGCTACTGGTCATGGACTCATGGTCCAAGGGAGACTACTCACGAGTCATCCGGGAGGCGTCCATGGTGGTGGAGAAGCTCCCGGTGGTGATCCTCCCCTCCGGAAGGGTGCCGGGAAGAGTTCTCCTGGTGCTCCCGATCTTGGAAGCGGCGGCGGCGGCGAAACAGAGATGGGATCGCGAAAAGAAGTCCTGTTCTGAGGGTTACGGAGGACCCTTTAAATATATGCCAAAGTAGGGCACCGGGGGAGCCTTGGGGGGCCCAGGCGCCCCCCCGGCGCGGCCCAGGGGGGGGGGGCGCCCACAGGGCGCCTGGAGCCCCTGTGGCCCCCCCAGGCTGCCCTTCGGACGCAGTGTTGTTTCCGAATCGCTGATTTTTTATGTAATTTTTCTGGATTTTTCTCGAAATGTGAAAACCTGAAATACAAAAACAGCCGAAAACAGAAACTGGCACTGGGGTGCACTGGATTAGTAAGTTAGTCCAAATATGATCTAAAGTGTATGGAAGTGTATGAATATCATAGCAATATCACCCAAAAGTGGCATGGAGCAAGCAGAAATTATAGATACGTTTTGGACGTATCAGATGCTGGCCCCGTTGTTTTTTAAAAGGATCTGGCTTTCGTTGCCTGCCCGGGGTTCATCCCCCCGACATCACCTCATCAAAGTGTATATTCCAACTCCAAGATGCTTGCACTAGCCATAGATGGATCATCGGAGCTTGTACACTTTGTTAGTACCTTTAGGATCGACAAAACCTTCTAGTTGCATCATATACAACTCTTATGTTAGAAATCAATTAAGGAATGCAGTTTTGACATCCATTCGCCAGATTTCAAAATTATAAAATGCGGAAATTGCTAACATGATTTGGACAGACTTAAGCATCACTACGGGTGAGAAAGTATCTTCGTAGTCAACTCCTTGAACTTTTCGAAAACCTTTGCGACAAGTCGAGCTTTGTAGACAGTAACATTACCATCAGCGTCGGTCTTCTTCTTGAAGATCCATTTATTCACTATGGCTTGCCGATCATCGGGCAAGTCCACCAAAGTCCACACTTTGTCTCATACATGGATCCTATCTTAGATTTCATGTCCTCAAGCTATTTTTTGGAATCAGGGCTCATCATAGCCTCTTCATAGTTTGAAGGTTCGCCGTTGTCTAACAAGATGACTTCGAGGACAGGGTTACCATACCACTCTGGTGTGGTACATGTTCTAGTCCACCTTTGAGGTTCAGTAGTAACTTGATCCGAAGTTTCATGATCATCATCATTAGCTTCATCTCTTGTTGGTGTAGGCATCACGGGAACGATGTTCTTTGATGAGATATTTTCCAATTCGAGAGAAGGTACAATTTCCTCATCAAGTTCTACTTTCCTCCCACTCACTTGTTTCAAGAGAAACTCCTTCTCTAGAAAGGACCCATTCTTAGCAACAAAGATCTTGCCTTCGGATCTGTGTTAGAAGGTGTACCCAATATTTTCTTTTGTGTATCCTATGAAGACGCACTTCTCCGATTTTGGTTCGAGCTTATTAGGCTGTAGCCTTTTGATATAAGTGTCGCAACCCCAAACTTTAATAAATGAAAGCTTCGGTTTCTTGCGAAACCATAGTTCATACGGTGTCGTCTCAACGGATTTAGACTGTGCCCTATTTAATGTGAATGCATCTATCTCTAATGCATAACGCCAAAACGATAAAGGCAGATCGGTAAGAGACATCATAGAACGCACCATATGCAATAGAGTATGGTTACGATGTTTGGACACACCATTACGCTGTGGTGTTCCACGTGGCGTGAGTTGTGAAACTATTCCACATTGTTTTAAATGAAGGACAAGCTCCCCATGTATATATAGGTGAGAGGGGTTCCGCACACGGCTAAGACAATGTTGTCTATGTATGGCGCCCCCACCCCATGTATATATAGGTGGGGGATAGAGAGGCAGCCAGGAGGCACCCCAAGTGGGGTCGAATCCCACTTGGCGGGCACCTGCCCTTGGCCGCCCCCTTCGTTCTTTTGGTCCCAAGGGACAAGAAGGAGGAGGTGGCAACCCCCTTTCCTTTCTCCCACATGGAGGGGAAGGCAAAAGGAGGTAGTGCCCCTCCCTTTCCTTCTTCTAGGGCCGGTGACCAGGGAGAGGGCGCGCCGGCCCCCTTGCAGGCTAGTGTGTGCCTCCCATGGCCTATTAGGCCCATAGACCTCCCGAGGCCTCCCGGAACCGCTTCTGGTGATCCGATGACTACCCGGTACCCCGATACTCTTCCGGTGTCCAAATATTATCGTCCTATATATCAATTTCTATCTTCGGACCATTTCGGAGCTCCTCGCCATGTCCGTGATCTCATCCGGAACTCCAAACAACATTCAGTCACCAAATCATATAACTTGTATAACACTATATCGTCAACGACCGTTAAGCGTGGGGACCCTACGGGTTCGAGAACTATGTAGACATGACCGAGACACCTCTCCGGTCAATAACCAATAGCGGAACATGGATGCCTATATTGTTTCCTACAAATTCTACGAAGATCTTTATCGGTCGAACCATTATGACGACATACGTAATTTTCTTTGTCCGTCGGTATGTTACTTGCCTGAGATTCGATAGTCAGTATCTCCATACCTAGTTCAATATCATTATCAGGAAGTATCTTTACTCGTTTCGTAATACATCATCTCACAACTAACTCCTTAGTCATTATTATTGTATGCTTGTTGTGATGTGTATTACCAAGAGGACCCAGAGATACCTCTCCGATACACTGAGTGACAAATCCTAATCTCGATCTATGCCAACTCAATAGACACCTTCGTAGATACCTGTAGAGCATATTTATGATCACCCTGTTATGTTGTGACGATTGATAGCACACAAGGCATTCTTGCGGTATCTGGGAGTTGCATGAACTCATAGTCATAGGAATATGTATTTGACATCAAGAAAGTAATAGCAATAAACCGTACGATTAAATGCCAAGCTAACGGATTGGTCTTGTCCATCACATAATTCTCATAATTAACTATGTGATACTGTTATCAAATGTCAACTCATGTATATCGTTAGGAAACCTTAACCATCTTTGAGCAATGAGCTAGTCTAGTAGAGGCTTATGAGGGACACATTATTTATTTATGTTTTCACACATGTATTTAAGTTTCCGGTCGATACAATTCTAGCATGAATAATAAACCTTTATGCTGAATAAGGAAATGAAAAAATAATAACAACTTTTATTTTTGGCTCTAGGGCATATTTCCATCAACTTAGAGGTGTATTGCCACTCGGAGGAGTTGGTGGCCTTGGCGTGTAGTTTGGAAACACGATACATTCCTTTCTCCATACGATGACACCATGTATGACTTCTCCCAGTGTCTGCTCCCCTTCACCTCCAGGAATGTCAAGATCTAGTGAGTCATATCCCGGGAGAACTTCATCCATTCCTTCACGAGCATAGCCAGCTAGAATCTGATTGCCATGGATAGTTGCTTCAGGTGCAATCGGTAAAGCAAAGCCAACTGCCACCTTCAAGGATAAATGTTCTTCATTTTTTGGTGAAGCTCACAAATTGTCCTCTCTTGGATATCATCCACGGGGTAGCAAGCCAGAAGTGCATCATCGGCCTGGACCCCTGTGGAACACACGATGCCTTTCCGCATAGATGAGATGGTACTATCCAATGCTGGATCAGCTTGCTCCTGCCGCGGAGACGCCATTTGCTGATAAATTCTATCTAGTTGCTCATACTGCCACTTTAAAATATGTTTTAACTCCTCATTCTTTGTTTCTACCTTATGAAGTTGGTTTGCATCCTACTTCTTTTTTCTCTGACGGCTTCTATAAGTGTTGTTCCACTCCGAAAGCCCCTGAACCCACAGAACAACGCATTTGCCTCATGTTTGTCCTCCGTGTTCAGGATTATTGAGGGCGCGTATAAGCTCGTCGTTCTCTCTGTCTCTCTCTCTCGGGCTGGAATAATCCCTTTCGAGCAGCTTCTATTTCTCCAACTAAATTGTCCAAGGCTATTTTAAGATTTGCCTTTTCAATAATCTCCCCTGTCGCTAGGTCAAAATGTCCCCCATGTGCATAAAACCAATTCAAGGACCTCTCTGGCTAATCCGATGTAGCTGGAATGAGCCCTTCGGCAAGCATCTTGGCCTCAGTTGCTTCGCACTTAGGCACGACTCTCTTGTAGTCACATGTCCCCAGAACACGGTGATACTCTTTTTTCGCAACATTTATCTTATTTTTCTCGACCTTTCCAGAGCTTCATCTGATTCCTTGTACTTCACAACTTCGTCCCAGTGATCTTTTATCTTCTCTAATGGTCCAGTGAATTCTGGAGTCTTCTTTTTTGCCTTGATGTAGTCATTGTATAATCTTTTCTACGAGCTCTGGAACTGTCTGACCATCTTCTTAAGAGCATATTTCTTGACTTTCTACCGCTCGGCCTCTGTGAGATCAATTGGTAGGTTGAAATTTGACATGAGCGTATCCCAAAGCAAAAATTTCGAGAATTCGTCGACATAATAACTAACCCCTTGATCTAACTTTGGTGTATTCCATTCTCCGACGGTGATCGGGATGTTGTCCCTAACAAGAACTCTACATTGACTTATCAATTTGTGGGCATTCTTTTCACAAGCAATAGGTTCGCAATCTTCTACGACTTCATAGATGTTGAGCTTTTATGTCATCGCCCATCTTTTTGGCCCAACCTCGTACCCTTTTAGAAGATTGGGTCGATCCAAAGGTCTAAAACAAGAAAGATTCGTTTTTTTATATATTATATATAAACACTATTCTGATCATAGGATGAGAATGATATTCTAATAACTACCTAACTTGTCCCACCAGTACTAGTTAAATTTCCCTAGTGCTAGGTTGAACTTCCGCAAACATTGCCCAAATGGGGATTTAGATATACCGTTGAAAAGCAATGGACATGAGTATCATGACCCAAATTAAATTTTTGGCAAAATCTAAGTGGTTTAAAAGCTGTTTTGAAAATCGTTTTTTCTTCATGCAAAAAACGTGAATCATACTCATTTCTAAACCGTCTACAGGAATGAGGCTAATAATAGTGTGTTGTAAAGCTGCTACTAATCCACTCCTTCCACATGTAGAAACTTTTCTCAAATTTCCTACGGTTAAAGAGTAATTTGAAAAATAATAGAATTTCACAAACCGATCAGCCGAGTTCGTATTGTCGATGCCATTTCTAAATGGCTAATCCAATTGAGGCAAATGATATGGCGTTGGAAAGCTTATGCAATTGTGCTTGTTTTTCATGTACAAAGTTTTTCAATTTTGAACGATTTAAAAGTAGTTTAAAAATAGTCCAAGTTCCATCGAGTTCGTATTATCGACTTAATGTTTTAACCGTACGTCTTCATGCAGCAAATGATATGGCGTTGGGAAGCTTGAAGAAATTCGATTTTTTTTGGTTTATAATGTTTGTCCCAATTCGTTACGGTTTTAAGTCAATTTTGAAAATGGTTAAAAATATTTTTGGCTATAATTTTTACGAACCATGTCGGAATGTGGCAAATAATATACCGTTGGATAGCTATCAAAAATGCGAAACTTTTTCGCATATAAATTTCTCTAATTCCCAGCTGTTTTCAGGTAATTTTGAAAATGGCGAGATCATAATTTCTGCCTTCATCACCAATGGAGATGCACCGCCTGAAGTAGTTGAACTTCTGGGGCATGTTTATTTGAACTTCACTCTATTTTTGATGTGCTATGTTTTCCCAGAACTCCCAAACAACTTATCGGAATTGATAAAATGATATACCGATAGAAAGTTTTTGAAAACACGCAACTTTCTCGTGTTAATCAGTTTTTTCATACTCGCGATCATTCAAAAGTATTTTTTAATACATCAAAACGTGTTTTAGACAGTATATATAAAATTTTAAATAGTTCATCAGAATATACCATATAATATACCATTTGAAAGATTATGAGTAAGATCACTTTTTCATGTAGACATGTGTTACAAATTCGTTGCCGTTTGTAAGTAGTTTAAAAAATGGCAAACACGATGTTGCTTTTGCCTCTCTTTTTTAACATGTAATTGAAGGTTAGAGTCTCGAAATATAATTTATGAACCATGTAGGTGGAGCACGTGAACTTCTTGCAACAAACTGTTAGGCTATTAGTTTTGTATTCTTTTATTCTTAGTTGAAACACATAGTAGTTGAATTGCTCGTTGTTTTTGTATTGAACTTTGGCCGTATTTTTTGTTTGTAATTCCTCACCCATTGCTCAGAGTTCCACAAATGATAAACCATTAGAAACATGCTGAAAATATGCAACTTTTTAAATATGATTAAACTCTTCTTTCAAACAACATACACCAATTTGTTTTTAACCATTAATTTTGGAATAAGAATATGATATACCCTTGGAAATTTGTTGAATGGAAATAACATTTTTTTTGTTGAGCATTGTGTTTCAAATTTTTAATGGATTGAGAAATTGTTCTAAAACATATGTGTGTTTTTGCATAAGTAAATACATAGTTAACCTCCTTTACAATAATTTTTTAACTTCCTGGGTCGACCACGTAAACTTCTAGCTAAATTCTTTTTTGATTTTGTCTTTTTTTCTTGTATGAAACACACTCCATGCAGTAGTTGAACCGCCGGTTGGCTTCACTTTGAACTTATCTCTGCTTTTTACACGTAATTCGTAAAACATTCATAGTTTTACTCTTCGGAGAAAATAATATGGTTTTAGAATCATACAATTTTCCTAAAATTGAACTTCTTGCTTTCAATTTTCCTAGAAACAGAAAGAATTTGAGTTTTCTGTATACATAGAACAACTCCTTTCTTTTAATTTGAACTTCTTCATTTTTATTATTTAGTAACAAGGAAAACCTAAGATTTTTATAAATATCAAAACTTCCCTATTTTCATAATTTGGTCTTCTTGGTTTATTTCCGTGTAGTAATGGAAAAATGCTAGTTTTATAATAAATATTGAACCGACCAATTATTTAAATATGAACTTTTAGAGTTTATTTTATAAGAAATGATGAAAATCATTTTTTATGAATTTTGTACTACTCTATTTAAAAAAATGAACTTCTTGTTTTCATACTTCAAAAAAGAGGAAAATCTGAATTTTGTATAACCATCAAACTGCTCCGTTTTTTAGATTTGAACTTCGAGGGTATTTTAACGGATAAAAGTCCTAGGTTTTTATAATGTCTGAACTTCTCTGCTTTTTTAATGTGAACTTCTTAGTTTTCTTCTTTGAAAAGGAAAAAATGTTTTTTAGGTAAACATCGTACAATTTTTAAAATAAATTGAACTTCAAACTTTAATTTTGCATAGAAACAAGAATAATTTGAGTTTTTTATATACTTCAGACTACTCAATTTTATAAATTTGAAATTCTAGATTTTATTTTCAAAATCCCATATTTTGTACAAATATTGAATTATGTGTTATTTTAATTTCACCTTCCAAAATCGGTGTGTTATATTTTGACAAATATAAAGCAGGACAAACAAACTCATTAGCACGACTAGGCGGTGGACAAAAAAAATGTTTCGCACATTATGCATGTACATACACAAGTAGTTGAAATTTTGCCGAGATGAATTTGCACATACAAGCATAAATAACCCACAAGAGCAATTCTTTCTTCTTCTTTTTCTAGCTCGAACCATCTTAAAGATGGATCAATTTTATTTATTAAACTCTTGAAGACGAACACCTACTTTTGAAAAGAGAAATTGGCATAATGCAAATGTCGTGGAGTTATTCTCCTCCACACACGTTCTTTTATCCTCTCACTGCAGCATATGTTCTCTGCTCTTAATATGGTTGCTTTTGCAGTCTCAGTAATTGGGAAGGAATACATAAATTAAGAAAGAAAGTTAGCCACCATGGGGGGAGCTTATTGCGGGGCTCTTTGATGAGCTAGCCCTGGGAAATTTTCAGTTGTTCGTCAAGTAGCTAGTTGTTTCAGTGTTGTACGTTCTCGTTGGACTAGACTATAAACTGAACCCAACCTGTATATCTTCTGAGTTCTGCCCGCTGCCACTGCCAATCCCGAATTCTCTATATTTTTTGTACTCTACTTTCTGGCTTGCCTACCCCTGTGGCAAAAAGGTAGAAGTTCAGATTCAGTTAGAAGTTCAGAATCAATGGTGTACTTCTCTTTATCTGTGGGTGTCGGTAGTATCAGAAATTCAGAAAACAAATAGCCATGATAAGAAATGCAGATCTTGCCGAACCTTTAGTTACCTACATTCTGCACACATGGACCGGCAACCTAGCTGCTCTCTGTGGCATGGTACGATGATGCTGGAAGACGACGCTTCATCGACGGTAGGCGGCAGCCCAAGGGGAATGTCGTTGGTTCTTGGTTGGTGTGGGGTAGGTCGAACTGAAGCACCTGCACATATTGACCTTCTCTCTTAGCTTTGGAAGCATAGGACTTAGGAGCCGGTGGGAGAAATGCACTGAGGTTATGGGGAAGCGTCGTCACCCCGTGTGTGGTGGCAGCGGGATCCGGCCATGGCATCCAGAGCCGGAGCTTGGCGGCAGCTCTCACAATTAAGGAAGTCACCGACTGGTGGTGGCGCAGCAGGGCATGGCAGCCACGCGGACGCGAAGAATCCGGCTTCAGAGGCGCGTGGCGGTGGCGGGAGGTGTGCGCCAGCGGTGGGATGCACACTCGGGGATGGGCCGACGTGCCGATAGCTAGAGGTGTGCGGATAGTGTGGGATACGGTCGGCGTGACGGGAAGGGGCGGCAGGATGCAATACATTTTTCTCTAATCCAGGAAGAAGTCCATTGCCAAGGACTGGTGCGAGCGAGGTTCGGAGGCCCGGGCAGTTTGCCGGATGAGCCGTTCGCCGGATGCCGTCAGAAGTGAGGTTCGGAGGTGGGGGTATTTCGTGAGGGGAATGGGAGGCCGGCGGCACTCGAGATGGGTGGTGGGAGTACACGGGATGGTTGGTCTGGGTTTGGGAACACCTCCGCGGCTCCTTATAGGGGCGTTGTGATCATAATAACTATTCTAATTCATGTATTAGAATAGTGTAACTCTATCT